>OX457049.1:6372411-6474911 GCA_949752735.1 Lumbricus terrestris
ATATATATATATATATATATATATATATATAGTTTGTAGCGTAGCGCGAAAAATAGCGTAATAGAAAGTTCACTTCATGGCCTCGCGACATTTTTATTTATTAACATCAATGGCGATTTATTATTCTTTTATTTAGCGTTTGCAGTTCTCGCTAATCCAGCTCTCAGCATCTTCATCAGGCCTCAGAAATGCACTCTACTACGCATGAGTAACCAATGCACCGTGTATCTTAGGCTCCCCCTCTACCACTGCCGTTCTCTTGTCCACTTCTCTCCGAAGTATAATCATCGAGATTTTATATCGATTTCCACCAGCGTTGAAGCCGCGAAATTACTGCTGCTCCAAACTCCATTGACGGAGTTTAACAATGATTATAAATAAGACATTTAACGACTCTATTTGATATCATTGTCGTCGTCCTCCTCCTTTATCAAGGCTTTGACTGGCACTGGCGGATTGCTATCGGTTGTGGAGTAAATATTGGATTGATCAATAGTTTATCGATATCTTAAGATAGCAAAGTTCATTTCCGTCTATTAAGCACAGAAAATTATCTCCAGTTAAACCGAGGAATGTTTAGCGACTCAATCATCTGAAAATGAGAAATCGTTAAATATAAGATAAAACTTTCCAACATTCTAAAGGTGTATAATGTCAGTGGATATTTTAAAGCTACCGCGCACCGTGGGTGTTTAGCCGTCATGATTGGAAATGACAAATATTGAAATATCCAATTGGATAAAATCACAGGCGACAGAAGTTTAATTGAATTAAACTTTAGATTTCCTATTACAGATTGGAGACCCGCACACCCGTAGAACAAACGAGCCATTGTGGTTGCTGACCACGCATGCGCAACGCTATAGAAATCCACCGTGAAGTAAATAGACGAAGAAAGACAGAAACATAGTCATAGAAAGACAGAAGACTATACAGAGAGATGGATATACAGAAAAACAGTCGAACATACAAGCAGACAGATTCAGAGACAGATTATAGACAAAAAGACAGAGGCAGAGAGTGGCACACGGTATATTTACTCCATCCCTTCGCATGGAACTCTAAATAACCCTGGGACTGTTTATCCTCCGACCAGCCGAGGACAACAAAGGTCGCAATTAATCATCATACCCCATCAACCTCAGTTAGATTTTGTTTACCCTCTCTGTTCGTCCCATTGTTTTCTATCCACCCTGTCCTATACTTTCAAAAGCCGTCACCAGCTGGCAGCATCAGCAACTAAGATGACGCATTCTAACCAAATTTGATGTCGTTTACCGTATATATACGACGTAATTTACGTATCAGACGCAACGCATCAACGAAATGCTTGACTGGAAGATTCAGGCATCTGCGTCTCCAGAGACGTAGATGACGGTAACAATTATAATTATAATGATGATAGTGGTGTCGGTTGCGACGGGGGCTACTTGCCCCACCCAGTTCCATCCAAACCTTCTAGCTAGACATACAAACAGACACATTCAGATACATATATAGAAAGACAGAGAGTGCCACCAGATCCTAGCACCTTAGCACCTTCACTGGTTTCCTTTGACTGCCCGGAATCAATGTAAAATTCTTTTTCTTGCCTATAAGATTTTTTGGGTCAAGCGCCTCGCTACCTTTGTGATCTTATTAGGAAGACTTTCTCTGCTACGGTGGAATGGCGTTCCTACTATTATTCGTGTCCAGATTTTATCTGGAGGCTTTACTTTTTCTGCTCGTTGTCTTAAGACTTTTCTTTTTCCAGAAGTTCTTCGCACTGGGAGCGCCTCTGATTAGGTTGTACTGTGAGAGGCGCTTTATAAATCTCAAAATAGAATAGAATAGATCCGACCCGCACCATCCAGTCATGTTCAATCCCGAAAAGCCAAAATTTCCTTGACGGTCACAGTTTTGCGCCTATAAATACTTCGCCTCACACCTTCCAGCTCTGGTAATCAACAAGGAAGTTTACTGGCAGCGCCAGGAATCCCAGCTAGTGATTTCTTTGATTATCCTGTATTGTAACGCAATATTTTGCTATTTCAATAAGTGTTCGAATTTCCATAATTATATAAAGCAATAAATCAAAATAAAAGAGGTGTTTAAATATCGGCAGCATAGTGAATGATTTATAATTATAATTTGTAATTTTTCGTTTATTCAGCAATCCTGTTGACAGACTGCAACCGGATACAGTGCACAATTTTAGGATTCGCTATGATTTAATGATATTGTGTGATTGCAAAGATCATTAAGTGTCGCCATCCTCCTTTATGCCGACGTTTGGACTGGCACCTATCGCGCTGATTACTCATTTTCATTCCATATGGGCGACTTTTAACGAAGTCACCGCAAGAAAAGCGCTCGTTAAATATATTACACCATTGATAATCACTTTAACCTCAATTGCTATTTTTAAAGTCATTCCAACAGTGATCTGAAGTCAAGAAATTTAAAGCATCGTCGATATTTTGTTAACGCGATCCATAATTAATTTTATTCTACTGTCTGCCAATTTTTTTCGGTGGTAATTCGAATTAAAGATTTTCACAGAAGGCTTCCAAAATAGGCTATTATTCTATACTCTATAGCAATAAAAAATGAACTTGTGATTAATAAAAAAAATTGACATCTTTTTGGTACCCTAAAAAATGACAGATGTCATCAGTAAAAAAGCATCAATAGTTTAGCGATATCTTATGATTGCAAAATCTATGGCCCATTACTTACAGTTCACTTATGTAAAACGGTTTACTATCAAAAGGGCGACTTCGAAAGGGCGACCATCAGAAGGGCGACCTCATAAGGGCGCCGCTTTTAAGGGCGACTGTTCGAAAGAGCGCCGATCAAAAGGGCGACCGCACAAATGGGCGACCATCAAAAGGGCGAACAATGAACTTTCGCAGTATGTACTGAATGGTCGGTGGAGGACGGTCGGCCTACATGAAAGAGAAAGAAAACATCGGAACGTTCTCAGTGTTCAACGAAATAGGTAGATGCTAGACGGTCGGCCTACATTAAAGAGAAATACGCAAACAAGCGTATGTACGAAAGAGCATTTTGCAAATAGGCTCATGTATTCTGTCGGCCTACATGACTTTCGTTTCCATGAATAGCTTATTTTTTACTTGGACTTATATTTCACAGTACTAATCGACGTTTTATAGAGACTTTCATTAAGTAGCATTAGTTTTAGTGAACATTAGTTTTATTGAACATTGAACACTATTACATCATTTGAGTTATTAGAAAATTTCTAAGTAGCCTACTAAATCGATGAACAGTTGAACACTATTACATAATTTTACTTATTAGGTCTATAAGCTTTCAAAGTACTTATCGACGTTGTACTTGTCTTTCTTTCGAATGACTATAAATACTTCCTTTGAAAACATTAAAAAGTCGCCCTTTTGATGGTCGCCCATTTGTGTGGTCGCCCTTTTGATCGGCACCCTTTTGATCGGCGCTCTTTCGAAAAGTCGCCCTTATGAGGTCGACCTTCTGATGGTCGCCCTTTCGAAGTCGCCCTTTTGATAGGATACGATGTAAAACTGATATTACGTTGAATATAAGACATAGATTTCAACTATTTTAAGGGTGTTTAATGCCCAAGACATGAATCAATTATGCTTATTTGAGGAACGTTGTATATAGAATAAAGTTTTCAGACATTTTAAAGGTGTTTAATTATAACGGCTATTTAAAGCCACATCGCTCAATCACCATTTACCCATCTTCATAGGAAACCGCAAATAATATATCAAAAAATTAAATTGGATTAAATCACAGGCGACAGACTATTAAGTATTAATATCAAACGCTATTGATATCAAACAGTCGATTAAGCTTGTTACAGACTGGAAATGGCTCTTTTTCTGTTGACCCGCAAACCCGTAGAACAAACGAGCCATTGCCGTTACTGACCACGCATGCGCATCGCTATAGAAATCCACAGCGAGGCAAAATGACAGACATATAAAAATACGAGGAAGGACACGTAACAAGACATACACAACCAAAGACAGAGTGAAACATACGCACAGAGCGATATACAGGCACAATGATACGAAGACGGAGATAGATAGACGCACACAGAGACAGACAAACAGACAGACAGAGACAGAGAGTGACGCGCGGTATTCTTACTCCACCCATGGGCGGAGACTTAGGGGAACAGTGGGGGACCATCCACTCAATGCATCTATCCCCCAAATATTGAAGTGTTAGGGCAGGCACACTTCATGAACATATGGATTTACTGGAGACGTTATAACGTTGCAGGAAGAGATAGCAATAGTGGGGAACGGTGGTGTTATGGCTATGTTCATAGATTTGAGGCCGAAGGGTTGCAGGTTCGAATCCACCTCAAGCCGCCTTGTAGGGACCTTGGGCAAGTCCTTCACTCGCAATTGCTCAGCGCTTCGGGGTGAAACTTCGATGCAGTCAAGAGTGCCTCCGAGTAGAGTGCTTGAAGGGGCGCTATAAACAAGCAAACAAAACATACAAACATACTCTGCAACTATCGCACTTGTGGTTTATTGAAAATTTTAGAACTTGCGCATTAAACTTCAACGGCTTCACAATTCGTTCGATCAAACACCTTTGTTCTGAGGCTGAAGATCGAGGGCGGCGACAATTATTACACAGTATGAATTTATCAAATTATGATGGCTACTCTAAATATAAAATAGTATTTAGATACTTTATTAAGGTGTCTAAAAGGTGCAGATTTATTTTCAGTATAACGAGTGAAGAATGAGAGCCATTTGACGATGTCTTCTCCGCTTAACAATCTTCTTTAATGGTCGGATCCTCGAAAGGATTTAATACATCGCCGTCAATTTCTCCATCTCGTCAGACTTGTAGATGATTCCTCACTTCTGCAAAGAACAGATTTGAATGTTCATCGATAATTTGACCCAGAAAAAGGTTAAACAACGTAATTCTGACGCAAATTCGCTGCAATAGCTCCCAGGAATTTTGCCTTATATTCCATCTTAATAATGCTAATTGGTTCATTAAAGAATATTCTTATTTTTATCTGTGACATATCGTGTTTGAAATTATGATGGCTATATATAACTTTGTCTTTAGACATTTATTAAGGTGTATAAAAGCTAGTAGTGGCATATTCTTTTAATTCAAAGTATGACAAATCCAGGTTACTGGTCAGAGATGTAAAAAGCATCTACGGTTTCGTTAAAATGTGGATTTTTGGAATATTATTCAATTGTATAAACTGAATTCAAAAACCGAATTGTTTTATTACTATTGTTTTTAAAGAAGGAAGATTAGAGGGAGAGAAATGGTCTGCGGTATTTAAACAATACAATACGATATAATCAGGTATTTAAAACGCGCTTTAACAAAACAAGTCCTTTAAAAAGGAACAAAAATTATATTATTATTGTATTATTATACTTAATATTCCGAGACCACTAATATTTATTCGATGATATTGCAGGTCTATGGCTGTCTCGGCGTAAAGGTTTAACGTCAGCGCATATAATTATAAATGTAGATGACGATTGGAGTATAAATGGATTGCAAGAGGATAAAAGTGGATTGTAAAAGGTCTGGATTCAGATTTGACGATGTCTTATGACAACTGCACTCGGATAAATATGTTTGGCATAATACAGCCGGTCAATGTGATATAAGGGAAAAGAATTAAATACTAAAGAAATTTTTGAGGTAATTTATGTAGAGCTGCTGTAATGGTTGGGTAGTTATGTTGTCTAATCTTAGAATACACAGTCTACCTTAAAATAATTATGTCAGTGCATTTTGTAGGCAGTTTCCCGCCATCACGCTTCCAAATAGGGCATGTAAAACATGATAGTGACAATTTGATATAGCACTTTCTTTCTCGTCTGATTTTTTTCTTTCCACAGACTCCCGCAAGGCACACTTCAAGCCTCGTATAAACTTAATGCTTTTTAGGCTGTAATTTTTTACGAAGTCGCTCGTTACAGATAGTACTGTTGTTCAGTCATGAATGTAGAAATGTGTTCGTTCCGAGAAAGACGAGCAATGAACATAATAGCAGCAGCATTGAGTACAGACTGTAAAGGAGGTAGTCGAACAATAGGTACCGGCAAGCCAACAAGGATAGAATTTCAGTTGTCAATCCGAGAACAGACGAATGTGTGATAAACATAGGTGGAAGCAGGCATGGAAGAAATATTAAGCCTACTGGGTTCCAAAATTATATAAATCCAGTTAAAAACGTTTAAAAGGTGTTGAAGATGGCGGCTCCAACTAACTGACTCTGAGTATTCAGTTTATAATGAAGCCATGTGTATAGGAAACCATGAAATAGAGACCACTCAAGAATTTTTATCATGGCTATGCCCTGTGTACAGCGTTTAACTCGTATTGTACTAGTGAATTTTTTTGATGATTTTAACTATAGGGTTAATCATGTTGGCTTTGCTACAGCTATTCCGTCTTTATGGAATAAGTTACCTATTGAAACCTCCGCAATGATGTTCCTCGTCTTTCTATGCCCCCCTCCCACCGCAAGCTTTTGAAACTAATTCTTTTTGGATGCCGTTTGGCGCTGTCATGTCGGTAGCGCATCTGACTAGTTTCTCTGAAGTGGCGCTATATAAATTCAAAACTACGATTACTATGCTCGACCGTAATTTGATCAGATTAATCAGATTTACTGAAGACTGGATTAAGTGTGTTATCTCTCTGGTCTAGCTACACAATATTATAGGTGGA
This sequence comes from Lumbricus terrestris, assembly GCA_949752735.1. Classification (NCBI taxonomy): domain Eukaryota; kingdom Metazoa; phylum Annelida; class Clitellata; order Crassiclitellata; family Lumbricidae; genus Lumbricus; species Lumbricus terrestris. The sequence goes on from OX457049.1 coordinate 6,379,129, forward strand.
GGAGAAGGATCCAGATTTGACGAGGGACTATGACAACGTTGCCCTCGACAGAAATCTGCTTTAATAAGCATTTATTAATTTATATCATAGGCCCCTGGATCCGCCCCTGTGTGTAGGCTGTCGTTTGCTATGCTTACTGCAAATTTTGTCCATGTCAGCAATTCAGGACCTCTTGGGCAACAGGGGAAATCTGATTCAAGTGCTGCAAAGTCAGCTTAGAGCCTATAATTATACTCACTTCTGTAGTTAGTCAATGTAATAGGTGGTGGTGGTGGTATTTGCTGTTTAACGTCACTGTGTGATAACAAACACCAATAGCGACGATATCCTCATTTATTCAGGCTTGGGACTGGCAATGGCGGAATTAAACACTGAATATTTCGTAGTAGGGTATGATATACATGCTAGATTGGGCAATGTAAGGATTATATACGATATAGTACATTACTAAAACGGGTGTTTTAGGCAATATATGGACATCTATTATACATCTTAATACGGATGAGTCCATTTTAGCGCCACTGATTATATAAAGATATAAAGATTTAATTATATGTATATAATTGTATATGTATATATATGTATATGTATGCCCGGGAGGAGCATCGATCTAGTGGAACTTAACTCCATATGTATATATATACTACTTTTATTTATAATTATATAAGCGGTGTATGTGTGCGCAGTTTTCAATTCTCTCGTTAGACTCCTTTAAAACGTAGATCAATTCCCTTATAATTATAAGAGAAGACTGCGTTGAATCATTTATGTAGAATTGGCGATGATTGGTGTCACTAAGGTTGCAACGGTTGTTTAACACGATTGAAAAACTGTAATGCTATGTCTCCCTACTCCTTTCTATAGCCTTCGGTCTGGCACTGACAAATGTTTGGTAGTGGCAGCAGTATAGTTTCCATTCTTTTGTGCACCATTGTTTAAATTGATATTTATCTTTATATCAGTCGGAGCGGCTAAATCACATTTTTAGATTTTATTTAGTATTTTTCTTTAGACGTATTATACTCTTTGAAAGTCCACGTACATTGTATTAGAGAACGATCGCATCATCAACGGGGATATAAATATAGCGACAGTCAGTATTGTATTGATTTGTATTGTATTGATTTGTATTGTATTGATTTGTATTGGATTGATTTGTATTGTATTGATTTGTATTGTATCCATCCTTGATTTATATAACGCCTCTCGCGGAATGACTGCTCAGAGGCGCTCTCAGCACGAACAACTCAGGGGGCAACAGAAAATGCCTTTAAATTATGAGAGGTTGATGCGATATTCTCATATTATATATTATTATTATTACTGGAGTCGGGAGCGCCTCTGAGTAGTTTCCTTGAAGAGGCGCTATTTAAATACTTGAATGAATGAATGAATTATACCTCAGATGTTGCATGCTCCATGTCCGTTATAAAAACAATTGGTCGGTTGTTGATTGACGATTTGATGATGGCGTGGCTTTAGACTGCCTCTATCAGAGCATTGGCAGTTATACGAAGTCACGTATACGCACATGTATGTGAATTCATTTCTACTGTGAAGTGTTCAACGACACTAATGCGGTTAAAGCTGAACTTGTCTGTTTTACGACCAAACACAACTGGCAGGATTGAATAGATGAACATTATTTGCGATTTATTGCGCCGGGAAAACAATTTTAGAGGTATTCAAAAGAGCATTTAAATTTACAGCTTAAGGTATGGGATGCAATACGATATAAAACAGTTTAATGCGATGCAATTCAATGCGATACGGTTAAATTAGATGCAATGATATGTGATTAAATGCAATACAAAAACAATGCAATGTGATGCAATACAATAGACAGGATTATAATATTTACATGGCAACGGTTTTATGCCGCATATGATTGGTCAGCGCGTTAACGCTCTTTGTCTTAGATACCTTTATTACGGTGTTACGCGGTGCTATAATATTTATAGGGACGAAATGCGCTTTAATAAAATTGTTACCACTTTGTGGTATACACATTCGGACTTCGTAAACACACCCCCCCCAGTTATAAGTTAAATGTCATCAACTGTAGCTAGATGTGATTATGGCACATCAGTTATATTGGTTAACTCCGCCGCTGGTTGCACTCTCCCAGTGCCAGTCCCAAGTCTGGATAAAGGAGAAGAGCGTCGCTAATGGCCTTTGTTACCACACAGCGACGTTAAACTGCAACTACCACCACCACTTCATCAATTCACGCTAAAACTCCGGCACTGGTTGCACTCTGTGTGTGGTCTCACTAAAAGTGATATAACTTTTGTTCTGTTCCAAATATTTTTATGAAGTCTCGCTATCATGTGTAAATATGAATTGTTTATAAGCCTGTGAAATTTCATTTCGAAATTCTTACTTTTGATCAAGGAATTGGCAAAAAACCTAGGGGGCCTTTTTTTTACCCACCCTGTACATTGAATTTGAACCAGAATAAATGAACCCACCTAAAATATTCGTGACTTGCCGAGCTTATAAAGAGCCGTTTTGAAAAGTTTTAAAGGTGCCTAATTCCAACTGCTTATTCGTTAAATTGATAGATTAATTAAATCTTGCGATAACAAAGGCCGTTTACATCGAAGAAAACATGTTGGCATTCTAATAATTATAATTATTATTAATAATAGCGCTTTGCGGTTGGTTAGTCCTGCTTAAGGAACGTAATCTATACCTATAAAATCGAAAATCTCATATCGTATCCTTGAATAAAACTTCTTATCCACGCGACCGATTTTTCCCAATATTTGCAAAAATACTTTTTAGCACCCAATAACAAACCATAAGGGGTTCGCCATTCAAAACTCTTACCTTTTTCCGAGTTTGAAACATTTCATTTTCTTGCCAAATTGCTTTCAACCATTAACATTAAACAAACTTTGAAACTTGAATCTATCGATGATTATATTGATGAGTGAAACCAGTACATTAATGACGTCATGACCAAACTTATTCTTATAGCGCGATATGCCGTTAATTAATATCATACGACACGTATCAGTATTTAAGACGCAATGAAGGGCGGCGTGGAAGCGGGGTCAGGCGTGGCTGGGAACTAAAAACCGAAATTTCCCGGGCAACGCCGGGTAATTCAGCTAGTGTCATATAAAATTAGCGTATACGCTTCATCTTTTCATGAGGCCATTGACTTGCACCACTCGGCTACCACATGTAGCGCATAGTGAAGGAGTTTAGGGTTCTTGGGTTATAATGGGTAGATGGTTTGAGACTTGAAGGACTCCCTCTGACGACAAAAGTCTACACAAACTCCTCGTTCCCGAGTATTATGAACAACTATAGACAGCATCGTGCTTTCTGTTGGTAGCCCCATGGTATGGAATGGGCTACAAATGTCTATACTCAATGATTACGCATTAAATCATTCATTAGGTGAATTTGCATAGCGCCTCTTCAGTGGACTACCCAGAGGCGCTCTCCACCACAGCGCAGCAACAGCTAAACTGTCTAAACTGTCGTATATGCGATGCTATAGGGTTTGTTCAGACGCTTTTATCACAGTTTTAAAACCAGCCTGGGTTAGGTCTGGGTTAGGTCGGGAACCCTGCTGAGTAATAACATTGAATCTTCGTAATGAGTGAATAAATATTATTATTCCACCCATTGGCATTGCAGTGCAAAAATTATCCCACCTGATTGGTTGTGTGGTTGTTTTGGTATAGCACAGTGTTTCCCAACCTTTTTTGACTGTCGGGCCACCTTTTCTAAGTTGGAGGACACGAGGGCCACTTTTTCTTAGTTGAAGGACATTAGGGGGCCACACGGCCCTAAACTAACTAAAGGCGTATAAAATTGTTATAATTGAATAAAGATAGAATGTTTGATGCGATTCATTAACGTCCAAATAAAATAATTTGTAATAGAAAAGAAATATATATTCCATCATGACCAAATTGTCAATATTTCCATATAATATTTACCCTAATTCATTGAGATGCTGCGGGCCATTTTTGTAGGCCAGGCGGGCCACTTTTGGCCCGCGGGCCACGGGTTGGGAACCGCTGGTATAGCAGGACTGTATTGTAAAACGTTTGAGCACCTCTTTAAAATTTAATTATTTGCTTATATATAAGCCTGCAACGAAAGCGATTATACTTGAAACACACTGTAAAAGTAGCAGACGTCTAAATAGGGAGCATCTTCACATTCGATTTTGGTGGCGAAACAGGAGTCAGGACCCGCCTTGCAAAGAGCAAACATAGCCCTCAAAACACTGGAGAAAAAATGCAGGAGCAGCACCATCAAGATGACAACAAAGATGAAGGTCCTTGATTGATTGATTGATTGATTGATTGATTGATTGATTATGCCGCATATGATTAGTCAGCGCGTTTATAATACGCCGCTTGTCTTAGACACTTTTATTACGTTGTCAAGCGGTGCTATATAAGGACGAAACGCGCACTACATTTATTCGATCTTATTCGACCTTACTAGATCTGTCATTGACTAATAATAATAATAGCGATGTAGCTTATTCTTCAGCACATAAATCGCATCTAGATAAGTTATCATCACTTCAGACTGAGGCGCTAAGATTGAGCTGTGGTGCTGCCAAAGGTACCGCTTCTTTAGCGCTTCAGAATGAGTGTGGTGAAATGCCTCTAGGGATGAGAAGATTGCAGAGTTCCCTAAGATTGGATACAAAAATCTTGGGAAATTCCAATCACCTGCTCAAATCTGCTTACTAGCCGCATTGGACAAAAAAATTCGGAACAGAATCCAAATTGGGAGTGAATAGTTTGCTCAGGTTTCAAACGCAGAGACTTGAAGTGAATTTCTACACACAACCTTCAGGCTCCAAGGCATCGAACATACACCCACACGACCAGTGGCGGCGCCAGGGGGGGGGCTGGAGGGGGCTAAGCCCCCCCTGAATGCGGCTCAGCCCCCCCAAAGCAAAATGCGGAAAATGTCTACAACGGCTAATTTCGTAATAAGAAAACTAGACAATCATCAACGGCATCGAAATCTATTTGAGAATGAAGTTAGCGACTTCATTTCTTGGCCTAAGTCTATGAAAACGGGTGACAAGTTTGCACCCTTACCTTTTGACCATACAACGGGACAGGGTTGTCGAAATTGTCGAAGAGACATCATGGCTCTTAGACACCTCGTTTCAGATTGAAACCGTTTTATAAGTATTAGACGTATAGAAATTTCGAAATTGCCCAGTCCTTCAAAAAGTAGTGCAAAGCTGTATTTTCTCGTGATTTTTCGCATATTTCATAAATTTAATCATCGTCACAAAAGAATGTTTAGGATTTTCTTCCTCCTGCAATCAACTATATAATCATAGCGTCGATGCTTGCGCCAGTGGCGGTGTCAGAGGGCTAGGGGTTATAGCCTCTAAATGTGGCTCAGCCCCCGCCCCCAAAGCAAAAAGCAGAAAATATCCATAACGGCTTATTTCGTAATAAGAAAGCTAGACAATGGTCAATGGCATCGAAATCAACAATATAATTTATCATATATAATATACATATTCTATATAAATATATATATATATATATTAAGTTTTACAGGTCATTTCATTCATTGTATTGCAAATTCTACACATTTAGTGAACCAGTTTTGTTGCATTTAGTAGCTGCCTACTGTAAACCGTTTCTTCTTTATTGATTGGAAGCTGTCAGCCCTACCACAAGTGAGCTGGACTCTTTAAAGTGCACTTACAACTCTGCAATATGTGAAAATTTTAAAATCTTCCATAGTGGTGTTTGCATCTGTGCTGCACTTCATGCATGAAAATAATATTACAGACTGCTGATTATCCAGAAGATTGCGTTTTATCCAGAAATGCCTTTGACACAACAATGTAGTTGTCAGATTTGCATCATGTTTCTCTTACACACCTCAAATGCGTGCGCTTTTGTAATTTTCGGTATAATAATTATTATTAGATTCTTGTTGTGTATACCACCACTGTCTGGGAATGTAGGCCTACGTTTGATATAATTGTCAACTAAGTAGTCCTAGTGCTATTAGGATATATATGTAAAACATTTGTGTGCATATAATTATAATTATAATTATAAAATAATTGTGTGCATATATCTAAGCATGCATATTTTTGTATTAAATTAAGGAAACTTTAACTGTTTTCTGTCAATAGTAATATGCAGGCAGATAATTATAATAGTGTCCTGTGAATGCTGTTGGACACCTTTATTGTGCTTTATTTTTATTTGTGATTATTTAAATTGAATGTTCAGGGTAACGGCCTCTGTTGTCATAGACCCTGGTCAAATCGGATCCATCCATTATTGTGATGCCTTTTTTATTGTAAAATTTCTGAGTATTAATACTGTGTTGGGCACCTTTATTGTGATAACTTGGAACTCGAGTCCGTGTCCATTGCCGACTTTTTATACGATAAAACTGAATTGCACACCATTTTATTGTAAATTTTCTGAATATTAATCATGTGTTGGACACCTTTATTGTGATAACTTGGAACTCGAGTCCGTGTCCATTGCCGACTTTTTATACGATAAAACTGAATTGCACACCATTTTATTGTAAAATTTCTGAATATTAATTCTGTGTTGGACGCCTTTATTGTGATAACTTAGAACTTGGGTCCGAGTCCATGGTCGACTTTTTATACGATAATACTGAATTGCACACCATTTTATTGTAAAATTTCTGAATATTAATTCTGTGTTGGACACCTTTATTGTGATAACTTAGAACTCGGGTCCGAGTCCATGGTCGACTTTTTGTACGATAATACTGAATTGCACACCATTTTATTGTAAAATTTCTGAATATTAATTCTGTGTTGGACACCTTTATTGTGATAACTTAGAACTCGGGTCCGAGTCCATGGTCGACTTTTTGTACGATAATACTGAATTGCACACCATTTTATTGTGAAATTTCTGAATATTAATGCTGTGTTGGACACCTTTATTGTAATAACTTGGAACTCGAGTCCGAGTTCATGATCGACTTTTATACGATAGTACTGAATTGCACACCATTGTATTGTGCATTTTCTGAATATTAATACGATGTTGGACACCTTTATTGTGATTTATTTTTATTTGTGATTATCTTAATTGAATGTTCAGTGTAACGGCCTCTGTTGTCATAGACCCTAGTCAAATCGGATCCATCCATTATTGTGATTACTTTTTTATTGTAAAATTTCTGAGTATTAATACTGTGTTGGACACCTTTTATTGTGACAACTTGGATCTCGAGTCTGTGTCCACGGTTGACTTTTTATACGATAGTACTGAATTGCACACCATTGTATTGTGGATTTTCTGAATATTAATACTGTGTTCGACACCTCTTATTGTGACATCTTGGATCCCGAGACTGTGTCCATGGTTGACTTTTTATACGATAATACTGAATTGCACACCATTGTTTTGTGGAATTTCTGAATATTAATGCTGTGTTGGAACCTCTTATTGTGATAACTTGGAACTCTAGTCAACGGTGTTTTTGAGTGCTTGCATATCGGTATATCAAAGACAATAGGGACTTTACATTACCTCACCGTCTGCACCACATAGCTACTCGGGCTGCTATGTGCACACGCACTGTATATAATGCATTGCCTTTCGGCTCAGATGACTGAAATTTTGGGTATGGTAGCCTACAGCGCTGGCACGGCATAGACTTGACGCGGACGCGTTTGAGGACCTCCCATTCCCCTTAGCTACCTTGGTTGGACACCTTTGTTTATGAAATTTCGGTACTTAATCTAGGTTTGGGGCCAGATACTCTAAAAATCAAAAACCTCAACAATTGCTGACTTCGTTTAAATAACCCACTCAATCTCCAACTACATCTTGCAATGGAATATTTATGTGGAGCGCGTTTGTGCCAGTGTACAATTTCTTGTAAAACCCTTCGCACGATTGCAATATGACCGCCATGAGAAGAAAATGTTCTAGTTGCGTCTCTGGGAGGGAAGAAGGCTTGGGGCTTCAGCCCCCCCAAACCTGAAATCCTGGCGCCGCCACTGCACACGACCGCCCCCACACTGCAAAAGTATACATTTTTATGTATTGTTAGAAGTCGGTTGGATGGAAAGGTCGCCTTGTTACGTATTTTGTTCATATATTGTGGTATTTATGATATACCAATGGATACTATAGATGTATTTTAAACGTTACCATAAATGACCGAGATGCTCTGCCACTGATTGTTCTCTGCCAGTGCCAGTCCCAAGTTTCCACAATATATTGTGCTACAAGGCGCTTTATAAATGTTCAAATAGAACACAAACTAATAAATAACTAATTTTTCTGCGAGACAGGACAGCGTCTAAAGGAGCCATTCTAAAAACAATTGCATGTGTTGAAGACGCCAGGTGGTTAAATTGAATTCATTTTGTTATATCTTGCAACAACACGAACATTAGCAGCAACAACAACTATGTCGAATATTTTAAAATGATCAGCTATGATTGAACTGCCAATTAGAAATACACTGAAACCATTTAAATCTATATATAACGTAAATCTGTTCCCTGTTGGCGTGCTGGAGTCGCTGGATTGGGAGCGCCTCTAAGTTGTTTTTAAAAAAATTTCTTTCGGAGTCGCTATATAAATTTTCGAATGAATTGTCGAAAGTTTCAGATGATTATATTTAAAAACCTTAAACAACGTGTAACTACTGCAATAAATACCGCAAGAGCAACCGATTACAACTAGTTCTCTTTCGAAGAATCACTAACGGGAAATACTGTAACAGTACGCTGAAAAGGCGCCATTAGTTTTAGACGTGAATGGTCCGAGCGGATGCAAAATAACTGTAATCATTTGTCGGAGATGGTTACAAATAAACGACCACCGTTGACTTCGTTCGTTTGTCAAGTTCACTCTATGTCTGTCTCTGTCCGTCTCTGCCTCACTATGTCTCCAGCTGTCGGTAAACGAAATCCATCTCTACCCTCCTCCTCTTCATCCTTCTCCTGCTCCACATCCTCTTTCTCCTCCTCCTACACCACCGCCATCACCATCACCACTGCCTATTTCTCCTCCACCTTTATTTTCTCCTCCTCCAGCGGTTTCAACACTCTTGTAACCTGCTTTCAGACAACACCCGACGCTGTTTGAATTTCTTTGTCTATATAAAGCAATAAATAAAAGTAAAAGAGGTGTCTAAAATCGGCAACAAAGTGATTGATTTATGATTATAATTTATAATTTTTCGCTTATTTGAAAATCCGGTTGACAGACCGCAACCGGTAACCGTATACAATTATTATTATGCAGTTGAAACAATTCACAAGAATGCAGATCACAGAATACACAAAATTAATAATCTGATTCAGATGATTTTATCTGAACACCTTAAACAACGATTAACTGCTGCAATAAATAGCGCAAGAGCAGCTGATTTATAACTTGTTATCTTTCGAGATTTGACAAATGGGTAATGCCGTACGCGTAACAGCGAAATTAGTTTTAGATGCAAAAAAAATGTAATCATTTGTCGTCTGAAAGAGCAAATTGCGATCATGCTACGACGTTGACAACAACAATAGCAACAGCAACAATGGCAACAACAACAATGGCAGCAACAACTTTGAACTGCCTAGAAAAGATGACTTTAATTTAATCTCTCGTGTTCTTTTTAAGACTGTTCGCAGTGTTAATTCTAAGAACTAGAAATTAATCTATCTTTCGCTTCCAGCCTGAATTCTGTGAACAATCGTTACTTCAGCCTATTTACTTCTTTAAAATACTTTTTGTTTTTGTTTCATGTAATAATTTGCGGTGTGTCAACTTAGTTTTTCTTGAATAAACGAAGTATATATACAACAACCATGTCGAATATTTCAAAATGATCAATTAGAATATAACTGCCAATTACAAATACACTAAAACCATTTAATTCCAAATATAACTTAAATCTGTTCCTTGTGTGCGTGCTGGAGTCGAGAGCGCCTCCGAGTAGTTTTTTTTTTCTTTCTCGAAGGGGCGCATTATTAAGTTCCGAATGAATTGTCGAATATTTCAGATGATTATATTTAAACACCACAAACAACGCGTAACTATTGCAATAAATATCACAAGAGCAAACAATTTACAATTGGTTAATTATTGCGATATGATCAACGGGTAATAATGTACATTGAAAACTGGTCTATTAGTTTTAGTTAGAAAGGAAAATAACTGTAATCATTTTGTCGGTGATGGGCACGAATAAACGACCACCGTTGTCTTCGGTTGTTTGTCCATGTCTGTCTCTGCCCCTCTATCTGCCCCTATATATCTCACTCTGTCACCCACTTTCTGTCAACAAAATCTACTCCTTCTCTTCATCCTCCTCCTCCCCTCCACATTTTCCTCATCCTCCACCACCACCACCACCACCACCACCACCACCACCACCACCACCACCACCACCACCACCACCACCACCACCACCACCACCACCACCACATGCTTCTCCTCGTCCTCTATTCTCTCCTCCTCCAGCAGTTTCAACATTCTTATAACATCACATTGTCATTTAAAACGGAGTATTTCGTTTTAATATAATCTTATTGAACTCCGATGCAATGTCCGCACACTAGTCGGGAGCGCCTCTGACTATTTATCTTGAAGGGTCGTTATAGAAATTGAGAAATAAATAAAATAAAGATATGCGATCATGGTAAGACTATAGACTTTGCAATGCGCTTCATTTTACAACACTACATGTACATGCCAAATATCTTGCGTTGTTCAGCACTGCTATACTCATCAGTGGATAACTCGCCTAGTTAGCTACACCGGTAAGCCAGAGCAGCATACATGTACGTCTGTTGGTTGCAACGGACTGCGGTTCAGGTCCCGGGCTGGGAGTTGACATTCAGAGATTTAGATATCTCGGGCTAGCACGTGTGGGACGCAGGAGCGCAAGCTGCTGCGGAACGATCTAATCTTGGCCAAGTTGCTTACTCATCATTGTCTATGGGGAAGATAACGTTAATTCCTTTGTTTAGTTTGGAGCCCATTCCATGTCGCGAATTGCCCACTATAATAATTATAATAATTAAATACACTCTATCCGACATTTTGTTCAACTAAATCCGTCGCTGCCCGAAGTTTGGAGTATCCTTAGGTGCCAGTCTCAAGCATGGATGAATGAGGAGGGTGTCGTTTATCACCTTTGTGAAGACAGCGTCGTTCAACAGCTATATAGGTAAACCAGGTAGATTGTGTTACTATAATTCTTATGGTTATTATCTGTTGTTTTAAAAAGCGGCCGTTGGACCCGCAAATTCTTACTTGGCTTTGTGCATCTTTGCATCTTAATAATCGAATGCAATGTTATTGAACATAAGGCGTCAAATAAACCGTTTTTGGGGTGTTTAATGACAGCATGTGTTTAAGTATTGATTTATTTATTTATTTATATAAGAGGTATTCCAAGTTAGGGTCCAAATACAGTTGAAGAAACGGGGTCAAAAGGTATCGAAAAATATGGATTCTAAGACGATCCAAATGCGCACCATGTAAGTAGGACGAGTGTAATTGAGCAGTGCACGCTCTTGTTGTGATGTCACGATAACATAGGTAGTTTATATGATGGCAGACTTTCGTTGCTTTGATGAATTGGAAACCTTGCTAAGGGGACTTTTAATATAATGCTATATAAACAGTTAAAAAGGTGTTGAAATTCATCTATTTACGTATGTCTTTGTTCTTTAATCAAGACTCAATGTCACTAGAATTATATATCAATATTTAATATTTACTAATATTTATTCTTTAATTAACGACCCGCCTATAAACACATTGCGCTGTACATGGCATTGTGCAAGTTATGCGATTCGAGCAATTCACAAGAACGCAAATCACAGACGAGTTAACATATATTAATTTTAGGATTAATTATGCATAACTTCATAAACATTACAATTTGTCGGATAAAATAGATTCTGTTGAACTAAAATAGGTGACATAGTCAATAATTATTAACTGGCCTAGTTAGCTACACCGGTAAGCGAGAGCGGCATTCGTCTGTTGGTTGCAACGGACTGCGGTCCAAGCCCCGAGTTGGGAGTTGACATTCAGTGATTTAGATATCTCGGGCTAGCACGTGTGGGACGCAGGGGTGCAAGCTGCTGCGGAGCGACCTAGGGCAAGTTGCTTACCCATCATTGTCTGTGGGGAAGGCAACGGGAAACCACCTCACTTATCTCATCCCCAGGGGCGTTAAGCCAATGAACCTGCCTTCGGGCAGAGAACCGTCGTCGTCGTCGTCGTCGTTGTCGTCGTCGTCGTCGTCGTCGTCGTCGTCGTCGTCGTCGTCATCGTCATAGACCCTGGTCATCCACCCATTTAGCGATAGTGAATGACTGGCTGTTTTTCTGTCTTTCAGATTGTTAATTTGTTTCCTTTTATTATGGTCAAGGCAGCCTGTTCTTGGACACCTTTTAAGCTGTTTTAAAAGAATTTACATAAAGTCGATATTCAATCCTGGTTTTTATTTTGGTGACAACTGAGAGTATATAAGCCATGTTAGATTAGGTTTTGTCAACAACTTCAGAGGCTAAAATATTCATTTAGAGATTGGGCTAAATATACTTAGAGAGATAATTTGTGCACTTTCTCTGGTAGTGCTAAGGTGAAGGCTGAAGATCGATTGAAGGACTGCGTTATAATTAATCATCGTTGCTGTCACTCACCATCGTTAAAGAAGAAATTGTATTTAAGAAATTCGCACAGTCGCTTATTTGCAGACTATCTGAAGACTCAGCGTATGACAGCAGAGGCCGTTACAGTAGACATTTTTTGGTATAGATAAGAACTGTGTTTAAATTTCTATATTTCTATTTAGTGATTATGCACGTAATTAACATGTAGTACGTTGGATGGATCCGATTTGGCCAGGTTCTCTGGCAGCATAGGTCGTTACCGTGGACAGAAATTTTATTGACGAGTTGAATCACACAGTATGAAGCCCGATCGAATGTAGCAAAACATATATCGATGCTGAACGACAAATAAAGGTGTTTACCAATATATCGACAATGAACACAGTCACATTTTAATAATCGTCTGGTGCCAGTCTTAGACATCAGGAACGGAGGAGGGCATCAGCATTCACAGTCGTAAAGAGAGCGAGACATCAAAGAATGAGACACTATACATATTCATATTAGTGGTGGCGCATAGGATAGCATCTTGGCATGGAGATCAGACGAGCCGAGTTCGATTTCCGCAGCCCCGTTTGATAGACGTGCTTTGTATGGTGCTAATAAAGCCGTTGTATTCCAGCCTGCTTCTTCTGTTAGCAGTTGAGATTTGTGATTTGCGTGATTTATTTCAATTGCATAACTCTTTTTGCGTACTCCATAACTGTATAGTATTATACTCTTGCTGCGATTGCGGTTTGTCAACGGGATAGTTTAATAAGCGAGAAATAATAAAATTATAGAAAATACTGTGTGTAGCTACTTTATTAAAGTGGTTAAAGGCTTTCTAGTATTGTCTGTTATGACTTCGCTAAGTATGGAGTTATATTATGCTTTGATGGATGAATTATCACTCTTGAAATACTTTGAAATATAAATATAAACAGAAAATCACTTTAGCAGGTGTGTAATATGTGCATTTAATATATGCACATATTACACGCCTACTAAAGTCATCATTCGTTATTCTAGAAATATTATTTCTAAAATAACGAATGATGACGACGCTTTCTCCGCTTAAATAAAAATGACTGCGCAGCTGATTTTTAGACACCTCTTTTACTGTGGTAAATTTCTCTATATAAAAATAGAAATTTAAATAGCTTACGAATCTTGTTTCCTAAAACTTTGCGAACGCTGCAAGGGTTGAAACTGCAGTCTTTTAAAAATCAATAACTGAAGTGTTCTTTCTAATAAATCAATTTAATTCCAAGTTTAAAAAGGTTAAGTGTTCTTTTTATTAAATCCAATTAGAATTTGTGCTTTAAATTTCCGTCCGGGAATGAAAAGTCCGCATGCCGTAATAGTGGTTTTGGCAGCTTAGGCAGAGCAGTTCTATATAGGTTTTGAGAAAAGCTGATCGACATAACACCCACAGCCGATGACATCGTTGGATACCTTTTTAACGTATACAAACTATGCTATAATAACTAGCGACCATAGATCACACTGGAATTGTGATGCTTTAGTCGGACGCATTTTGATTGTGTTTTCAGGAAACTAGAAATTTGTATTCACTGCATTGTACATTTTCTGTATTGTCGTCAACGGCCATTGATGTCATAGGACGACGTTAAACTTCTGAATAATAATAACACGCGAAAACATAGTCAACCCCTACCGCTGACAAAAAGAAAGACTATTGTGGGAAATGAATTCCAATTCAAGATCCATTATATAGGTTGGAAGTCGCAGTGCTCCATGATGGGAATTGTCGGGGGTTTGGGGTTAAAAAACAAAAAAATTGGCGGATGAAAATGAAAAGTTCCTCCGCGAGGAATCAGCCCTCCCCCAAAGTTAAATCCTGGCGATGCCACTGCTGTTTCTATCAGCTGCACCAGCGTCGCACTGTCCCAACTGGAGCTGCAACTATGCTATGATTGTGCATTCCTTTGTTTCAGCTCGTCTTGACTATTGACTATCCCTTTATGCTGGCTTAACACCTGGTCGGCTATCTTCTCTTGGCCGTATTCTGCGCGCTGTGGCGCGCCTCATTGGTCAACTAACTAATGCATCGTATACCTTAGCCTATCCTCTACCATTGTCTTTCTCTTGCCCACCCCTCTCCGAAGTGCAATCATCGAGATTTTATAGCGATTTCCACCAGCGTCGTCGCCGTCGACATCGCCGTCATCGTCATCGTCGTCGTCATCATCATCATCATCATCATCATCATCATCATCATCATCATCATCATCAAATGAGATAATTTTTTATATCCTTGTTTTAGATATTGTCAATTACGTGATAAGCTAAGATTATCACGATGCAATTTTTGTCGAATATGTAGCATTGGAAGGCAATGATTTAAGGACATGCTTGATCTAAACACGTTGTCTAAACAGATAATTATGTAGGCAGTTTTTGACGACACATTCTGGCTATGATAATTAACCCTATGACGCACACCTTCCGCGCCAACGCATTAAGCATACCTGGGGTCTAATGGACCCACCCATAACATGGGTTGAGATTATATCAATTAGACAGAACTTGGGAATGAATGACTGAAATATATGTTGCACATAGCACATGCACTCATGGAACATGTTTGGGTCAAAATATATAGGTCTAAAATTAACCCTAGGACTACCAAAAGAGGTGTTATCCATGAATTTGTAGGTTTTTTCAAACTCAAACCTGTTTCATATGGATTTTTGGTGACATTTTAAGTTATTTTAGGGGGTTCATTTACACACATTTTTATGTAAAATTTGTGATGATACCCCATACCGTTCAAAAGTTATACCCGATGTACCCAAGGTACCAAGAGGGAGGTGGAAACCACCCACTCAGATTATCGACTATTTTATCTTATCCCTCATTTATAATACAGATACAAACATTATACCATTTTATAGAGGGAATGTGGTGCTACATTGTCATAATAAATAATTTGTTCTTTCATAACCGGAAGTGCTCAAAATAAATTAAAATATCTGAAAATAGTGATTTTTTCAACAAATGTTCCTACCGAGGATTTGTAACTTGCTCAATCATTTTCACCAGTGGCGTAGCCAAACAATTTACGGGATGCCATTTGTATGTAAGTATAAATGAATGTATGTATGTATGTATGCATGCATGTATGCATGCATGCATGTGTTTTTATTAGTATATATTTATCCGTGTATGTATGTTTGTTCGTATGTAATCTATGTAGGTATGATTGCATGTGTTATGTTTGTAAATGTAAGCTTTTGTATGTTTGCACGTACAAATGCGTAGTATGTGGGTATGTATGCATGTTTGTATGTACGTACATATATACATACATGCATACATGCATATACATACATACACACATACATACATACGTACGTACATACATACATACATACAGACATACATGCATATGCAATACATACATTCTCACATACATACATACCTACATACATATATACATACATTCATACATACATACATACATACATACATGCATACATACGTACATACATACATACATGCATTCATGCATACATTCATACATACATACGCACAGATATACATGCATATACAATACATATATTCTCACATTCATACATATACACATGCATATATACATACATACATACATACATACATACATACATACATACATACATACATACATACATACATACATACATACATACATACATACATACATACATACATACATACATACATACATACATACATACATACATACATACATACATACATACATACATACATACATACATACATACATACATACATACATACATACATACATACATACATACATACATACACACATACACACACACACATACATACATACATACATACGTACATACATACATACATACATACATACATACATACATACATACATACATACATACATACATACATACATACATACATACATACATACATACATACATACATACATACATACATACATACATACATACATACATACATACATACATACATACATATATACATTCATACTTACATACATACTTACATACATACTTACATACATGCTTACATGCATACATAGATACATACATGCATACATACATATATACATACGTTTCATATATACATACCTTGCATATATACATACATGTACATACACTGACGGATGTAAACCGACGGATGGGAGTAATTGCGGGGCAGGGTGTAATGTCTCAATGGGGGTAAGGGTTGGGGGCAGTTGTGGGGGCAATGGTAGGGGTTATGGGCCGGGCGGTATGTCCTGTTCCCATTATGCTATAGCCGATGCACCATGGACCTATCAATGCTGAAGCCTGGGGTCCGTTGGACCCCAGGTATGCTAAATGTGCCCTAGGTGTCTTACCCAATTTTTCCCCATTGAACTCAGGAGGCTACAGTCTCCCAACTTTTTCGTACATGTAGGGGATGAATTGTTGAGGAATTTGAATTATTTCCGATTTTTAGTATTTAGAGCAATAGAGATATTCAAAGTTTCGCACCTCTGGGGTCCAATAGACCCCAGGTGTGCGTCATAGGGTTAACATGGATTATGCTTCTTTATATTGTGCTTTGGATCAATCTAAAGTATGAAGTTGTAGTATTAGACATACCCTTAAACATTGTTTTCCAATCCTACTTAATAAATTTCTGAAATAAATAAATAATTAGACGCTTGACCAAAAAAAACTTAAACTGAAAGAAGTTTGGGAGGTGTCGCATAGTTAAGGGAAGACCAATCCAAGTTGTTGGACCAACCACAGAGAACGAACGGCTCCAAGGGCGGATCCAGGAATTTTCGAAGGGGGGGGCCAAAAAATTTTTGGGCTGGGGTCGGAAATTTTTTCGTTGATCTTTCGCCGAAAAATCTGATGAACTTTTTTAGTCGTTTTTGGGCGAAACCAGAGTTTAATTTAGCCCCCAGCTCTGGGGGAATTGAGGTTTTCGGAGGGGTAGATAATTGACCGTCTGAAGACAATCATGAGGCGCGCAGCGCCGAGAGTGGTAGGGGAGGGGTGTGGGGAGGGGATATGCCCCTCCCCACCAGAAACTTTTTGAATTTTCACATTGCAATGGTAGCATTTTAAGCTGTTATTTTCACAAATTAGCTGTACTTTTCAGTGCTTGTAAGAGTGCCATAAGGTCTCAATAAATATAGACTTTACTTAAAAACTTCTTTCCCGAAAACTAGATGTTCTTTTTTAAGTAATCCGCCGGAAATCTTCAAAAAGGGTGTTCAATTTTCCTTCCCAAAACACTGATGAAATTTTTTGGTCATCCGGGCGAAATCTTAAAAAAGGTGTTTAATTTTTTGTCTAAAAAGAGTGATGACTTTTTAGTCTTCCATGCGAAATTTTCCAACAAGGTCTTTAATTTCGAATCCCAAAAAACTGATGACTTGTTGTAGTCATCCCTGCGAAATCTTAAAAAAGGTGTTTAATTTTTCGTCTAAAAGGAGTGATGACTTTTTAGTCTCCCGTGCGAAATTTTCAAAAAAAGGTGTTCAATTTAGAATTAAAAAAACTGATGACTTTTGTAGTCATCCGTGCGAAATCTTAAAAAAGGTGTTTAATTGTTCGTCTAAAAAGAGTGATGACTTTTTAGTCTTCCGTGCGAAATTTTCAAAAAAGGTGTTCAATTTGGCATCCCAAAAAACTGATGACTTTTGTAGTCATCCGTGCGAAATCTTAAAAAAGGTGTTAAATTTTTCGCCTAAAAAGAGCGATGACTTTTTAGTCTTCCGTGCGAAATTTTCAAAAAAAGGTGTTCAATTTAGCATCCCAAAAACTGATGACTTTTTAAGACTAGAATAAATAAAATACTTCCCACTACTGAATGAAATATAGTAAGATATAAATAAAAACAAGGAGTAAACATGTGTTATCATTGACCGCATTTTCTTGCACATATAGACTAAACTCAAAACTTAACTTGTTTCGCCCTGAAATTTTTTTGGCATCTGCAAAAAATAAATTACATCCCAAACACTCGGTACGTGACTTTTTGGCGCCGCCGTTTTGGCGCCGCCGTTTTGGTGCCGCCGTTTTGGCGCCGCCATTGCGCAATAACATTTGCGTTTTGCAGTCTATTTCCGGTTCAGTGTATACGACGCGTGAAACAAATTGACGAAATCCTTGCTGAAATAGAAAGTGAATGTACGGCTTGTTGTTGCGTTAATTGAAGCTGGATCGATGAAAATATTCCTGGTTTAATTGGAGCTGGATTTATTAAGCGAACGCATGAGAAATGGAAGATATGATCAAGAAAAGAACGCTTGAGATTTGTAAGCTCGATGAAGAGTCTTTTAAATGCGAAAAAGCGGCGGGAGTTCCGACGAATGCTTGAACAATTGAAGCTGAAAGGAGATTTTTTTGCCGGTGAAATAGAAGCTGGATTTTTTAAACAAATGCTTTATTTAATAACAAATTATAAGACATGTGAGGTAGCAGATTAATAAAGTACAAGCAATCAAAGCAGAGGATGTCACATCGAATGATTGAAAAAAAACAGGCCCACCAAAGAGAGAAAGTCCCGCTAAGACTGGGCCTATTTAGCTTAGTATAGAAATAAGAACTTTAAGATGACATAAGATTTTAGCACGATAGATCGAGGAAATACAGACTTTAGTGACAACAATGAATATGGTGTATTAAAGACAAAAGCGACAGTTCTTTTAAAAAGTCCATTGTTTTGAAATGTCCATAATTGCAATTATAATAAAAAGGTGTGCAACTGCAAATGTGTGCCAACACTAAAGAAGGTGTGCAATTGCCAATTTTTGCCAACACTAAAGAAGGTGTGCAATTGCCAATTTCTGCCAACATTAAAGAAGGTGTGCAAATGCCAATTTTTGCAAACACTTAAAAAGGTGTGTAATTGCCAATTTTTTAGAAACCTAAACAAATCCATTGGTTCGAATTGTTCATTATTGCAATTGTAATATAAAGGTGTCCCACTGCAAATGTGTGCCAACAGTAAAGAAGGTGTGCAATTGCCAATTTCTGCCAACACTAAAGAAGGTGTGCTATGGCCAATTTTTTAGAAACCTAAAGAAATCCATTGGTTCGAATTGTTCATTATTGCAATTATAATATAAAGGTGTCCCACTGCAAATGTGTGCCAACAGTAAAGAAGGTGTGCAACTGCCAATTTTTGCCAACACTTAAAAAGGTGTGTAATTGCCAATTTTTTAGAAACCTAAACAAATCCATTGGTTTGAATTGTTCATTATTGCAATTGTAATATAAAGGTGTCCCATTGCAAATGTGTGCCAACAGTAAAGAAGGTGTGCAATTGCCAATTTTTGCCAACACTAAAAAAGGTGTGTAATTGCCAATTTTTTAGAAACCTAAACAAATCCATTGGTTCGAATTGTTCATTATTGCAATTGTAATATAAAGGTGTGCAAGTAAAATAATGATGCTTTAAAGCACACTGCTGTTGTACAAAAAAGTTGTGCAATTGCACACCTTCTTAAGTGTTGGCACACATTTGCAGTGGGACACCTTTTTATTATAATTGCAATAATGAACAATTCGAACCAATGGATTTGTTTAGGTTTCGCAAAAATTGGCAATTACACACCTTCTTTAGTGTTGGCAAAAATTGGCAATTGCACACCTTCTTTAGTGTTGGCAAAAATTGGCCATAGCACACCTTCTTTAGTGTTGGCAAAAATTGGCAATTGCACACCTTCTTTAGTGTTGGCACACATTTGCAGTGGGACACCTTTTTATTATAATTGCAATAATGAACAATTCGAACCAATGGTAAATTACTTCTAAAGGGAGGACAATGATATTTTGGCTAGTTTTAACTGTACGTAAGTGCTTCTACAAATGCACAAATTCGATTACAAATGCACATTTTGTGTATAGCTGCACGTTAAAAAACCCTGCCGGGTACCCGGCTAATGTTCTAATATAGCGGCAGTTTTCTGATTTTATTGAATGCCAGATACGATTGCAACAATTATTATTCAAAAGCTTAACTACATGTACATCATGTGACCACATTGACTATTCTCACTGCCATACCATATAACAATTAAGGAAGTTATATTACATTGCGACAAAAAATACTTAACATCAGATTTTTGAACACAGACAAACATACTTTTGCTTAAATCGGAGTTGGATTGTTCATCAATGCAACACCAGTTTAAGGAAGAACATTTTCAGCAATCCAGCTCCAATGAAATTTAATTGTGGTATTACCTAATACGAATAAAAACAAGCTTTGACCCTTTCAGATCAAGTGAGGAGTGTACGTCGAACATACATTCTGAGCTATTTCGGGCATAACTTTTGAACGGCGTGGAATATCATCACAAAATTTAACTCAAAATGTGCGTAAATGAACCGCCTAAAATTACCTACAATTTGATAATTTTTATACTTTAGAATGAGGGAGAAAAAAATTCCGGCGCCAAAACGGCGGCGCCAAAACGGCGGCGCCAAAACGTCCGGCGCCAAAACGGCGGCGCCAAAACGTCCTGCTTCGCGAATAACATACATTCCATGCCATAAATCATAGTTGGATACTGTTGAAAGATTGTTTCATTTCGATGCTTTATATAAAGACAATGCAATTGCGTGAGAGACTTAGATTGGATTTTAATTACATTTACACAGTATTTTTATTATAGGTTTTAATTACATTTATACATTAATTCTCCTGTGCATGACTGACACCCTGAATTTTTTTTGGCCACCGTGGATGGGGGGGCCACGTCCCATGGTGATTTGAAATGGGGGGGCCATGGCCGGATTGGCCCCCCCCTGGATCCGCCCCTGAACGGCTCTGCATAGTTGCAGAGCGAGTGAAATGAACCATTAAGTCACCATGGACAGCAGAGCGACTATAGACACGAAACGAGTGAAGGTCCTAGCGTAACGCAAAGCATAAACCGTAATAGAAAGATCACTTCACGACCTCTCGACAATTCTATTTATTTACATGAATAGAGGTCTATACGTCAGAAACCCTTAGCCACCCCTTGTATCCCTCTGTCTCTCCGAAGTGTTGTCATTCACAGTTTCCAGCGATTTCGACCTGCGCTGAAGAGGCCGACATTTTCCACACCACCATCCATCCGTAGAATGCCTGCATATCTACATGTAGATTCTTCTATTGACAGAGTTTAACAACAAATATTTCAACATATGAGTTCTTTCAATATAACGACACTGTGTGATAACAGAGATCATTGGCGTCGCCCCCCTTCTTCATCAAGGCTTTGGACTGGCACTTGCAAACTGCATGCAGTAGCGGGGTGAAGATTACATTAATAAATAGTTTAATTAAGCAAATAATAATAATCTGCAGTTAAATCTAGTCATTCCCTTTGACCCTGTAAATTATCATCAAAAACTGAGAGCACATAGGCTATATAAAACATCTTCCAAATGTTTTAAAGGTGTTTAATGTCAACGACTATTTTAAAGCTACCGAGCATATTCAGTGTTTAGCCATCTTAACTGGACTCCTATCCTGTTGACCCGCACACCTGAAGAACAAAAGAGTTACAGAAATCCACAGCGAGGCAAACAGACAGGCAGATAAACGAAGAAGGACACGAAGTCAGAAGGAGGAAGACATGATTATACAGATATATAGAAAGATGGACAATCAGGCGGAGATAGAGACAGACAATTGGACAGACAGAAAAATGCAGAGACAGAGAAAGGTTGACCCGGAGAAGACACACAGAAAGACCGACAGACTGACAAACAGACGGACAGATATGAGATATCTTTACTACTACACACCTTCACTCTTTCCCCTTTTCCATTTTCCTCATGGGACCGTTAATCTCTCGGGTTCTGTTTATCCGATTTCAAGCCATGAGCAACATAGGTCGCAATTGAGTATCACACATCATCAGCCCCATCTCAGTTCGATTTTGTTTACCCTCTCTGTTCATCCCATTGTTTTCTATCCACTCTGTCCTCTGCTTTCAAAAGCCGTCAGCAGCTGGCAGCTCCAACAACTCAGATGACGCATTATAAGCAAATAAGTCGTTTAATACAGTGTACGTATCAGACGCAACGTATCAACGAATTGCATGGCTGGAAGGTTCAGACATCAGCGTATTCATTATAATATGAAGACTAGTCGCTAGTTTATAGTCGTATTTGTCGTAGTTTTCTTTAGTCATAGAGTAGTTTATTTGCGTGGTGATGGCGGCGACTTATCGCTCCCACCCAGGGTCAACTCCGTAGTGCGAGGTGAGGTTGGTTGGGGGGAAAACAAAATTATCAGCGCGACGTTTGGTGTCCAGCTAATGATTTTTGGATAAATGCAGTTTCAACGTTTACAAGGTTTAAAGTATCACCAATGGACGAAATGCTGGTGTTCTATAAATTTCTATTTATATATAAAGCAATCTGTAAAGTAAAAAGAGGTTTCTAAAAATCAACAGTGTAGTGACTTATATATGGTTTCAACCTACAGTGCTATTTTCGATATAGCATGTCCCATTGTCTTCTTCTCCTATATAGCCATGATAAAAATGCTGGTATACTATAGAGTCTCTATTTCAGGGTATCCTATACAAATGGCTTCATTATAAACAGCATACTCAGAGTCAGTCATTTAGAGCCGTCATCTTGAACACCTTTTAAATGTTTTAGCTGAATCTATTTAATTTTGGAGGGCAGTAGTTGTTTTCTGGCCACCTTTTACATCCATTGTTCACCCAGTCGTCTGTTCTCGGATTGACTACTGCAGTGATTCTGTCCTTGTTGGCCTCCATAAGGTTCGACTAGCTCCTCTACAGTTTGTACTCACTGCTGCTGCTACAGGATCAATGCCCGTCTTATTTGATGCTTCTACAATTCAACGCTGTGTCCGGTTAAAAGTAGCAAATATCCATAACGAGCGGCTTCGTTAAAATTACAGTCTAATAAGCCAGCACATGTAGTGCAGGCGGTACACGAATGTTCACTTTTGGCAAACTTAGAATATATTTTTATGCCTGATTTTATCAATCAATACGTTGTGGAAAGAGTCCAGCTTTGTCTACACGAATGTAAACTGCACTTTTTGAACACGGGTTGCCATTTGGCACAGTTACAGTTAGGACACAAAAGAACATTTTACTAACCGTAATCTGACGTGTACAGCTTATAATAAAATGGAATTTTTTTAATATTTTTTTTATTATGGAGGGTCGCACCCCTCCCCAAGTAACTTTCCTGCTCAGCGCTTCGCTGCTTCTTCGTCCACCCCCTCCCCAACCCAGGGGCAAGTCTCCGTCTATGGGGATGTGTGCTTGCTTTATATAATTTAGAATAATCCTACAATTAGGCCTACAAGGTCTACCTCGAGAAATGCATTTTCCCATTATCACGTTCACACAAGGCTTAAAGTGTGCCTGGACGGTCATGGACGGCGTCCAGGCACTTATTTTTGAATCTGCACACCGTCGTGCCACTTTTTTGCTGTCCAACATGCAGATAATATATAAATCGTCTAATATACAGAGAAGATTCTTTCCGCTCTTCTTTGGTCTTTGATATTCATTCCGGACTAATCTGCATCGCGCTTCTTCAAGCTCAAGCACGGCAAAAAGAACTGTTTTAAAAATGCTTCAATGAGAAACTTCTGAAAACTATGACAGCAGATTATTCCCTTCTAGGTTAGCGACGAGCTGCATGGCGACGACCTTTTCGATGAGCTTCTAGAGGAACGTAACATATTCGCTATCGACCTATAGTTTCCGGGATTAGTCGGATACAATCCACCGCTTTTCAGAGCAGGGATCAGGATTGACCTCCTCTGCGTCGATGGTACATGTAGAATGCCTTCCTGTAGAGATCGATTGCAGAGTGTTGTGAGGAGAGGAAGTAAAATGTCGATGAATTCGTGAAGCAGGAAAGTAGGTATGGGGTTACAGCGGTTGCCTGTCGAATGTCGCGAATCTTGGCATCCAGCGAGACCAGGAAGTATATATAATTTATATGGCGCCGTAACTCAACTATGCCATTACAGAAATTGTCTATTGCGTCCCTTTCTACTCAGAGGCGCTCCCGACTATAGCGCGGACACTGAATCAGAGTTTCACGACGAAGCGCATAAGCAATTGCTCAAGGTCCATATATACGCGGCGGACGGTTTGAGGTTTGAGGTTGATCCTACCCCCGCATATATATATATATATATATATATATATATATATATATATATATATATATATATATATATATATATATATAATTATATAATTATCAAATGGAAACACATTGAAACACCTTTTAAACTGTTTTCACATTGATATATGATCTGAGTTTCGTTCAATTTTAACGTCTGTACGGTCAATGCTGCAATTGATCAAAGAGGATATGAAACTTGGAGAAAAGTAGAATAAACTCATTGCTATTTCCATCTGAATCTAGGTTTTTCGCTCAGTTTTGTCATAGGTAAGTTTTTCAAGATCTAGCTTTTTCCCAGGAGGTTATTCGTGCTTTAATGTGGTTCCCAACCTTTCTTGACTTTAGGGCCACTTTTTCTAATTTGGAGGACACGAGGGCCACTTTTTCTTAGTTGACGGACATTAGGGGCCACAAGGTTAATATTTAATTAATTAAAGCATATAAAATTGCTATAATTGAATAATCAAAATTGAATGTTTTATGTTATTTATAGACGTCAAAATGGGTACTTGTCGGTTAATTCACCTGCAGAATTTTCGTCTGTGTACCTTGTCGGTTAGTTCACCTGCGGAATCTGCCGTATTTTTACTCGTTTTTTTAGTGACGTAATGTAATGGTGACATCCGATGAACTTATAGCACGTGTTTATATCGGACGCCATGAACACCATGAATTTATTTAAAAAAACTTAATCCAGCTTCCATTTCTCAAGTGTTTTATTCGCGAATTGCGTGGACAGTCCCACCACAATTAAGCGGTCAGCAAATGAAACGAAATTCAAAGGAACGTGACCAGTATCAAGAAACAATCGCCATCACGCGAGTACAAGAAAACGCAGGGCGCGTTCACAATACGATCAGGTACCACTTTACCCTGCACTGAAAAAGGTTACATCAAAAGGACATCAAGCACAAAGTCCACTGGCAATATATAAAACCCACCACATTGAAGCGGTGTCGAGACCCAGTTCAAATCTCGCTACCCACAAGTACCACTGTGGCGTCAAACAAAAGAGCTGTCAAATGTAAACAGAAATCTTTCTCAACCCCAGCCAGAAACACATCGCCATTACGCGACTAATTTGGCTAGTCATCCACTGGGGACTGACTACCACTTCGTCGACTGGGACTTTCGACGGTATTGTCCATCATGGACATAGGTAAACCTCCAAGGTGTTCCCTTATCGACGGAAAACGTCGACACACCCTCTCAAGATCGAGGTCGAGAGAGGAGTCACTGTCCTCCTCTTCATCCTTCAGCCAGCTGTCACTGGTCGTCACAGGCCAGATCTTGTCCTCAGCCTGCTGCTTCCGCTCCAACACGTCTTTATCCAAAGCGCTCCCGGTGTTAACTTTTACCTCCGGCCGTACCGTGGGTACCCTCTCATTTATCCAATCATACTCGGCGTCTTTATCCGAAGCGATCCAGGTGTTAACTTTTACCTCCGGCCGTACCGTGGGTCCAACCACGTCTTTTTCCAAAGCGCTCCCGGTGTTAACTTTTACCTCCGGCCGTACCGTGGGTCCAACCACGTCTTTTTCCAAAGCGCTCCCGGTGTTAACTTTTACCTCCGGCCGTACCGTGGGTACCCTCTCATTTATCCAAGCATACTCGGCGTCTTTATCCGAAGCGATCCAGGTGTTAACTTTTACCTCCGGCCGTACCGTGGGTTGCCGTGTCGTTCCTATCCTTGACGGAATCTGTCGACCATACTCTGACTTCTGTGTCATCAGATTCTTAGTGACTTGTAATACGGTCACTCGTTCCAACAGGCATTCAGTACTTTGCCTCACCGTGGTGTCCTCGTTTCCCACGTTCATCATCCTGACACAGACCACTGACTCCTTCCCCGGAATCAGGATTCACCCAACTACAAGTCCTTTGGACAGTTCCTTGGGAGTAGTGACCCAGTTCTCTGTATCGACACGCAGATGCGGATACAACACCGACACCAGTACATCCATTTCACATCTGGCCGGTATTACAGTGTCGTTTCGGATCACGATTTTCCTACACCTGAGTTCTGCAGATGTAGTTTTCAGCGGCACGTTCAGTTCACCCAGGCGAACACAGTGACCAGCGAAGTTCCAACTTGCCTGATTGGCTTCGAGCCACGACAGCCCCAAGATGACTTCCGTCACTTGGTCCGTCACCAGACAAGGTAGCGGAAAGGATTTCCTGCCAATGTGAATGGTCAACATGGCTTCACCCTCCACTCGGATCTCGCTCCCGTTCGCAGCTAGCAGTCGTTGCTCTGACGGTACTACTTTACTCCCTGGCACGAAGCATTTAGGCACCAGCGACATCTCACTGCCTGAGTCAAGAAGACATTGACGTCGTACTCCATTCAAGCGTGCGACGATGTACGCCATGCTGCTTCCTTTTACCAGTCGACTTTGTGACGGTTCCGGGAAAGTTTCACCGCCCACTGGGTCTTCCTCAGCTGTTGTCCTCAGCTGCGGACAATTCCTGCGGATATGTCCTCTTTTGCGGCACTGGAAACATACGATGTTATCGTTCCTCCAACCACCTGGTTGAAATCCTTGCCTCTGAAACGGTCCGTTGTTTGTCCGGTCCGAACGATTCCATCGTTCGTAGGGTTTATTTGCAACAAACCCCGACTCTGACTTCGGCTTGAGCTGACCGAGTTCCTTGGTCAGAGTCTCAATTTGACGTTCCAGGTCTACCATTCGCTGATCTTGTGGATCCCCGACTACCGGAGTCGTTTGATCGAACTTGGCAGCTTTCACTCTACCCTGTCTCTGCTCCACGTTACCACCAGACGTTGACTGACGACCGTATGCTTCCAATCGGACAGCATGTTTGTACGCGGTCTCAAGATCAACCGGTTCTCTTTCGCGTACTTTCTGAGCCAAGTCTTGATTCGTCAAAGCGTCAATGAAGGCATCACAAGCGATCGACTCGACAACGTCATTTGTCGGTCCAGGATATGCTAGGACCATCAATCGCCTGATCTCCTGCACAACATTGCTCAGTGTCTCAGACTGACCCTGTCGGTATGTCCGTAGCTTGGTTCGGAAGAGATTCGTTTGATTCTCTGAACCATACCTCGCCTTTAACTTTTCCACCAGACCCTGCCAAGACACGTTCTTCTGCGCACCCATGTCCCACAACAATTGTGACGCCGGCCCTGTGAGAGCACACATGAGCTGATCCGATTTTTCCCGGTCACTCCAATTGTTGCATCTGGCGCAGACTTCAAACTTGGCCAGAAAAGCAGCGATCGCTGTCTTCCCGTCATACTTTTCAAGTTTGATCCGGATCCCACGGTCCACTGGAACTCGGGTTCTCGTCTGACTGGCAGAACGTTGACGTCTTCTGTCATCAGCGGAACTCCGTCGAGGTGAATCGCTATCATCGCTCGATTCATCCTCTGCCCCGATCCGTGATCCGACTCGTTGTTTCACACGAGTGTTAACCTGGTCTTTGGCAACTCCTCTGTCTCTATGTCCTCTTGCCTTTACGGGAGACCGAATACTTTCACCCGACGAATTGCTATCGTCGCTTGACACCACTGCCACACGTCGTTGTCCTTGGTCTTTCTTCTTGAGAATAGACCGACCTGACGACGGGTCAGTACGCTGTGTCGGCACCGTGATTTTCACTTTTCGCTTTGACCGACAATGATGACTCCCGTCATTCGTCCTTGTTCCTCGCTCATCCCGGTCCGTCTGTGTGGATGCATCGTCCGATGACACCACTTTTCCTTTCACCCTGACATCCTGCTGTACCAGTCGTCTGACTTTCGGAGAATCACAATGCCGTGATTGTGACACTCGTTGCTCCGGTAAATCACTCTGTCGTACCGTTTCTTTACTGACCTTTTTTCCGTGTGCTTTATCCGGATGTCTCACCATCTGCTTTGGCGATGACTCCTGCCTCCGTTCACCAGGAACTGACAAGGCTTCCACCCTCTGAGTGAGCAGCACCACACATTGTCGGAGAATTGACAGCTCATTCCTTACGTCGACAGCTACATCATTCCCTGAGACGCTCTCAATCGTCTCTAGTCGAGGAACATGCCTGCGAGATGCACCAGCACTTCTACTCGACCGTTCTCGCACGGAGAGTACCTCCACACATCGCTCAGGTAACCGGTACACATCCCTGTCAGGACCAGATGGGACTACACGCTCAGAAAACATGGGTCTGCTGTCCCGAACAGCTTCCGAAACACGTGGAACAGAACGCAACCAATTTTCAACACCAGCTACAGAAGAAGAAGTCTTAAAACGGTCGCGAACCAATTCAGCTTCTTGATCAGTACGTCCCACTGGGTCAACCGTAACCAAATCAACCGGCGCAGCCACATCGAATTGAGCAAATCCACCAGCTACGTTCAAATCAGGCCAACAAGTTTTTGGACGAGCGCCAAAGTACTCACGATCAGGTCGAGAAACATCCATGGAAAGATTCCCGGTTGAAAAGTCAACATTCAAAGGCAGAAAAGGGACAGTGCGTACCTCAGAAGTTTGAACCACACTTCTGGTACCACTTTGTGGCGTCCGACCCTCAACAGACAACGCCTGCGCCGCTTCCCTCTTGCCGTCGGCCGCAAACGCCTCTGCCTGACCGGGTCGGTCTTCCTCGGTGGCCCCTGCACCATCAAGAGTCTCTGACAGCCCAAGACCCGAGAGACCCGCGCTCTTACCAGGATTGCCTGGATCTCCTGAGTCGCTGTCTGCGCCGTGCGCGCCGTTGTCGCTTTCACTGACGGTCGAAGAAGCCCCTGACACCGACGCCTGCGACCGGGTGTGCAGCGCCGTATCGTCTGACCCCGCTCTCTGCCGAGCCCGCGGTCGCCGAGTAGGCGACGTCCTGAGATGGAGGATGGCTGACTCCCAACACAGGGTCCGTTGTCCCACCGGCAGAGCGGCCTCGCCGTGCGCCACCCGTCGCGCCTTCGGTCTTTGTCTTCTTGCCCTGTTCGTCTTTACTCTTGCGTACCATGCTGCACTTGGCGGCCACTGAGCCCTCGCCACTAACGGGGACTACTGAGCGCATGCCCTGTCCCGTCGCCCACAGTGACTGAAACCATGACCACTCCAGCGGCCCGAGGCCAAGGATGCGCCACGACCGTGCTCCCATCTTGGTAACCAGGAATTCCACGGAGAGACGGCTCACGCTGCGTCCACGCTACCGGGCAGAGTCGAGCTGAAGCCCGGCAGCGATCGCGACCGGCAGCGGCCGAACTCCCAACTTTGACACTTAGCCTGTCCACGGAACACGCGCCGCCGCCGTGTACAAAGTACGCGGCGCGCTTCCCGAGTGCTCGCCTCACTCGTCCCACGTCCAACGGCAACAACCGGCGCCTCACCGAGACTTAGCTTTCTCGGGCGCTCGGAAGAGCGTCGTGGTGGATGCTGGTCTGTTCACGGGAAACAGAGGAAAAAATAAAAGACCTGGCGGTCTTGGGGGAACAGGTATCGGGTAGCCCCGTCTCCGAAGAGACTTATTTATTGTCGCTATATTCTACTGGCGCCGTTCGCCCTACCTCAGCAGTTACGGACCTCAGGTAAAAAAAACCTGAATAACACTTGGTCTTTACTCTCAAAATTTACTCTGCTTCCCTTGCTCCTAGTTTGCTGAGCCTACAAACAAATCCTCTACCCGAGGGGAGCAACAACTCTCTACTGTACCACTTCAACTCTGATCAAACCCCAAAACTTGGTGCCCCTGTTTTACTAAGTAGAACGTATATCGCCGAGGCGTCGGCTTCATGCGCACCCGTGGAGTCACCACTCTCCACCACAGAAAAACCCGTAACCTTCGCGTTACGCTCAAAGGACTCTCAACGATCGCCAAGACGGCAGGACCGTGAATGCAACACGTAGATTCCCTGGCAGGTAGGAGCCCAACCCAAGTCCTGCAGAATCACCAACACGTGTAGCCAAACAGTAACCGGATACTTCACCAGGGGATTTCACCCTATACAACTGTAACCTTCCGCAGACCAACGGAGCTGCGGCGTCTCCGGCCTAGGTAACCGTACCCCTGAAACAGAAGATTGAACCCCTAGAGATCGATGACTGAGTAACGAACCCCGACAGATCGTCCACCTGAGCTCTCACAACTGCGTATATCAGGATCGCCCGATCATGTTCGAATGGCCAATGCCAATCCTGTAGAGACAGTCGAACACAACCAATTTAACTATGAACGAATTCACGAACACAGTACGTATGGAGTAGTTGGCAACTACTCCACGTTATAAGCGACGCACCGTGTGGCAGGCTTTATTCCACCGGCAACACGCTATGCTTTGGCTTAAACGTGGACATCGGTCTTCCGTATACAATGACCGAAACCTAAATTTTAACGAAACCGGTTTCAGTTTCTTTTCTACTAAGCCAAATGGCTACCTAACGAGAGTCAGGGTTACTCCCGCTATTTACCCAACAAGTTATATTTTACGTGTACTTGTCTTGTGGCCTGTCCGCCACATTTAGATAATCATTCTCGACTATCTGCTATCTGCTATCTGCTATCCCTCAAAAGATTCATGCAAGCGGATGTATTTGGTCGACGCAGTCGGGGACGACAGTAATGATGGGATGACGTGATACAACAGGAACTGAAGCTGCTCAAATGAAGAAAGAAGACACCGGAAGCAGAGACAAGTGGAGGAGAAGGATCCGAGTGGCTGACCTCTCGCCGGAGGGAATCGTTCCAGCCTGAAAAAAGAAAGAAGAGATATCTTATACAGCTGTTCTATTGTGAATGTTTTTGTGAGGCGACCTTGTAACGGCTTGACTGTGTTACGGCGCCATAGAAATCGTCATTGTTATCATTATTTTATTATTATTATTGTTATTGTAGTGTGGTTTGTAAGCGCCCTTGCATCATCATTCAATGGTAATGCTTCGTAATTATACTATTTGCTCAAAGTTCCTACACGGTATGCTAGGAACATTAATTTTAAAAGTGTTTAAGGTGAATAAAATGCTGCCTACACACGACACAGTAAACGTTTCAGTAGAACGGTATGATTTACATGCAAGATAAGTAGGTTTCCTGTGTGCTTATAATTATAGCATAACATGATCCAAATTTCAAGGTGTCTTAAAACGCGTATTCATACCACTGTTCTATTAGTGTTGAATTATATACGTTTAGAAATATCAACGCTCGTTTCATTGGTCGCATTCCTAAACAATTTACCAAGTCACGGAGTACATGCGGAATGCCTTCCACTGGCTTCCAATTCAACAGCGGATCACTTATAGGGTTTCTGCACTAGTCTGGCGCTGCATGGGGAGTCTCGCTGCTCTGTACTTACAGGAACTCCGCTGTCCCACCTCTGGTTCCCAACGGCGATCTGATTTCCAATCAGCTGATCAAGTGGCTGGCCCTAGAACCTGGATTGGTCTCCCTGTTGCTCTCCGCCTTCATGACTAATAACCTTAAAGGGGTGCTATATAAATCTTCATAATGATTGAATAAATAAATACATATACAATCCCAGCCAGTGGCATTGTAGAGAACAATTCTCCAACCGCTGCGGTTGTTTCAGTTTAGCAGGACTGTATAAATCTGTGAACACCTCTTTTTTAGGTTAATCATATGGATATATATAATCTTTTGTAAATACCCACAAAATGGATTCCAGTTTCGACATGCATGATAACGCACCTTCAAGATTACTACTCAGCGGCGCTCCCGACTACAGCGCGGACACTGAATCGAAGTTCCGCGCTATGGCGCATGATCAATTGGGAGTGAAGGACTTGCTCATGGTCCCTATGCGGCGGCTTGGGGTGGATTCGAACCCGCCATTCTCCGGCTGCAAGGCACCGAACACCCACTGCGATAGGTAATGATGCAATACATTGCGATATGTTATGCTGCAATACAATACAATGTGATGAAATGCAATGTGATGTAAGGGGGTAGAACTGGCAGCAGCAATTTAATGTGATGCAATACAATGCAGTGTAATGAAATAATACGATACAGCACAAAATGCGATGTGATTCGATACGTTTCAATGCGTTGCGATACTGTACAATGCAATGTGATACAATGCAGCACGATATGTTAAGAATGCGATGTAATAGCCTACGACACATCACAATGCTGTAATCTTCAATATGATGCGATAAGATACGATGTAATTCAATGCGATTTCATACAATGCATTACAATTAGGATACGATACAATATGGTACAGCAGTGCGATGTAATAAGTGTGATACGATATTATGCAATACAATACAATGCTATTATATGATACGATGTCATGCAATTTTCAAGGGGGTAACAAAATAGCCACACCTCATTTATTTCTTAGCAGCATTTAAGTGTCATCTTTCATTCGTTTCAATTTTATTCAGTTTATGAGAGTTTACATCTTCTACATTCACGATTGTTTCAACACACTCATCAATACACTCATCAACACATTCCTCAACACATTCATCATGATCGTATTACTCCGGAGTCAGTTCCGCCTCATTGGCTGCAAGGTCATCTTCCACCTTCAAGATGGAGTAGACAGGGATGAGTTCTCTGTCTGAAGGCAGGTTCATTGGCTTTCTGCCCCAGGGGATGAGATGATTGAGGTGGTTTTCCGTTGCCTTGCTCACAGATCGAAGTACGCTCGAGGTAAATTCGAACCTGCAATCATTCGGAACTTTGAGCTTGTATTATTATTTTCATCTTGAATAATTAAATTGATGAATTGTTTAAATCGAAGCTAGTACTTGTAACTGCGAACTTATCGGCTTAGCTATCTAATGACCATGAAGGAGCGCTATATAAATCTTCGTAATTAGTGAGCGAATAAATAATACCAGTCAGTTGCATTGCAGTGAAAAATTATCCAATCGGGGCAGTCGTTGTCTCTGTCTCTGTTTAGCAGCCCTGTAATAATAGTAAAACGGCGAACACCTCTTTTTACCATAATAAAGACGCTATATATAAGTTATAACTCGAATGTATGCAGTTCAGTAAGGTTGTCGGACTTTCATTACGTATGCATGAGCACTTCTTCTAGAGTTCCAACAAGATTACTACTCAGAAGCGCTCCCGACTGCAGCCCGGACACTGCATCGGTTTCACGTGTGAACAATTGCGATTGATGGACTTGCTCAAGGTCCCTACGTGGCGGTTTGAGGCGGAATCGAACCTGGAATTGCAAGACCTGAACCACTAGATCACCGTACCCCACGACATCAATAGCTTTGATTGATTATTGCTATTAGTGTTGCTATTGTTGCTATTCTTGTCTTCATTGTAACTTTCGTTAATAGTTCGATTTCAGTGTTTTTTCTTCTAATTTGATTCTAATAGTTTCCTCCTCTTTCACGGATATTTCTTGTGAATATGAAGTTACCATCTAAGCTGCTACGGTGTATCATCTTCTATTTTTCTTTGTTTCTTTTCTTATTATAATAGATCGCTGACCTGCAGCAGGAGCATCAGATGGATACGCCATGGATCAGTAGGAGGATTGCCGGGGGAAATTGCTGGAAAACGCCAACTCAGTCAGGAACTCCGGCTCTAGTTCCTTTTTTGTAGTTGTTGTAGTGGTGGCGGTGGTGTATAACGATTGGTATTAGAACTGTTACAGTAGCCTTTAACACCTTTTAAACATTTCCTCCAATGATTTGTAAGTTTTGTACGACGCAGCATTTTAGATGGTTAATAAGAAACATAATACGTTACACTGTGATGTTCTAAGTTGATTTCTGCCATAATTATGTTGATTAACCATCATCCGCACAAGCTAAAATGCAACTTAATTTGAACAAGGGGGGTCTGGCCAGACCCCCCGTTTTGATGTGGGTTTTTCATAGGAAATAGTAATTTTTATGTGCCAATTTTGTAAGATGATATAGGAGTAACTCAAAACAACAATGTATCAGTCTCTTTATGCAATATAAATAAGTTTTATGATGAATTTGAAATTAAATGTTTAGTTACATTAATTGTCACGGTTTGTCTTACATGTTCATCGTCGCAATAGTTGTCTATCTATAAAATTTGGAAATCAAAATAAAGAAACCATATTCTTAGTAAAATTAGTACTGAATGATCTTATGATCAGAGTCAGCATGACTGTTTTCTAGAAAATATCTATAACAAATAATGGAATAGGACTAAACCTAAAATGTAAACATGTAAGCTTATCATAAATAGTCCGTTAGCTGTTGCTTTCGGGTTTGCATGTCGAATGATGATGTCTTTCATCTCGGCTGTTATAAAACTGTCAAAACTATCTTGACTATTCTCAATGTATCCGTATTATTTTATTCAGCATCTTCTTTTACTGCATTGTGCAACAAAGTATACGTCCTCTTGGCATTGCTTTTGACTACCAAAAATTATGCGGATGTTTACTTGTATTTAGGTCTCTCGGCTTCAATGGTATAGACAATTTCGTCATCATTATCTTCACTATCAGGTCCAGTCTCATCATCATGTTTATCATCATCTTCAATTTCAACATTGTCTTCATTACAAGAAACATCTGAATGTTGTTCTTCAGGCATTGGCATCTCTTCGTATTCACATTCTTTATTATTGCTCTCGCTGTCCAAACTGACATATCATAGTAGTCTCGGCCAGTATTATCTTCAGAACTTCCTTATAACTTAATCGATTTGGTCGTTTAAATGTTCTAATTGTAGCTCATTATTATAGGAACAAAGTCATAAAAGCAATCTGAGAAAATATCACTCCTAAAAAGGTTATGCAGCAAATATATGGAGGGGGGTCTGGCCAGACCCCCTTGTGCGGATGAGGGTTAAAACGAGCAGAAGGAGTTGGCGCGACGGTTGCAGGCGATGGAAAAGAAGATCATTGTTGGTGGAAAGAACACAGAGTTTAACTGGTAATGCACCAGTGAAGGATTTTAATGATTTTTAACTAGGATTAATCATGCTGGCTTTGCTACAGCTAGTCCGTCTTTATGGAATAAATTACCTATTGGAGTCTCCGTAATGATGTTCTTGCTCTTTCTATGCCCCCACCGCTAGCTTCTGAAAGCAATTCTCTTTGAATGCCGTTTGATGCTGTGAGGTTGGGAGCACCTCTGACTAGTTTCTGTGAAGCGGCGCTATGTAAATTCATTATTACGATTACTATGTTCGACTGCAATTAGATTAGATTAGATTAATCAGATTTACTGAAGACTGGATTAATTAAGTGTGTAATCTCTTTGTTCTGGCCCTATAAATATTATTATTGGTCGGAGGAAACCTAATACCGTATGCTAGATTGCTGCGATGGTTGGATATATATGGTAATGTTAGATATCTAAAACGGGTGTTTTACGCAATATATGGACTTCCCTGTACTTCGTAGGACGGATGCGTGCATTTGCGCACCACTGATTCACATACACTATTATCAATTATATATATATATATATATATATATATATATATAAATATATAATTTATTTATATATGCTCTGTAAATTACTGAAATTCAATTTAAAGCGTGATAAAAAAGAACAGTTTAAAAGTGAACTTAACATTTGAAATCAGAACTAAATGCATTCAACATTTGTAACCACAACTACTTTCAACTGTTTGGCATAGAATATAAATTAGTGTTGTGAGACAATTGGTGTAAAACAATTTTGCTTAATTTACATTTGATCCTTTTGTCACAATGTATGAGCATAGAAAATGCATGATGAACTCTTTTAAGTTGTTAAAGATTGATCATTGGTCCAATTTATAGCTTCATTTAAACACATGGTTTTATTAGGATTCTAGAAATGTTTTTCATTGCATTGTATAATTTCTGTATATTCGTCAATGGCCATTGATGCCATAGGACGACGTTAAACTTTTAATAACAATAATAACAGAAAGTTGGTGATCGTTTCTTTATCATCAGATTTTGTTGTTCGAACTAAATTTATGGCTTGTTTAATTTTTCAATTCCAGGCAGTGACATTGCAGTGAAAAATTATCCAATCGGATTTGTACAGTCGTTGTTTCTGTTTAGCCGCATTGTATTGAAAAGCTGCGAACACCTCTTTTTAAAGAATAAAGTGGCTATATATATTTTATAACTCAGCTGTCTACCGTTGGGCGAGGTTGGACATATCTTAATTGCATGTGCATGAGCACTTATTCTAGAGCTCCATCGTAAAACTGCGAACACCTCTTTTTACTTGAATCACAGGGTCATATATAGGCTTATAACTCGGCTGTATGCAGTAACTGCTGAGTTTTACTGGATGATTTTAATCGTATATGCATGAGCACCTCTTCTAGGTCTCCATCAAGATTGCTACTCAGAAGCGCTCCCGACTGCAGCCCGGACACTGCATCGGTTTCAAAACGAAGTGTGTGAGCAATTGCGATTGATGGACTTGCTCAAGGTCCCTACGCGGCGGTTTGAGGTGGATTCGAACCTGGAACTGCAATACCCGAACCACTAAACCACCGCAACCCACGACATCGTTAGCTTTAATTTATTATTGCTATTAGTGTTGCTATTTTGTTATTCTTGTAAGTTGTCTTCGTTGTAACTTTCGTTAATAGTTCGATTTCGGTGTTTTTTCTTCTAATTGATTCTAATTTCTAATTTCTTCTAATTTGATTCTAATAGTTTCCTCCTCTTTCACGGATATTTCTTGTGAATATGAACTTATCGTCTAAGCTGCTAAGGTGCATCATCTTCTGTATTTCTTTGCTTCTCTGCCTATTATAGATCGCTGATCTGCAGCAGGAGCATCAGATGGACACGCTATGGATCAGTAGGAGGATTGCCGGGAGGTATTGCTGGAAATCGCCAACTCAGTCAGGAACTCCGGCTCTAGATCCTTTTTTGTAATTGTTGTAGTGGTGGCGGTGGTGTATAACGATTGGTATTAGAACTGTTACAGTAGCCTTTAACACCTTTTAAACATTTCCTTCGATGATTTATAAGTTTGGTATGACGCAACATATTTGATGGTTGATAAGATACATAATACGTTACACTGTGATGTTCTAAGTTGATTTCTGCCATAATGTTGATTAAAACGAGCAGAAGGAGTTGGCGCGACGGTTGCAGGCGATGGAAAAGAAGATCATTGTTGGTGGAGAGAACCTCCTGGAAAAGGCGGAGGAGCAGGAACGGCTGCTGGAGGAGAGCGCCAAGGAACTGGAACAGCGCAAGTCGGCTGCAGAGAAACTACGCAAGGAGCTGGAAGAGAAAAAGGTTCCGGATTTATGTATGGATACTAAAATTACTATTCAAGCGAATTAATTGAAGATAATTGAAGATAATAAGTAAACCATTCGCAATTGACGCGATATGTATACATATATAATTATATGTATATGTATATATTGTTAGACAGCTTGTGTATCTAACACGTTCTACTGATCTGTTCAGACATTAGTCAAGCTTTTTGGACTATGATAGAAAGGATTGTCTTGGCGCGTAACTTTAATAAAAAGATATAAAGACAAAAGGGTATCGTCGAACTCCTTCTTAATCCAGCCCAGTTACTGGCGCTGCAGACTGCATGCAGTAGCGGAGTAATTTCTTTTATATTAATTAATAGTCATCACCGTCAATTAAGCAAATAATTATCTGCAGTTAAAACTAGCTGTCGTCAGGTATGCGGACCATGCGGTAGCGCAATGGATAACACGCTGGCGTATTATAGAGCAAGAGGTAACGAGTTCGAGCACCGTATTATAGGGCGGCCGTGCTTTGTAGGCTACAGTACCGTACCTTTAGCACCGATTATTGCAGGCGGCTCTCAATCAATCAATAAATCAATCAGAATTTATATAGCGCCCACTCAAGGTACCTGCTCAGAGGCGCTCCCGACGGAGATCAAGCGAAAGAAACAGTCTTCAACAGTTTGTGAAACAGTTTGATCTAAGTTGAGATAATTTATGTTTTCGGTTATCTGAGTTCCTGTCAACGCAATTTCTGTTTACTCTGTTACTTTGGTCGTTGTTTTTGCGATGCGATACCCTTTTGTCTTTCTCTCTTTTTTGTTCTGTTTATTTCGAAATTGTATCTGCGCCATTTTAAAAGAATATTCCTTGTGTGCTGCATGCATCGATATTTTGAATGGGACTAAAGCTAACCTAACGCGGTGTATCATAGTCTCTTAATCTGTTCTACAACAATATTATTATTTTGTTTTGCCGCACATAGACCTAATAATACATTAATCCAAAGATCGGCGTATTCTTATAACGTCAGTAAAGAGTTTAAAAGAGGTGTCTAACCGATATCTCTTATTAAGCTTAAAAATAATTATGTGCTATAATTATTTGTGCGCTGTTTGTGTTGCCAAGGCTTAGAATTCACGTTTGCCGACGTCTATCCAGCAAATTTCTTTTCATCAGTAGTTAACCCTTTGAACACGACGGGCCGGTTTTATTTTAAAGTTCGTCATTATCCAGAATGTGATTAATGAAGTCCATTATGTCCTGTGTTAAGAAGAAGGAGAGTTCTGTTGACTATCATGGACTCAATTGAATAAAACGCTTCCTGAGGATCCAAAAAGTCATCTGCAAATTCAATGCTTTCTCTTCTTTCTCTCAATCCACCGACAACAACCGTTTTCCATGCAGCATTACATCTGTCGCCAATTATACTTTCTCGGTTCTCTTGATTACGCAAAGATTTGCAATTACGACTATTTCAGTTATCACGTTACAATCTCGGACGTACATTGTTGCCATCTTTTGAGAGACTCTTGAATTGTATTCTTCGTTTTCACATTTTTGCAGTTTTAACGCTAAGTCTCGTGATATTTGGTGTATGTTGGTGTGCATAGGTTAAGTGTTGGATTTGTGCAGACTATTATTAATATGTAAATCTGCATTAATTTTATGCGCGTGCTGTTTGTAGATGTTTGTAAACGTTTTGTCTTTGTAGGCAGTTATGAATGTACACTATTCTTATTCGTGCATAAGAAAAAATCATTTACAATTATAGATCATAGAACCTTTCTTTCACATGTAAACCATTTCTTCACTTGGAGCAAGGATTTGTTCAGAGTCCGTAAACGCAGCGGCTTGAGGTGGATTCGAATCAGTAACCTTCCGGCTCCAACATAATCCTAAGCCACCGTGCCCCATAGTGATGTTGTGGCTGTATGCCATGGTCAGTTATTTTTTAACGATATTGTGTGATTGCAAAGATCAATAGCGTTACCCTCCTCCTTCAAGATTTCGACTAAACCCTCCTAAAATAAGTCATCAGTATTTTGGGAACAGGAAAAATGAAATATTTTCATGAGATTTCGACTAAACCCTCCTAAAATAAGTCATCAGCATTTTTGGGGAACAGGGATAATGAAATATTTTCATGAGATTTCGACTAATTCCTCTTAAAATAAGTCATCATTATTTTGCGATTCTAAATGAAAGTGTGTGGAAATATTTTCTTATTTTCTTGAGATCTCTACCCAACGCCTAAGGAAAGGTCGTCTGGTTTGTTGACTGGGAAAATGAAATGTTTTTTTAAGATTTTGGCCTAATGACTTTAAACAGGTTTTCAGAAATTTTGGCGAATGAAAAAATTGAAAATTTCCTCCGCGATTCGTCCCTCTCAAAACTGAAATTCTAGCGCCGCCACTGATTTACATTAATTGCGATCTATACGTCAGAAACAAACCCACTTACATTTGCCACGCTTTTTATCCTCTTTCTCCCCGAAGTGCTGTCATTCACAATTTCCAGCAATTTCAACCTACGTCCATCCATCCGTAGAATGACTGCATATCTAAATCCCTCTATTGACGTAATTTAACAACAATTATTTCGAGATTGTAGTAGCTTCAATTTAGCTTCACTATGTAATAACAGATCATTGGCGTCGCCCTCCTCCTTCATCCAGTCTTGGGACTGGCACTGCTCGCTGCATGCAGTAGCGGAGTAAAGATGACAGTAATTAATAGTTTGATCAAGCAAATAATAATCTGCAGCTAGAACAGTACTAATCATGATCCATGTATCTAAATTTGAGAGCGCGTCCAATATATAATATAATATTCCACTATTTTAAAGGTGTTTAATGTCAACGACTATTTTAATGCTACTGTACACACCGACAAGTATGAATTACCTAAAATTGAGAGCACGTCATATATATAATATATCATCCCACTATTATAAAGGTGTTTAATGTCAACGACTATTTTAATGCTGCCGTACACACCAACGAGTATGAATAGTATAAAATTGAGAGCACGTCCAATATATAATATATCATCCCACTATTATAAAGGTGTTTAATGTCAACGACTATTTTAATGCTGCCGTATATACGGAAACAATAAAAACTCGCGCAGTATCAGTGGAGTTAGTCGACGTCACAGTCAAACAATAATACATATTGAAATATCGACATGTTCGAATGAATAGAGAATGGTATGAAAAACGACAGAGTGAACTGAGAACATGGAGAGATTTTCCATTTTTCCACAATTGTGTCTACCCGCTCACCTCCTTCTACCCGCTCACCTCCTTCTCCCAGGAGTGTCTGCCCAACGCGCAGAACTCAGTATAAATAATCCCGGGGTTATATATTTTCGCGCTCAAATCAAAGAACGTCACGTGGACGTTGACGCCACGACGGCCTTGAACTTCTTGACCTCCGGCGGGTCATCGTGCAGAGTGTGGCTGGTATTGTATTAGTGATGGATTGTAATGATTTAATTGGGATTAGATCAGACAGGCTTTTCCTGTGATTGCTGGAATTGACCAGTCAATTTAATAGTATTTGCATAGCTATTATCTAATCTATAGTTAGCGCCTCTTTCTGGAATAAGTTAGCTATTAGCCTCCGTAATGAACTCCTTTTGTCTTTCTTCGCCCCTTTTCCACAAACGTTTTAAAACCATTAGCCATTCCATTTTATTGTGGTTTGATGATGTGAGGTAAGGAGCGCCTCTGAGTAGTTTCTATTGAAAGGCGCTATACAAATTAATTATTAGAATTGCAATGGTTGACTGTGATTAGATTAGATAATCGCGATCAGTAATAACAGGGCGTTCTCTTTAGACACCTTTCAACTAGCATGAGTTGTACAGGGTGACTAGGCGCCTATAATTTATAAAGGGAAGAGCGACGTCAAGCCGAAACTACAGACGTTTCATTGATTAGTTAAAAACCGATCTCGTTAAAGAACTATCATAATATGAAAGTTGTTTTTAACGAGATCGGTTTTTGTACTATAATAATGATAATTGTGTGGGATGCAGGATCGTCCCGAATACGATATGAAACAATTAATTTTCGTGCCCCCGTTTTATATGGCAAAGAATTACACAATTTTAAAGGTGTCGAAGGTTTTATTTGGTCAT
Source organism: Lumbricus terrestris (assembly GCA_949752735.1). NCBI lineage: Eukaryota > Metazoa > Annelida > Clitellata > Crassiclitellata > Lumbricidae > Lumbricus > Lumbricus terrestris. Next base: position 6,421,247 of record OX457049.1, read on the forward strand.
CGAGCGCCCGGGCTATAGAGAATCAAACTCGTAGACATCATTCAGGGTGTATAAATAAAACTAATATATTACAGAAATGAATTTAATATATAAAATGCTTTAATTTTCTTAAAAGTGAATTTAACTGGCAAGCAGGTGATCGTGATATGGCAGAGTATTGAAGTTGGACGTGATCGAAAGAGTATAAGCTCCGGTCGGTTAATTCAAACTCTTCGTATTTCGTTGTATTGACACCGCTTGTTTGTTTTGCATCCGATATATTGCACGAGTTCCTATGCACGTGAAACCTGTTTATCTGAATTCGATGATTTTCCAGAAAACGTTTTATTTCATCGCTCGGTTCGGTTTCGTCGAATTACTGCACTCTGTGCGAAAGCCGTTATATCGCTCCACGTCTTTCGCTCAAAGTACAAAGACGAATAGGACTGGGGTTTACACGATCCCCACCCACACTACTCCTTCAGAACCATTTATTTTGTGTTATATGTTGCAAGAAATCGTTTGGATGGAGAGATAGTCTTATAACGCATTTGTTCCCGGTATTTACATATTGGCCAAAATGTTTACAATTATTTCATCCTACGTTTTTTATACCGACGTGAATAAAAATCATCCCACTGATCTTTATATTGCAGTAAAGAATTGAAAGTTTCGGATGATAAAGAATCTAAAAATGTTATGCTTTGTTTGACTTTGTCCAGAATTTCACCAAGAAGAATAGATTCCTAACATCGATGAAGATAGATCGCCTCTCCTTCATAATCTTATATAGCGTGTCTATATAGTGTTTAAAGGGTGTCTGAATTTGCTAACAGAATTGGTATGATGTGCTTTTATGATGGCAGTGTTATTATTCATTAAAGTTCGCTCAGATGCGTTTTACTGCAGCCTTAAAACCGGGGCTTGGGTCGGGAGCGCTCCTGAGTAGTATTAAACTTGACCAAATACATGAATTTTTTAGCTATTTAGAGACGATCATAAAGTGTTGCCAGAATCTATGAAAATGTAATGAATGTGATATAGATTGGTTTTTGTAAAAAATGTAAAAATTACGAAACTAGTAAACCTTTAAAACTTGTTTAACCCTCATCCTACCAAATGGGGTCCGTTCGGACCCCAAGCGCATAAACTGCTGTGCAACTTTTTTTGATAAATGATTAAGAGTCGGCATTTTATGAATTTGTCTATAGGTCTTTCCTACACGATATGCTGTTGCTACTTTTTTGAAAAAAATTATTTTGAATTTTTAATAAATTTTTCTCTGTTGGGGTCCGAACGGACCACAACGTAAAACAGCTTACGTATGAGCTTTTTAGTCAATGCAGAGCGGGATTTCTGCAACTTTGCACTACAATATTTGGGTTCTAGGTCTGTTTTTCAAAGGACAATTCGTCAAGGTAATGTTATTTATGTACAAAACCCAAAAAATACATGCATACATACATACAAACATAAACACAAACATACATACAAACATAAATGCACACATTCATCTATCACGAATGTATGTACATAAAAGCAAAACTACATGCATGCATACATGCATGATGAATGCTAACATATATTCAGACACGATTACACGAGACACGATTACATGCAAATATGCACATATATGCAAGTATACATACAAGCATACATACATGCATACATACATACATACATACATACATACATACATACATGCATACATACATACATACATACATACATACATACATACATACATACATACATACATACATACATACATACATACATACAAACATACATGCATACATTCATGCACGAATACCTGCATGTTTGACAATTGTTTGCTCATCATGTATGTATGTACATTGATGTAGGTATGAATGTATGTATGTTTGTATGTATGTGTGTATGTATACATGTATGTATGTATGCATGTATGTATGTATGTATGTGCGAGCATGCTTACATTCTTACGTACGTATATGCATTATGCATACATATGGGTAATTGGGTATTCACACATACGTGCATACATATAGACATTCATGCATACATACTGCTTACATACATGCATACATACATACATATATGCATGCATAAATACATGCATACATACATACAATACATACAATACATACATACTGTAACAGTACATACATAAATAAATGCATACAATACATGCAAGTGTGTGTATGTATGTACATACAATATGTTTGTATGTATGTATGTATGTATGTATGTATGTATGTATGTATGTATGTATGTATGTATGCATGTATGTATGTATGTATGTACATGTATGTATGTATGTATGTATGTATGTATGTATGTATGTATGTATGTATGTATGTATGTATGTATGTATGTATGTATGTATGTATGTATGTATGATACATATACATATACATACATATATACATGCATACATACATTCACAGGCACATACATAATATTACATATACATGCATATTATACATACATGCACCACTGCATGCATGCATACATACTTACCTGCAAGCATACATACATACATTTACATGCATTTATACAGACATGCATACATGCATGCATAGGCTACATATATACATACATACATGCAATTATATATGTATGTATATATACAAGTATGTATGTATTATGTTTGGGGTCCGTTCGGACCCCAGTTGGTAAACAACGTATGTAAAGTGTGTTGGTAGAATGAAGGTTAATTGACGATACTTATATCCACTTTTACGAATCTTCTGAGATACAAGACAAAGGTCGGTCTGTCTATGTGTATCTCTCTGTTTGCCTGTCTATGACTGTCTGTCTGATTGTTGGCGAAAACTCTTCGAAACACGGTCACAAAGGTAACAGAGCGAGCACAATAATTTTTTTTATTAAACAATCCAGTTGACAGACCGCAACCGGTTACAGTGTACAATTATGCAGCTGAAACAACTACAGAATGATCAAATCTTAATTATACTCACAGAGCAGACAGCCTGCAATACAATATCATACAACTTTATACAATTAAATAGGATGCAATGAAATGCAATGCAATAGGCAGGAATAAAATAATCATACTTAGGCGGCGACTAATACACCTTTATTATATATAGTCAACGGTTGTTTTTTGTATGTATTTTGGTATTAATCTCTCTGTTTGCCTGTCTATGACTATGTCTGTTTGTCTGTCTGACTGCATGTTTCTTTCACTTGTTTAATTTGTAATAATTTTTTTGTAGGCAAGCTAATTTTTAATGAAGGTTCTGTGTATACGTTCAGTTAATAAGCGACATAAATAAATATTGGGTTTGAGTTAAAATTAATTTGTGTTTGTTTTAGGGCTTGCTAGATTTAAAGAAATGGTTTTGAACAGTACTCTAGAGATAAAGTTGCAATTATCTTTTTCCGGAGAAGAGAAGCCATGAACCAGAGGACGGAGCTCGACCACAATAGGGGCGAGGCGGGAATAATCGGTGGAGTACATGCAGTTTATCATTGCGTATTGCGTTAAACAGGCGTTCATCAGCTTCCTCTGCCATCTCTGCTGCACTGGAGGATTGAGATTGTAGGTACTGTCTGCGCTTCATCTTCCTCAGCAGTCGCTTAATCCCGTTCCTGAAGTGTAACACCCCCCCCCCTAGTTAGTAGGCGAACCTAACAATCTGATTCTGTGTATTTTATACAGTCTCTATATAAATGCTTAGTTGTTTGTTTAACGGCTCTCGAGTAATAACGCAGAGCACTTGCTTTGGACTGGTACTACCATTGTGCTGGCAGTGCTGGAGTTTAAACTACATTATATTCTCTTTGTTAGTGATATTATAGCTTGTAGCTGAGATGTTTTATTATTGTGTTGTATCTTCTTATTGTACAACCGCGTTTGACTAAATGTAAATATAATTGGATTAGAACAAGTAAAAGAGGTGTTGGTTTAAGGCGGCTGTATTTCCAAAACCCGTTAAGTCCACTTTTTGAAAAAAATGAGTTTTGGGCGCCAGCTGCAAGTATATATGGCAATGCATGTTCTCTGTAAAGTTGGGCGTCAAAATCGCTTAAGTCCCATATCTACAGCCTGGTAAAATTCGGTGTTGTTTCCAAAAGCGGTTAAGTCCTTCCTGGTTTGGTTTCCAAAACCTGTTAAGTCCTACAGCCAATGGCGCAACGGTTTGAGGTCACGTGATATTTACTTCGTTCATGGCCGAAAATATTTGTGAGGATGATTCCGAGCTTGTTTCTTCTGATTCAACCGAGAAAAAATTACGAATAGCGATCAAAAAGAATTTCCATATCCCGAGTAATACAAATTTTAAAATTCAATGCGATATCAACGAAAAATTTAAGACGGTTTATGTTCACTAAACTCATGACGTCATTATATTTGAGCTCAATTCCTGAGGTCACATCTGGCGGAAAGGCCCGAAACGCAGCTAAGTAGGCCTATGATCGCGGAGCAGGGAAATGATGTTATTGAAGTAAATAATTCCAATTTGGCTGCAAATAATTGGAATAAAGAAGTGCAGATTTCAAAAACTTCTTTTATCTAAGTGGGCCAAAATGGTAGCAAAGAAAAATTTATGTAAAACGCACGTTGCGGTGATTGGTAGTAACTTTTCATAAAAAGTCGTTTTTCTCAGTTTCGTGTCGAGTGGACTTAATAGCTTTTGGAAATAAGCCCTTCAATTATAGCGGCTATATTATTTGTTTCCATTGCTTAACGTACTGTTGTGGCTTATTATGGGTTCTGTACATTTTAATTTATTTGCATTTGCAGTAGCAGTAGGCCTGGTTGAATTTAAAGTTTGGCAAAAATGTGTGATAAATAAGTAAGTATATTCTTTATTTAATCAACTGCATGATCGCACTTCAAAGGTTTACACGAAATTAATTTTCATGCAACAATCTTGCTCTAAACATTTTCATTGCACCCTAGTGTAACGATTATTCAATCGTTCATGCGGTTTGCAAGAGAACACACAGAAAAGTGGAGTGTCATAATAGGATGGAGGAGCGCGTTTGAAATATGGGTGACTTCTATCAGATTCTGTCTTTCCACTTTTTGGTTTCAGCAAAGATCATTAGAGTCACCGCCATAATAATATATTATGTGTAATGTAATGTAGTGTTATATTAGTGATTCATTAAAACGTGCTTTCCAAAACCGTCTTCCGTTCGCTATCGCCATGCTTATTAGCAACAAGATTAATGCAATGCAGTGTTAGTTTTAGTATCCATTCAGTAGCTCTCCCAGTGCGATGACCCTTAGAGGTAAAGTAAGTATCAGGAAGAGAGATGCAGGAAGTAGAGCCCCACACAGAGTGGGAAAGGGAATTCCATAAGGAGGGTCCGATGATGGCCAAGGATCGAGTTTGAGCAATAGTGGTCCTAGCTTGTGGAACAAACAAGTCAGTGCTGTCCAGAGAACGGGGAGGTCGATGAGAAGAGGCTGAAAGAGGAGAACGAATGAGATACTTCGTTGCCCAGTTTGGATTTGAGTAACATGCAGAGAAAGGACTTTATTATTGTATGCTGTCAGAGAGAGGAAGCCATTGTAGTTGGTTGACCGTAAATGATGATATAATTATGAGAGTACATGGAAAAATCAGCAATCAAACAAGCAGCAGCATTAAGGACATATTCAATGGGATATAGACGAACCTTTGGAACACCAATAAGAAGGGAATTATTACAGCAATCAATTCTTGAACAGACAAATGCATAGAGTATGAATGTCATGGTTGAAAGTGAAACAGATCTGCGAATGGCTTTGAGACAACGGAGGGGAAAGTAAGAAAGAACACCTCTTTTATCTGTTTCAACAACAATTTATTACAGTTGAAAAACTAACTCATGCAGTGCATCAAAGGAAAATGAATCCACATTAGGGTGGAGTGAAAAACAGGAATATTAGAAATCGAAAATGTAATAGCAAAGTTGTCTAATGGCATGGGGTCAAGAAATGTGAAGAAGTTTTGAAGAATATTAATGTCTTCGTTTGCCCCCAGAAAGCCAAATTTCGAAAAATTTTAGATTTTTGAGAAAATTACAGGTTTTCTTATGAAATAATTATTGTTAGGGTAAAATAATTGGCTACCAAACAGGACGGCGATCGGTACGAATAAATACTCAGTGAATGTTTTGATGTGATGCAAATAATTTTGATGCAATGCAGTGTGATGCAATATGATATCATAAAAACGGAGAGCGACTTATGCATGCGTTGAAACCGAAGCTATAATTAATAAAATGAGTTTTTCACACAAAAAACTTTTTAAAGATTATATTATCTTGTCAGGATTGCAATACAATGCATCGCGACATTGTTGGCGGAGAGAACCTCCTGGAAAAGGCGGAGGAGCAGGAACGGCTGCTCGAACAATTATACGGCGCTAATAGAAGCCTACAAAGCACGTCCGCCTACCGGGGGCTCGAACTCGCTACCTCTCGCACTCTACACCAGAGTGTTGTCCATTGCGCTTCGCTACCTCCACCCCAACATTTACTAGGCTTTATCCGCTGCTCCTTTGTGCTTGTTAACTGTCGCGTTATGTCGATCGGTTATTTTGTCAATAAAACGAATATCTATACTCCCATTAAATTAAATTGATGGTTTGTTTAATTCGAACCTAGTAAGATATTTCGTACTTGTGACTGCGACATAGGTGCAATCACGTCCTAAAAGTTGGGAAGACCAAATGAATCGCCTCCTAAAAGTTGGGAGGGGACCATACAAATAAAGTTAGGGGGACCACTCAAAGTTGGGGGTGCGTACCGAGGGTCCCATAGGGTGGTTGCGCCTATGGACTGCGAACTTTATTGGCGAAGCTATCCAATTACCGTGAAGGAGCGCTAAATAAATCTGCATAATTAGTCGTTGAATTGTAACTATACTATTAGTTTCCACTGGTTGGAAGCTTCATTTTCAACGCTCCGATGAGACTGGATAGAAATGTCTCCTTGAACACCTTTAAACTGTATTAGATCTCTTCTATATATTACCTAAACTCAAATCAAACCCGACTTTCAATGTGACTGGATAGAGATAACGCCTTGAACACCTTTAAAATGGTTATTATAACCACGAAAAGCTTTAATTATTGATGTGGATACAAATGTAAAAAAAATTATCTTGAACCTTACAGACACAAGGAAGTCTAGATTTCTAGATTACGTTTAGGAGTGGCAAATACTAATCAAAGATTATACATTATGAAACGACATTATAATGGTTTATGTGATACTTGTCACGTGATGGAGACAATTCCTCACCACTTACTTGATTGTAAAAAAGAAGCTTTTTTCCAAGTTTTTAAGAAATAAATGCCGAATATTTAAACATGAAATTTCTGTTAACCCATTTACCGCCGACGTTGTGAAAACGCAACGTACTGCTTAAAAATTGTGGAAAAATTAACAACGAGAGAAACCTGCACAAATCAATTTTTTCTTACTTAATGGGTGTTTACTAAGTATGCTGTTACCAAATATAATGTTATTAATTGTCATCTTATTTTTTTAATTTGTCAAAAATTTGGTCTTTTTGACGCCTGCTTGGGGTTTCGTTGCATTTTTTTTTCTCATAACACGTTAATATTTCCGAGAAGCGAAGCTGTCCGATTAAAATACTAGGCCTAATGCGAATAATTAACGTCATTCGTAGGCGGATACCTGGGCGGAGACTTGGGGGGAGGGGGGCGGAAAGACGCGAGATTTTTCGATGGACGAATGGCTGAGTGTTTCAGAAAAATATTCATCTTTTGCCGGCCAAAAATTTCTGACGATCGGCGAAAACTCAAAAAAAAGTTCTATTTTAGCCGCCAAAAAAGTTGATGACTTTTTTTTATTAGTCTTGACGCTCAACGATTGTGGGGGGGGGGGCAAATGCATGGGCCGTCCCCCAACACCTCCATGGGGGTCACCGTCCCCCATGTCCCCTAGGTCTCCGCCCCTGACGTCATTTTGTATTTAATGTATATCTCATTGTATGCTGAAACCGTAATCGGCGAAATTTTAATGTTGCGTTTTCGCAACTTCGGCGGAATAGGCTATAGACTTACGCATTATGGCACGTACAATACATTTAGAAACTCACATAAACTTATATGAACTTTCGATTGCTTACAAAAAACGACCTGCAGGGTACCCGGAGGCTTATTTCCAAAATGTACATTCCACCTGCAATCAGCCAATCACATAGGGGAATACAATGTGGAAGAGGCGAAGACCGTAGGGGGAGGAGGTTGTCGAGTACAATTTCTGACCATCCCTTTGTAAACTATAAACAGCACATGCGTGTGGCCAGGCTCTGACGATTTTAGACGAATTGCAATGTAAAACGTTTAAAATTTCTTACAATTGACCCTACGTATGGAGGAACATTTTGCACAGGTAATTATGTCTCACTTTAGCGCTCTTTATCGTTAAATTTAAGCATGGCTATAACAGAAGACCTATTATAGGTGTCGTTCGCGTAAGCTATAGGGTATATAAGGTTTCGCATCGTGAGGGTCGGTTAGGGTTAGTGTTAGGGTTAGTGTCGTCATTAGATTCTTAAGATTTTTCCGTTGCTTCTTTAGCAGTTGTTGGTCAAGCTAATAGCCTACAGCTTCACCAATAACTGCTAACATCAACTACTTTCTCCCCCCTATGGTCTTCGCCTCTTCCACATTGTATTCCCCTATCATGACACGCGATTGGCTGAAAACCCTGCGGTTGCAGCTGCCATGTACATTTTGGAAATAAGCTACCCGGAGTTGCCCAGGAAATTTAGGGTTTCCGCTCCACCAGCCCCCACCAGCCCCTAGTACGGGCGAAGTGTCCCACCCAGCTTCCAGACAGCCCGTAACTCTCTGGGGTATCATCGGATACCCCAGAGATACCCCACTGCCCCCTCTCAATCCAATCCACGCTCTCCCACCCCACCCCATTCCGTACCCATCCCACCCAGCGCCGTCCCTACCCATCCACGCCTGCCCCCGCCCTAACATGCTTCCACCGTCCACCGGTCTTGTCTCCCCAGTGTTATCCAGTAAATTTAGGCTGGGTTTGTGACTACTAACACCAACCGCCATCCCCAACTCATCCCCACCCCACACACCCCACCACCACACCCTACATCATCAGTCACAACCTACCTCGCTCCCACCCCACGGAGTTCCTATCCTCTCCTCTAAAGTAGCAGGCGCGCCGCTACCCATGAAATTTGAGGTAGCAGTTTTGGTTCACCCAGAAACCCAGCGCCGATCCCATCCTCTTATCTTTTTGAAAATTCAGCGTGGTATCTCTGAGTATGAAGAAAAAATGCGTAGTTTAAATGAAGATGTGTATTTAGGTAATCGTCCGCAACTATCGCACTTGTAGTTAATTGCAAATTTTAGAACTTGCGTTTAAACTTCAACGGCCTCATAATTATAATTCGTTTGATGAAACACTCTTAGTTCTAAGGCTGAAGATCGAGTGTGGCTTCGATTTTATTAAATTTTATGATGGCTACGCGAAATATAAGATAGTCTTGAGACACCTTATTAAGGTGTCTAAAGGTGTAGATTTAATTTCAGAATAACGAGTGACGATGTCTTCTCCGCTAAACAAACTTTATTTAATGATCAGATCCTCGAAAGGATTGAATACACCGCCGTCAATTTATCGACCTCGTCAGACCTTCAGGTGATTTTTAGCTCCTGCAAAAGACACATTTGAACATTCATCGATAACTTGACGTAGAAAATGATAAGCAACATAATCTACATACATGTTTCAGGTCGACGCTAATTCGCTGCGATGTTCGTGGATTGTATGTATGCTGACGACGTACAGGTTTACATCCATGATTGCCTTCCTTCTAATACTGTCGAATGTTGCCATGTTTTGTAATTTATATATAGTTATAAAATTTGATTTAAAAGAGTGTCTAACACTAAGACTTTGGATGCTCTAGAACTAGAGCATGGATGTCATCCAATGACTACGCTTGAACCCATCTAAGACAAAATTTAATTGGTTGGGCACACGGCAGCAGCTTGCCAAGCTTGATCTATTTTCTCTTGCATCTGAATTTCCTGGCTTTGTCTTTGCAACCACGGTTCATGACCTCGGTGTCCAACTTGATCAAGAACTCACTTTTGCTCCTCAACTTCACCGTCTTGCTCGAGACTGCTATTATCAGCTGGGCCAGCTTCGCACTGTCATCCGTTCTCTTACGTCTGCTGCTATATACTCTTACTTAAGTGCATTCCTTCGTTACATCTCGCATCGACTACTGCTCTTCGCTCTACATTGGCCTCCCATCCAGCAGATTGACTTGCCTTGACCGGGTGCTGCGCTCTGCTGCGCGCCTAATTGGGCAGATCGCTAAATATGGTCATGTCTCAAACTATATTTCAAACAACATGCTTGAGGTACTTCACTGGTTCCCTATTCGCCAGCGTATTGAGTTCAGGGTATCTGCATTGGTATGGCGATGTTGTCATAGCCTCGCCCCAGTTTACCTCATCTGTTTTCCGACGTACTTCGATGAAGGCGACGATAGAATATCTGAACATAATTTACACTTTATAGCGCCGATGAAAGAATTTTAAAGGTGTTCAATAGAACATTCAAATTGACAGCATCACAACCATTGATTTGTTTTAAGTTTCAGTTCAACGGTGTTGTGATTTCAATTATTACTAAATTTCGTAGGTCGCATTGAAATACAATATGAAGAATACATTACCATGTGCAGCATTTCCATTTTTTGACCTAGAAACTAATCATATGTATCAAAGTTGTTTGTGATTTAACAAGGATTTTTTGCCATTTTATATTTCTTAGTAGCTTTGACGGTTCAGGGGTTATTGTTGAAAAATCGAATTTAGGGGGCCATTTCCAAGATGGCAGTTCGAGCACAGCTCGGAATTATGGGGACTTTTGGTATTGAAGTCGATTTTCCTTCAATCCACTAATATTCCGATGCAGATTAATCATGATAAAACGATTGAATCGCTAAAAAATTTTACTATTTATAGTTGGGGTAAGAAAATTTTAAAGGTGTTTAAGAGAGCATTTAAATTGACAGCTTCAGGCACACTCCATTTATTCGCTTTGAGCTTCAGAGTGCGACCAGTGGCGGAGTTGTAGAGTTGTATCTTGCGTAGTTATATTTCTGCACCTTTAAGTTAAGCATCGTTGTAATGTGTATGTTGTTGTGTGTAGGTTGAGCGTTGAATTTAAGTAGTCTATTAAGTTTCATAATGCGAATTTGTGCTTAGTGCACGCGAGCCCATAACAGTTCTGCATCGAGGCTCAGCTAAAAGACCCATGTTACATTCCTCCTCGTTGCCTGCGATCATCTAACATGGGTCTTTTAGCTGAGCCTCGATGCAGAACTGTTATGGGCTCGCGTGCATTCCATGCCTCTGCTCCCAAAGAATGGAATCTACATGTACTTCCACTCTCTCTTCGTTGCTCAAATTCACTCCCTAACTTCAAAAAGCGGCTCAAAACTCACTATTTCTCTTTGGCTTTCAAGCACATGGACCTTTAACTGCATCTTCCTCTGGCGGCTGCAGTGGCGGCGCTACGCCAGGGCATGGCAGGGCAAATGCCCTGGTGAAAAAGTCTTTGCCCTGGCTGTTGCCCTGGTCGTTGCCCTGCCAGAAAATTTGCATTGCCAGAATTTGTTCGGGTATATTGTTACTGGCTGTTCACGTCCGTCCGTCCGCTATCTGACATGGCAAAAATATTGGCAGTGCAAAAATATTGGCAGTGCAAAAGTTCTGGCAGGGCAAAATTCTGGCAGGGCAACTGTTCTGGCAGGGAAAAAATCTGGCAGGGCAGAATTTGTTGTAGGTCAAAATTTTGGCAAAAGTTCTGTTAGGAAAAATTCTGGCAGGGAAAAATTTCTGGCAAAGCAAAATCTGGGGTGACAAAAGTTGTGGCAGCCTTTGCAGCTCAAAGGCTCTGGTAGGTCTAGGGCACAAATTCTGTGGCTGTTTATCCGCATTACCGTTTATAACTAACAGCATAAGCCCAACTGTCGCTTTATCGTTTTTCAAATAAAGCGCTGCGTAAGCATATGCGTAAGCAATTGACCTCTAGCCTAGGCCTATAGGCCATATAGGCCTATGCCTAACTCAACAACTTTGTCTGCTGAACTTTTTGCTTTCGAAATGCTACTCTAAAGAGAATTTGCAATGCTTCACTAAGTCACTGAGATTAGTCTATAAGATTTACAAGAGTTGCTTTCCAAAATGTCAAAAAGTCCTCGGTTTTATGACTTCGCCCATCTGATCCTCTGACCAGCCAACCCTAATAGTGTAGGGTGGGTGGTTTACGGTGTTGCCACTGAGGTTTCAGAAATAAACCCAGATTTCGTTATGAAAAACCCAGAAAAGTCCGGACTATTTATATAAACGATTTTAGACCCCATTATTTCAAATTATGTTGGATTAAAGATATTTTAGAAGAGAGTTAACCCTTTAGTGCCCATGGCGGAAAAACTTTATGAAATTTCTTGGTGTGGTAGACAATATGGATGGTATAACGGGAAAAATGTGGAAAAAATTTGCAAACATCAGGTAAAAAAAATTTCGGCATTTAAATTCTTGTCCCTAAAAAGGGACAGTGGGCACTACAGGGCACAGGTTTTTATAAATGGAAATTCTTGAAATATGACATGATTATTTCACTTGCACGTTATTAAAATAAGAAATTAAACATATCAATGAAAAGTAACATACAGATAGATGAAATGCAGCATATAGAAATATCAAAACCAGTTATTAGGGGCCGTCCATAAATGACGAAACGTAATTTTTTACGATTTTCACCCTCCTTCCAACACTTCAGCACAAATGTCATATGATATCTAGTTAGAGACCATCACACATCGTCACATAATATGTGTGGCCCCAACCCTATGTGCATGACGTCATTTATGGACGGTCCCTTAACCTCTCTTCCGGCTATCCCGACTATATGTCCGTCCTTAGCAATTGACTTTTATAGGGCAGACACGGTTATACTCGTCAAACTGATATTATGAACTACAGTGCAAGGCAAAGCGTCGTTACGGTGCACGTAGATGGTTGAATACAAGCATACATACGTACACACGTACGCACGAACGTACATACATAAGTAAATAGGTATGTATGTACATACGCACATACATACCTACGTACATACACACTTGTACTACGTACCTGCGCACATACGCACCGGCGTACGTGCTTGTGTGCGTCCGTACATACATAGGTACATTCATACACACTACCTACCTATGCACGTGCGTGCGTGCGTGGTATCAACATACAAACATGCATACATACAATGTATACATACATACATACATACATACATACATACATACATACATACATACATACATACATACATACATACATACATACATACATACATAACATACATACATACATACGTTCATACATACATACATACGTGCATGGGCACATACGCACCTGCATACGTGCCTGCGTGCGTATACGTACATACACACATCCATACATACATACATACATACATACATACATACATACATACATAAACGTAATTTTCATGCTTCGTGCGCGTGTGCGTTCGTACGTACGTACACGCACTTACATATATGCGTACATACTTGCATACCTACATAATACCCACGTACGTACGTATGTGTACGTACGTCGGCACGCACGTACGTTACGGTGCGTATTACAAGTATGTATGTACGTGTACGTACGTATGTACGTGCATACATATTTACTTATGCATTTACGTTCGTGCGTACGTGTGTACGTAGTACGTAGGCCTATGTATGCTCGTATTCAACCATCTACATACACCGTACGTAAACATGCATGTATTTACGTATTTAGTGCGTACATACACACATACGTGCATACGTACATACATACGTATGTACGTACGTACGTACGTACATAGTCCATACGTCGATACATATATATACATACATACATACATACATACATACATACATGCATACATACATACATACATACCTATATACATGCATACATTCATTCATAGATACATACACACGTACATTCGTACCTGTATACGTGCGTTCGTTCGTGCGTTGCGTTCGTACGTAAGTGCGCACATACGTACGTGCATACATACATACATGCATACACACATATTTACCTACATATGTACAAACATGCATGCATACACACATACATACATGGATATATACATACATTCATAAATACACACATGTATGAATGCATACATAGGCCTACATACAGGCATGCATGCATACATACATGCGCGCATACATACATACATGCATACATTCATTCATACATACATACATACATTCTAGCATAAGGATGGTACAGAAATATGCCATAACGATTGTATCTAATAAGCTCCAGTGGTCAAAACCCATACACACAGTTATTTTTGCCTTTACGAAAATAGTGTACCCTCTAATGCCCACAGTCCCTTTTTAGGGACACAAATTCATCTCAGCACAGCAATTACAACGCTCGCAAGAAACATGCAACAAAAGTATTCCTGCACAAGCAAAGTAGTTGTACTACATAGGCATGATTCACTTTATTCAATTTACTTAGGTCTTTTAAAAGAAAAACACCCCCCTTTGAACATGAATTCGTTATATTTGAAATTTCTCGTAGTCGATGTTCATAAGGAAATATTATGCACATAATGTTTATGCACATACAAATAAAATGCTCCGAAAAATACTAGAGACATTGGTAGTAACAGCAAAAAGAGAAACTACAAACTTGTGGTTCATTTATGATAGACTGCATGTGGTTAACTTTGTGTCCCTAAAAAGGGACTGTGGGCACTAATGGGTTAAATTAATCACCTTTACTATAATAACATCAATTCATTTATATGATTATTATGGCGTAACAATGACTATAACTGTACAGGGATCAACATGAGATTCAACTACGCTTACTGCGTCCACTTATATAGCATCGTTCAAACGTTCTGAAGGGTGTATAACAGTTACTGTATATGTGAAGAATTTGTTTCATGTCTTTTATTATTATTATTTTTTACCCGATGCATCTTAGATCCGTCGGGATTTTAACAAAATTGCGTTCAATGTCTAGAAAACCAGACCTCGTCATCCGCGACAGTGTTGAAAGTGCCACGAAATGCTTTGGCGTTGTAGCGCTGAATACAGATAGAAAGGCGCTGAAACATAAAGGTCACCTTCCGCGGCTCTCGAGATACGAACGAGAGACGTTGGCCGACCTCGCCGATGAAGCTGAGACCGGCAGAGTTGATGGGTCCCAGTGTGTCCAGGGCAATGGGAATAAAGAGGTATGATGATGGCAGTGCCACGTACTTATCGATTTTTCGTACGGCGGCTTGTTCCGCAGCGGATCCCTTCACATTCGCTGTGTGAACGATGTAGGATGCCGCGCGGGTGTTTTATGTATAAGTTCAGTTTATAAGCAACACACATATTAGTTTTGATTAATATTAATTTATGTGTTTGTTGTAGGGTTTGCTATGTTAAAAAATATTTTTGAACAGTACTGGTACAGTACTCTAGAGATAACGTTGCAATTATTTTTTCCCGGGAAAGAGTAGCCATGAGCCCAATGACGGAGCTCATGACCACAGGATGGGCGACAGTGTTACCACTGAGGTTTCAGAAATAAACCCAGATTTCATTCAGAAAAAAAAAACAGAAAACCCAGACTACTCATATAAGCTGTTTTAGACCCCCTTTATTCAAATTAAGTTGGTTTTTCGCTTGTTCGTATGAGGGTTAACACAATGTTCGTCAAAAGAGTTGAATAAAATGTAATAACAACTTTAAAAATATCAATTGTTAGAGTTGTCAGAGACTCGGCATCCATACTGACAATAATTAGCTTAATCGATATATTTGTGTGCGCATGCACAGCGGGTCGAGTCTACCAGAATCCTAAGCAGATAACACACATGGCTTAAATTTACAAAGCCTTAAAGTTTTCCGAGGTTTCCAACCAAATTTTCCCAATACATCAGCAATCCAATGTTTTACCCATTTAGAACATTAATACTCTGCAACAACTAGGCTATTATACCACAATAGGATTGACCTGGCCTACAGTGTATAAAAAACATGTACTTAGTTGTACTAACTGTTTTGACCATAAGCTTTAAGCAGCCATACTGTTATTTTTGCTAATGTAAACCTACAGCGTTCTGTCTGTTGTTTATTGAATTAAACGAATATACATACATACATACATACATACATACATACATACATACATACATACATACATACATACATACATACATACATACATACATACATACATACATACATACATACATACATACATACATACATACATACATACATACATACATACATACATACATACATACATACATACATACATACATACATACATACATACATACATACATACATACATACATACATACATACATACATACATACATACATACATACATACATACATACATACATACATACATACATACATACATACATACATACATACATACATAAGCATGTTATAGATGTCAATACGGCTTAGCAAGGAGAGAGGAGTGACCTGACCTATTTTGAGATGTCAAAATGGTTTATTTCTGCGCCTAACTATTCCTCAGCTTATAAATTATTTGTGAATTGACAACGTGAGATCTTGATTGTGGAATTAAAAATTAAAATTAGTAGAAAAAGTATGTATCAAAACAATTTTACATTGAATTTAACAGAATATTCATGTGTTGTAAATACAAAATGTCAACTCACCAAAATAAACCCAGATTTTGGCAAAAAAAAACCCAAAACCCAGACGATGGCCAAAAAACCCAGATCTAGTGGCAAAAACCCAGCTGTGGCATCACTGATGGGCGAAGCTGAGAGAATAATCGATAGAGTAATCGGGTGCATGCAGTTTATCATTGCATATGCGACGTTAACACAGGCGCTCATCAGCTTCCTCTGCCATCTCTGCTGCACTGGAGGATTGAGATTCTAGGTACTGTCTGCTCTTCACCCCGCTCAATCAGTTCCCGTTCATCAGCGCTAGTGCTAATCGTTTTTATATAAGCTTTTATCGGAAACAAACCCAACTAGACGCAGCGCTCGTGAAGAAATCGATGTCAAACTCACAGATATTTCTCGGCGTTTCCGAAATGGCGATAGACAATCTGCGCGTGTTTACTATAATAATGAGCTGTTTACCAAACACCTCTAGAATGGTTATCTTACTGCGTATATATAGTGCGCGCGTGAGATTATAAATCTGAATCTGCTCTCTTATTTCGTCGCTAGCCCAAAAAACCTGTATGTGTACAATGTTAGCATTTGTCGCTTGAAGATTCCTACTCAGCGGCGCTCCCTTACACATCGTGCATGCCCACTGAATCGGAGTTTCATGACGAAGCGCATGACAATAATATTGCCTGTGAAGTTATTAGCTGCTTAAACAAATAATAATCGGGCAACAATGAAAAAATTAATCCATTGTGTCTGCGTAAACTACTTTTCATATTACAACCATGTTGCGGCATATATATATATATATATATATATATATATATATATATATATATATATATATATATATATATATATATATATATGTATAGTTGTACAACGTCGTACCTTCACCAGCGACCGGATCATGGCAACGCAGCGAGTGGAAACGACGTCATTACCAGTGTCATCGTGGTAACTCGACTCGTGGGAGAAGGCATACGTAACCATGGCAATCCGAGACAGCATTACAATGATCGCGACTTGATCAGCATCAACGTCGTGGCAAGAGAGATAAGATAATCCCGTGAAACATCCAAAATAGAGAAACATAGTTGTCTGAACAGATGAGCGGTCGTCTTAAACACCTTTAAAAGGGTGTCATAAGGCTTATGTATAAGAAAGATTAAAAACGGCAGTAATTGACTCATGGCTACGTTTGCGTTAGCACACTTAAACTACATGAACATGTATCATGTCATTGACATGATTATTGTAATTACAGTGTTACATCATGAATACATCCGTACACTTTGCAAGGCTTAGACACCGCAAGAGCTGTAAGCAAAAGTCATCAGGATGGTGAACAAAAGTCGCTAGGCAAGATAAAACTTAACTCCGTCACGAAGTCGACTCGCCGGTTGAGCCGAGTCGATCGTAGCACACGACTTGATCGACTGCGGTAGCCTATATATTATATTATATTATAAACTTGCTTTACCCGGCCACGCGTTGCTGTGGCTGAAAAGACTGTCCAACCCTCCCTTCCTACATCCCCTCCCATTTCCCCTTCCCCTACCTTTCCCCTCCCCCCTCCCCTCCCCCTCCCTTTCGCTCCCCTCCCCTCCCCTCCCCTCCCCTCCCCTCCCCTCCCCTCCCCTCCCCTCCCCTCCCCTCCCCTCCCCTCCCCTCCCGAAAAATGGACGGACGGATGCGTGAAAACTGCGGAAAGACGAGCGGAAAACGGCCGCAAATGGACGATTTTGTAAAAAACCGACAGTTACAAATAAATTTGCGCTATGAAAGACGGCCGGATATACTTTTTGAAACGCACCCGAAGAATGGGTTTGAAACGCGCCCAAAGAATGGACGGACGGATGCGTGAAAACTGTTGAAAAACGCGCGGAAAACGGCCGCAAATGGACGATTTTGTAAAAACTAAAAACCGACAGTTACATATAAATTTGCGCTATAAAAAACGGCCGGGTATACCTTTTGAAACGCGCCCGAAGAATGGGTTTGAAACGCGCCCGAAGAATGAATGAGTGATAGTTCAAACTCGAAATGGCTGGACTCCATCGACGTCTATCGAGTGGAATTAAAAGTTGTGTTTTTTGGTCGTAAAGATTGCGCTTTTTCCTAAAAGGCATAAAAAACCCGCTGATGTTCGAATGGAACGGTTTGCGAAAATTTTCAAAACAATCGGTCAACAGCTTTCCTAGAACCGAGGTAACAAACAGTAACTTTTTACATTTTTATTTATATAGATAAAACGAAGAATATTGTTGGGAAAAGACGCTTTGACGGAAAGGGGAGAATCCTAAGGAAGAGTCTTGTCAAGGTACTGGTATGGAGTATGCTACCATATGGGTCGGAAACGTGGACCATCGGGAAAGAGGATAATATACGAAAACAAATATGACAAGGAAAATGTCTTGAAAAAAATGGTTCATAAACTTTGGCTTGAACTTATGAATGAGAACCCGTATTTACAAAAAACTTTCCCTGAAAAACCCATGATAGCCTATAAGAACGGCAAAAATATTAAGAAAACACTTATAAGTTCTAAATTTCCGGCACCATGGCATGACGGCCCAAAGAAAACACATAAAAAGGACGCTCTAGATAACGAAAACATGTTTAATTTAGTAACTTTACTACTTGAGAATCTATATATTGGACTCGGAGGTTAGGTACGGTACCCTTAATAAACGGTTTTTGTGTGTGCTATTTTACCACTATATATATATATATGTGTATATATATATGTATGTATATATATATATATATTTATTTATTTATTTCTTTATTTATTTATTTATCATCAGTACTGAACAAATTGAGTAATTTTGCTAAAATGGCATCTCACAAGTGCATGTTGCAGTGAGGAAACTTTAAAAAACCTATTGTTAAAGTATAGTCTATATTTATTGAGACCTTATCGCACTCTTATGAGCACTGAAAAGTACAGCTATTTTGTTAAGATAACAGCTTAAAATGCTACCATTTCAATGTGAAAATTCAAAAAGTTTCTGGTGGGGAGGGGCATATCTCCTCCCCACACCCCTCCCCTACCACTCTCGGCGCTGCGCGCCTCATGATTGTCTTCCAGACCGTCAATTATCTACCCCTCCGGAAAACTCAATCCCCCCCAGATGAGGGGGCTAAATTAAACTCTGGTTTCGGCCAAAAACGACTAAAAAAATTCATTAGATTTTTCAGCGAAAGATCAACGAAAAATTTTCCGACCCCAGCCCAAAATTTTTTTGCCCCCCCCCCCCCTTCAAAACGTTCTGGATCCGCCACTGTGGTGAATACCAGTGAAATCGCTTTTGTGGGCGAAGTAGAAATCTCGAGATTACGAGAATGATTACGATGACATTTGGGCAAGAACAATCTGTAATAAGCAGATCAGAAGACACGGAAAACGCCGTCCGTGCACCTTGTTATGACCATGTAACAAAAGAATTGCTATAGATCCATTACATGTTACGATTACAAAAGTAACGTCATAACGATGAAGATAAACGACACGTCCCTTCTTTTGCCGTAGACTCTGGTCTGGCTCCACCGGTTTACTGTCAATACCGCGCACACAATACCGCGCACACGACCCGCGCATACAATACCGCGATTCACAAGACCGCGCACGATCATTACCGTGCACGATCATTACCGCGCACGATGTTAACCGCACACAAGTATTTCAACATGCATCCAGCTTCTATTTCATATATAAAAATACCTTCATCCAGCTTCTATTTCTCATGCGTTATTTTCATCAATCCAGCTTCTATTTCATATATAAAAATACCTTCATTCAGCTTCTATTTCTCATGAGTTATTTTCATCAATCCAGCTTTTATTTCATATATAAAAATACCTTCATCCAGCTTCTGTTTCTCATGCGTTATTTTCGACAATCCAGCTTCTATTTCACCTCTAAAATAATTTAATCCAGCTTCCATTTCTCACGAGCTGGACCAGTTGTCTGTAGACCAGTTGTCGTTTGACGAGTTGTCTGTAGAACAATTGTCGTGACACCGCTTAAATAGAAGTTGGATGATGGTATTTTTAGATCTGACATACATGTAGAAGCTGGATGCATGTTGAAATACTTGAATGCGATTATTATCGTGCGCGGTAATGATCGTGCACGGTAATGATCGTGCGCGGTAATGATCGTGCGCGGTAATGATCGTGCGCGGTAATGATCGTGCGCGTTCTTGTGAATCGCGGTATTGTGTGCGCGGTACTGACCGGATACCGGCTCCACCCGATGACGATTCTTTGGTTGGTTCCTGTTTTAACGAAACTTCGTTGTTAAAAAATGATTAGCATTAACTTCTACCAATAAATAACTCATTGCGTGTAGTAAGAAAGTCCGATATGCGAGTACCACGGTATGCATGGATTTTTTTCTTAGTATCGGATGCCCTGAAAACATTTGTCCAGTGATTCTCCATGGTCGTTTTAGTGGGGTAAAATTGAGTCCCTAAAATC
This sequence comes from Lumbricus terrestris, assembly GCA_949752735.1. NCBI lineage: Eukaryota > Metazoa > Annelida > Clitellata > Crassiclitellata > Lumbricidae > Lumbricus > Lumbricus terrestris. The sequence goes on from OX457049.1 coordinate 6,442,422, forward strand.
TTATTCTCAAATGTTATATTTTGGAGTCGGTTTAATTGAAGATGTAACTCTTCGCACTCAATGTGATTGGCTAATGCGGTAGTCTTAAAGATATTATTATAGGAATAAAGCATTTTTATTTATAGCCATGAATCAATTAATTCTGAAGGTATGTAATGAAATATTTGAAATTCCAATTTTTTTTCAAGAAGACCCAAATAATACGTTCGCCCTTCCGAATCTAGAATTATCTTATTTGGAAACTTATGTGATGCCTATGTTTAAACCAGAAATGGCAATCTCGTTCTTCATCTGGCGAATCTGAAGTCTAACGTAGTTCGGCTGAATGCAAACAGACAGATCCGTTTGAACGTTTAACCCTCATCCGCACAACGGGCGCATTGTAATGGGAGAGTGTCCCTATAGGAGGAAGGAGCGGGTTTAGAACAACCCTGAGTCCTTCAAGGCAGCGACATATAATTACAAAGACTCCAAATCATCAATGAATTCTTTGAATGTTGATGACTTAAAACACAATGCAAGTCATAATAAGGCGACCCGGAACACCACGGACAACTCTTACGGACAACCCTTCTAACTCAACGCAGCGCTCGTGAATAATCTGGTGCCCCGCGCTTGGCTTTCGAGTAGCGCTTTAGAAATTTGGAGTTTACGATTACGATTTGCGACGTGGAATAATGTCATGGGGTTTGTGAAGTGGAATTGAAGACTTGGAAGATGGAATACGAGGGTGTGGAAAAGAGTCGAGTCAGCTGCACTGAAGAGTATGCTTGGGTTGGAAATGTTAACGACATCATATTCTAAGCCTCGGCATTCTATGTGGGCGGTTGGCACGCAGGCAATTTCCATATGGAGAAATGCAATGGCCAAATTGACTAAATTGGATCGAAAAATGACTGACATCAGAAGACGGCGTTTTCCATGTGTCGCTAGTCCCAAGCGTCGAAAACAGATGATGGATATACTGATAACCATCGTCAACGTGTCGGTCGGCCAGATGTCGCTGCAATACAAATAAAATGAATCCTCTAAATTTTACATTTAAACACCACTTTTAAGGAGTTCTAAGTTTTATGTACAGTCCTGGCGTTGCAAAACTGGAGCTTTTGTTTAAGCTGGATACCATAATAATTATTATCATACAGATTGTAGATTGCAATGTAATGGGGACAAAACTATAATATAATTTAACCTTCAATTTGCCATCTAAATTAATTTATTTCGGTGAACTCCGCAACTAACTTAGAACCAGCGCCACATGATATCTAACTCATCCGCTGCCTGTGCTTTGGTAGTGTCAGTCTCTAAACCTCTGATAAGAAGGATGCTAGCATTTCGGCCATCGTTTCTCAAAGATGCGTAATTATCAGCACAAAATGTATCTGTATCGTAATAAGTTCACATAGTCGAAAATATAGATAACAGTCGGACTTTCCGATACTCCTTTTAAATACTTACACTTGGTTACCCATTTTTCGAGGCGTCTAAATAATGAGAAGATCATTAGCGTCTTCCTCCGTGTGTGTAACACAATTACACCGACCTCTCTAAGCGTAAATTTGTGGCCAATCTGTGCTTATATAAATAGTTTAAAAACGCTTTAAAGGTGTGTGTTTTGGTGGCTCAAACCAGTCGGCTGCAACGCAATATATTATACGATATGCGTGCCACTTCTGCGAATCCGTACACCAGGCAATTTTTTTGACACAAAGCAAACAATGGTATTTGGCGAACAGAATCCATCAAGGAAGGTGACCATTGACGACGGACTTCAACTGGAAAATGTTGAAAGGTTCATATGGATTGTGGTAAAGAAGTACTGGGCAGACCTGTTCAAGGCGTCAGCGGCACTAAAAGACATGGATAAGAGAAGTAAAGCCATAAGGCATGTGACAAAAACCTCCGTTTTCAGCAGCATGCTGTACGGTTGTGAGGCTTGGTTGGTAACTGAACGCATTGAAAGAGGGATACTGACATTCGAGAGAAAGTGTTATATATAGGAAGATACTGAGAATATACTGAGGAAGATACTGAGGAAGATACTGAGAAGATACTGAGAATGAAACAGAGTGACGGTGACCTGTCAACAAATAACAGTGTCGCTGAGGATGGTCCTGGGCACGACGTTAAACTGCATCCATCCTCTGCCACAGGGAACCAGCAACTTCCCTGTGCCGGTCCTAAGCCCGGATAAAATGAGGAAGGTTTGCCAGATGGGTGGATATACACTGGCAGTAAAAGACCAAGACGATTGAAATCCGCAAAAACCACTACACAAGTGACATAGCGATCCAGGTGCTTCAAGGTGTCATGATGTGGAGCTGACATGCACACAGGCCGGTCAGTACAGACCAGTGGAGAGAGTCGGGGGGAGAGAGCGTGGGACACATACGGGCATTGACCCAGTTTGTGCCTTCATGCCTCTCTCCCAATATTCTCTTCAGTCAGACAAGGTGGTCTAGCTGGTTCAAGATGTTAATGGTATGAACCTGCAGACCGGACAGGTTGAAGATGGGCAACATGACGCGAGACAGACTCAAACAGAGAATGGCACCGGACACCTACGGGCGTTTGGCTCAAGGATTTCGATGATGATGATGACTGAGAATAGGATGGACACAGAAAGTCAATAATTAAAGACGCATACATCTAAAAGAGAACCTGATGCAGACGGTAATCCACAAACTAAACTTACCCCACAAAGTAGTTATACTCTTCTCATGACGTGGTTATTAATTTGCTGGCGTATATTGAGTGATTTTATTAGATTGTGTTATCTTATGATATGTGCTATGAATCTTTCTTTTGCGAGGTTAAACAAACTCAACGCTGTAGTTGTAATAGTTAATCTCTTGGAAAATGATGGATGTAATTGGACACCTTCAAAACAGATCTCGCTGGTCAATAAACTGATAAATAAATGTGCGCTATGATTTCATTTCAATACGACTTTCGTCATAATTATCAACCCTCGGGCTACCAAGGTTGAGTGGTTCTTTGGTCAAATACAGAAAACCGTCACAAGTCTGTAAAATTTGGGGACGCTAATTTTTCACGTAGCATATAGGAGGCCTTTTGATACACAAAAACAATGACGCGTGTGAGACGAATGCGGATCTTAGCAATATTTTCAACCCTTCTCATTCATATGCTTCATTCGTGGGTCTAATCAATAGGCGGCACACGCCTATAAACTTTGGGGACACCAATTTTATAGACCGAGCAATACTTTGGTAAGTAGAAATAGTGGACCACGAGAGACGACTACAGGCATCTTCGTAGAGAAAATAAAAGAAATTACCCCATCTAGTACAATGTCGTTGCATTAGGCAGTCACTCGTATGGACGTCAATTAAAATCCCGCCAAATGCGGTATTTAATTTCGTCGTCTTTACTATCACTATGTATTTTCAACCATTTTACGAGTGATTCTATGTATAATCATGCTTTTTTATTCATATTTCACCAAAGTCAGTTTGTAAAATTTAACGCTGCATTGCAGATAAAGCATTTCTCTCTAAAAACATGTAGTTCGGTATTAATCTCTACGGATGCAAACTACGCTATCCCCTCTTCTTAAATCAACGGTTGTCGATGGAACAATGGAGAATGTCAAATTTAGCTCGTTTTCTGTATGCATCTCCAGCATAGCGTGGCAGCAGAAGCGCAATAGACGACATTCAGTATAATATAATGGCCCATCTAGTTCGACATGCCTAGCTGCCTACATTCCAGAGGACAAACCAACATTGGAACAGATGTGTGAAAAAGCATAAAGGAGTCTCATCACCGATTCCTTGACTGACTCGGGGCATGTTATAAACCCGCTGCTCCCTCCTATAAGGACTCTCCCCAATTTCATGCGTCCCAGACCACGTGACGGCATTGTCCCACGGGCAGACAACTTAATGTGATAATCGTTTTAAATATGAATGCTTTATGATGACTAATTTTATGTAAATCTAAGTGCGGTTATGCAGCAGGATTAATGTAGAATATATCTACTTACTTACCTACTTACATTTTACATGTGTACGGTACATTGTGTAATCTACTAATTACCAAATTGCATGCAGCTGGCTCTCTGATGTTATAAATTACGGATTTGACTTAGGCACCCTTTAATCCATTTAAGATTGTGGTACAAATAAAGAAACTCAGCAGTTTTTCTTTGGCTCCACTGGAACAGATGTTCCGTATAACACAATGAATATTCATTCATTCATTCATTCATTCATTCATTCATTCATTCCAAAAATTTATATAGCGCCCCTTTAAGAAGCCTACTCAGAGGCGCTCCCAGTCCAGCCACACCTAAAAAGATAGGTCTTGAATAATATAGTAAATCCGCCGCTTTCTTAGGCTACTTTGGTAGTGCCAGTCCCAGTGTGGGAGAAAATAGAAGGGCAATTCCGCAGATCTTTGATGTCACACAACGTGCTTACATCGGTAACAGTACGTAATAAATACATAATGATTATTCAATAACACAATAGCGCAACTCCGTCACCACATAAAACGTCACAATGCCAGTACCAAGTCTGTAGAAAGAAGGAGGGTAACGCTGGTCATCTTCATCATGACACAGTGCCGTTGTTAATCAATTAACCAGATTAATATAAAGTTAACAGAGAAGACCCAATGCCTTTTGCTTCAAACCGCTTTTATATCTTTTTTAAAAACCATTTTAGAGGTGTGCAAGTACATCATTTTGTCTTCATTTTTTCAGAATCTTTGGACCGGTGACGTCACCCTCTTACTTACCCACCAGTTTCGGATCATACACGGTTAAAAACGTTTGGTTAAAAACGTCTTCTGAGATCATAAACACACCGCAAGATCCATCCACCATCCATTGTGTAAATGCAAATGTCAATGTGGAATGAATGAATAATTGCTTGACACGAACAGGACACCATTCGATTTTCAAATCTTGGGTCTGCAACGATACAGATGAAACACAAGATTTCAATATCTCCGCCACTGGTTGCACTCTACCAGTGCCTGTCCCAAGCCTGGTTAAAGGAGGAGGGCGTCGCTAGTGATCTTTGTTATCACGCAGTGACGTTAAACTGAAAACCACCACCACAAGATTTAAAGAGGTCACTGTTAATTTCATATTGATCTGGTTAATTTATTAATAACGGCACTGTGTCGTGATAAAGATGACCAGCGTTACCCTCCTTCTATCTACAGACTTGGGACTGGCATTGTGACGTTTTAAGTGGTGACGGAGTTGCGCTGTTGTGTTATTGAATAATCATTATGTATTTATTACGTGCTGTTACCGATGTAGTCACTTTGTGTGACATCAAGGGTTTTCGGAGTTGCTCTTCTATTTTCTCTCGCCTTGGGACTGGCACTACCAAAATACGAAAGCGACCATCCGTTCCAATGGATTCAAAGCAAGACAACCGAGTTACAAACATGGAGCTCCTTTATTTGTACCATAATTCTTAACTGATTTAAGGGTGTCTAAGTCAAATCAAGAAACAAAAAAACAACAAAAGCCCAGGACACGATAACATCACAGCCGAAATTATAAAACAAGGTGGAGAACCACTAAACAAAGAAATACATAGACTCTGTAACCAGGCATGGGAGCAAGGACGCGCCCCAGAGGAATGGAAAAAATCCATCTTGATAACCATTCACAAGAAAGGGAGCGCACTTGAATGCGAGAACTTTCGAACAATCTCGCTTATCAGCGATATGGGAAAGATCCTGATGACGATACTAGCAGAGAGACTACGAAACCACCTGGAGGAATACATATCGGATGAGCAGGCGGGGTTCCGCAAGAACAGGAGCACGACACAACAAATCCTCATGTTGAAGCTAATAGCAGAGAAAGCGAGGCGGAAAAACAAGAAGGTCTACAACTGCTTTGTGGATTTCAAAAAAGCATTTGACAGTGTAGACCAGGAAATCAGCTGGGCCACGTTACAATCATACGGAGTAGATGACAAACTGGTGGATTTGCTCCGAGACATTAATGGAACGTCACAAGCAGCGGTGAGGATGGATGGAGAAATAGGACAGTGGTTCAGAACCAACAGAGGGACCCGGCAAGGAGACCCAATATCACCGACAGTGTTCATAGCAGACCTTGAAAGAGCAATGGACAAGATCAGGAACAGAGAGAGTGGAATAGCAGTGCACGGCACCCGAATTAACAACTTAAGGTTTGCAGATGATGTGGACCTCGTAGAGGAAGACAAAACAAAACTGAAGTACTCACTAGAACTGCTAAACGAAGAAGCAAAAAAGTTTGGACTTTCCATCAATATTAAGAAAACGAAAACCATGATATTCGGACTAAAGACCAGCGAACCTATTGTAAAAGTAGAAGACGTCGAAATAGAAAATGTGGAAAGCTTCACTTACCTAGGCAGCAACTTCACATTCGATTTGGATGGCGAAGCAGAAGTCAGGACCCGCCTAGCAAGAGCATACACAGCCCTCAAATCACTGGACAAAATATGGAGGAGCAGTACCATCAAGATGACAACGAAGATGAAGGTCCTCAATACCACGATCTTCAGCACAGCGCTTTATGGCTGCGAGACATGGGTGTACACCGCCTCAATAAAAAGAAGGATCCTGGCATTTGAGAACAAATGCTACAGAAAGATCCTAAGAATCAAATGGACGCAGAAAATAACCAACGAAGAGATATTTCAGCGAGTGGACAGAGCAGAAACAATCTTACAAAAAGCTATGAGACGCAAATTAGGGCTTTTCGGCCATATCGCCAGAATGACGGAAGTAGTGGTTATAGGGCGGATTGATGGACAGCGCACCCCTCCCTCCTCATTAATTATGCCAGAATAGAGTGCGGATTCTCGGACAGCCACACCCCCTAGCCAATGGCAGGCCTCCAAATTGACACTTGACCTGTCAATCAATTATTTGTCCGTGTCTTTGTATGTGTGTCCGACTGTATGCATGATCGTGTCTTTGTATGTGTGTCCGACTGTATCTGTATGAGTGCTTGTATGTGTGTCCGACTGTATGCGTGTGTGTGTCATGCGGGCGGCAGATGCTGTGATTTTGTCTTTGCAGCCATTGGCTAACCCTCTGACCAATCAGAAGCTGCGGGGGCAGCCAAGGGCTAGCGTGAGCTAACCCCTGTGCAGCGGGCAGCCAAGGGCTAGCGTGAGCTAACCCCTGTGCGGCGGGCAGCCACGGGCTAGACCACATCCAATCAGATTCCAAGGCTGTGGGCGGCGGCAGCAACGGGCTAGCAATGGGCTAGCATGGGCGGCGGCGGCAGCCATGGGCTATCGTGGGCTAACCCGCTGCGCGGCGGCAGCAATGGGCTAGCATGGGCGGCGGGCTAACCAGCATCCGTTGGCAATAGCCCAAAACTTATACATTTTTATCATCATTTCTGTCATTCTTCAATCAATATGTAAAAGTGTTTAAAGAAAAATATTTTTGTCACGTGGTGTGTTTACACATGCATATGCCTACTACTTATGCTTTTTACAATGCATTGCTAAAATATAACACAGACTGGTAATATTCATATAGTATATGTGCTCTTATTATAATAGCAAATGTGATTGTATGTGCATTTGGTATAGTATCCAATCATGCAACTGTTCAGAGGTGCTCCACACTAGAATGGTAATATTCATTTAATCCAACAGACTCTTATCATTCACAATAGCTAAACTGACTTCTTCAATGCTTCTGTCACATCTGCTATAACTTTTGCTGCTGCTACGAATGCCACTGATACCTCCACTATAAATGTTGTTGCTGCTATAACTGCTGTGCTACTACAGCTGCTGTTACTGCTACCAACACCGCTAATGTAGCTATACAATTGCAGATATTGCTGTTGTCGCTAACAATGCTACTATTGCTGCTACTGCTATAACTGCTGTGCTACTACAGCTGCTGATGCTGCTACCAACGCCGATAATGTAGCTGTACAATAGCAGATATTGCTGCTGCCGCTAAAAATGCTACTGTTGCTGCTACTGCTACAGATGCTGCTGCTACAAACAATTCTTCTGCTGCTACACATTATACTGTTACATTTAAAAGTCTTATTCCATGTAGAAAACGGTTACTCGAATTTATCAATCTGTGACTTATTTCTAATCTTCAACCGTTTCAATCTCATTCAATGTGTTGGCATATCCAGGCAGTCCACCCGCTGGCGTACATAATTTGACCAAGTACACATGTGACATCCTTCTAACGTGGGAAATTGTCGTTTTCACAATCCAAAGCGTTGCCGCCGGATATACATGTATGAAGCTCATTGCTTGATAAGGTTCACATGTGAAGCGATGCTTAGCGATGGGAGGGGGAGACAGCAGCATCTGTATGGTATAGGTCTCTTTCGTGTCAGTGACGTGGACAGAGGCAGACAGAAAGAGAGAGAGAGAGATAGAGAGAGAGGGTGGTATAGCTGTTAAACCACGCATTTTGAATGTGTCTGTTAAGCCAGCAGTTTTATAATGATTGAATATTATATCTTTTCTATAATGCTATGCGTATATGACATATGCCTATATAATATACTAGATCAACATTGTGTATTCGTAGCATCGCTGGACACTGCATAAGATTTTGATGCATAATCGTCTGCTCAAGCACTCTACTCAGTATTATTATTATTATTATTATTATTATTATTATTATTATTATTATTATTATTATTATTATTATTATTATTATTATTATTATTATTATTATTATTATTATTAATTGATGATCACTTTTTCTCTTATAATTATATGGATGTTGAAAAGCAACTCTTTGAATTTGTCATTGAAAACCTCTTAATCAGTTCGGAACATGACACACATCTGTATGTATGCAGGTGCATGTCCTTGTATGTATGTCTGTCTGTCTGTTTGTCTGTCTTTATGGTTGACTATGTATTTCACACACAACGGATGATGACACTATGACCATTTGGAAGGTGGGTCGTGTGAACAACGCTGACCATTGGCAAGAAGAAGCACATGTGACATCATCCTTCAACGCTTGTGCATATGTGTCTGACTATAGACATATCAGAGATAGGGACAGAGAGGGAGCCGCATCTGGATGACTTGGGGCAGAAGCAGACAGAGAGAGAGAGAGAGAGAGGCGCATCTGCATACAGCAAAAGCCTGGCTGCCAATCAAATCAGACTGCTCAAGGAAAAATTGAAATGAAAGACTGCCCATTTTTCCTTTCCAGTTTGGATTGGCTGATCATGTAAGCATCCAAAACGACTCTGAATTAACCATTATGTATTGCAAGCACTTATATGTGTGTCGATGGAAGGAGGCAGTTCTACGTGCGTAGCATAGTAAATGTATACATTCACAATATCTTATAAACACATCTATCGTTCTTAGAATAAAGCAGAATGTAGATTCGAAATCGATTCAAGACTATGGTGGACCTTGTGCAAGTCCACAGCCGCATCGCTTTTGAACTTTATAATTAAGTGGATCGATTTGAAAATGTGTGCACACAGAGCAATAGTGTGCAAAAATTGACACACACGAGTTGTGCAATACAAAAGTTGTGTATGTCAACATTGTTGGGGACAGCTATGTGTGGACATCAACAGTATTAACTTTTTCAAAACTCTTTTAAAGTAAGTAGTTGTCAATCACTGCCTTTTAACATTACAATCCTCACATGACCATATAAGTATTTGTCATTGTATCCACACCAGGACTGAACATAATGAGACATCGAATTGGGCAATGAATCTTTGAGACAATCGTTTCTTATTTACTGTGAGTAGTGGTATGAGTATCGTAAACTGAGCACAACAACGCCAAAAATTTCTCATCAACATGGGACAAGATCCAATGAAAGTGCACTTCTAAGATTTGTTGTAAGTATATGAAGACATACAATTGTGACCTCAATTCTATACGTATTTGTTGGTTTTTATGGAATCATCTACATATTCGAAGAAACACAAAGTCGATCGTTTGAGAATTTTTTCAAGACAAACGATGCATATGAAAGTTATATCTTTCATCAAAACTATTTACAAAGTCAAGAAATGGCGAACAATAATGTACAAAGTTCCATATTTTAAAATAAATCATTGCAATGTCTTTACAAAAGGGAAAAGTGTCCATCAAAAATACACAACATCCTTTATCATTCCATTCCAAGCGAACATAGACTTCCAAAAATATTTGTATGATTCGAAAAAAGTAGTATACAAATATATACAGCGTCAATGACTTTGATCAATTCTTCCCAAACACAAATTATTCTTCACAATCTTTTCCTATGTTGTTTTCACAATTCGCAAGAAGCAATTGACATACATTCTATACAATAATTATATGCAAGAAAAAATTCTGAAAAATGCACCAAAATTATATACAATTGTTATATAAAAAGTAGTCAACAACTGTACACATTGACTTTCCTCAGTTCTTCCAGAAATGAATGATGCATAAGACGTACAGCTTCGCGTTCCTAAGTATGTTCATACATTTACTTGTCGAAAAATCTGTTGGGTCTTATAATTGCATCTGTTACACACATTATTTCTGCCAATGTGTCAATGCATGCAAATGCAATGTCCCATATTTCGCTTATAATTGTGCAGAATTCACGGCATTGAACCAACCAACCTTGGTGTTTATTCGCTCAACACATAATTTTGCTAAATTGATGACTCAGCTATGCGACACAGAAAGTGAAAATGTGTGAGTCCTACTTCTATCATACTTGCACATCATAATTTCATGCATTCACACCATTGTGAGAACATAACATCATTTATGACTTTGCTATAGCAAACTGATACTCTTTTGCATAAAGTTCTGACTCAGCTAAACTTACTTATGTTTGCAAATTCAAAGGTTTAAGGTTTGGATGTCTAAGAGTTGTATACTTTACCATGTCATGCATTTGAAATTTGCAATTCCATACAAAGTAAGTTAAAGTACTGTATTGAGAACATATGAGAACACACAATTTCTCCAATATTTGTCATTTTAAATTTAGAAAATTCCCACAAACAATGCTTTGCACATATACATTCCAAAATATTCACATTACATATTGTGATTTCGGCTATTTATCGTAATAGTTCATACTTGTAAGATGTATATCAGCCTATTACTCCTTTTCATTCTCATAATCCTCATTTCCTCCACATGCGAAGATAAATTTGTGGCTATGGAAGAATTTTGGGGACTTAGAAAATTTTCATGACAGAAATTGTGTGAATTATATACTTTTGGAGACAAGAAATGATTGGACTTAGAAATTTTGAATACATATCTCTAAGACTCATATGCTTCTCATCATCATTCTGCTCCTTGCTCATCATACACAACATGGGAAGAAAAATTGTGCACATGCAAGAAATATTAAATCTTACAAATTTTTCGTGATATAGAATGATTGGTCTTAGAAAATTTTTGAAGTAATATTTATGAACATGGATAAAATTTTGTGAACTTAGAGACTTTTGGTATCAGAAATGTGTGGACTTAGAAACATTGCGAAGAAAAATAATGATATCAGAAGATTTCAACAGCATCCTCCGCCACATCATTGTCCTCTTCCACTGCAACATCCTCCTCCCACTCTCTTGCTTCAACCACTTTGAAACTTTTCAACCATAAAACAGGGAACACTGCTTGTATTTTCATTTTGTCATGATAAAAATTGTATCTCATTGGTCTTTTCATCTTCTTACTCTACAATTTTTGATAATTCAAGAAGTAAGTAACTGAGCAATTGCAGAATGGTGGAGTTGAAATGGGTAAGAATTATGAGTTGTAGTTGAAGATTTGAACAAATGAGAAGTTAGCATACGAATTTGAAATTGAATAGTAATATGTATGAAGTAAGTAGATAAGTATGTAAGCAACTAAGCATATGTTGTTATTTTGATGGTAATGAAACATGTAAGAAGTAAGAGTTGAAGGTGTGAAGAAATGAGAAATGAGAAATAATTGTACAGGTAAATCTGATTTGATGTAAAAATTATACTAATAATTGAGCAATTGTTTGTGTAGAATTGTAGAATATACACGATTGAGAAGTTAAAAGATGCATGTATTAGGAACTCAAGATGTGAAGAAATGAGAAATAAGTGTTTGGATATGCATGTTGTGCTGAAATTTTTGGAGTGAGTAAGTAAGCATGTATGGAATTGTAGAATATGCATGGTTGTGAAGTTGAAAGATGCAAGTTTTAGGAACACAAGAAGTGAAGAAATGAGAAATAAGTGTTTGGATATGCGTGTTGTGTTGAAATTTTTGGAGTGAGTAGGTAAGCAGGTATGGAATTGTAGAATATGCACGGTTGAGAAGTTGAAAGATGTATGTATTAAGAACTCAAATAGTAAAGAAATGAGAAATAAGAGTAGCAATGTACATGTGTAAAACAGATGAAATGATTACATTTTCTGAGTAAGTATGTAAAAAGGTATGGAATTGTACATTATGCATGGTCGTGAAGTTGAAATATGCAAGTATTAGGAACTCAAGAAGTGAAGAAAGAAGAAATACATGTGTGGATATTCATGTTGGGTGAAATTTTGTGGGGTGAGTAAGTAAGCATGTATGGAATTGTAGAATATGCATGGATGTGAAGTTGAAAGATGCAAGTTTTAGGAACACAAGAAGTGAAGAAATGAGAAATAAGTGTTTGGATATGCATGTTGTGTTGAAATTTTTGGAGTGAGTAGGTAAGCAGGTATGGAATTGTAGAATATGGACGGTTGAGAAGTTGAAAGATGTATGTATTAAGAACTCAAAGAGTAAAGAAATGAGAAATAAGAGTAGCAATGTACATGTGTAAAACAGATGAAATGATTACATTTTCTGAGTAAGTATGTAAAAAGGTATGGAATTGTACATTATGCATGGTCGTGAAGTTGAAATATGCAAGTATTAGGAACTCAAGAAGTGAAGAAAGAAGAAATACATGTGTGGATATTCATGTTGGGTGAAATTTTGTGGGGTGAGTAAGTAAGCATGTATGGAATTGTAGAATATGCATGGTTGTGAAGTTGAAAGATGCAAGTTTTAGGAACACAAGAAGTGAAGAAATGAGAAATAAGTGTTTGGATATGCATGTTGTGTTGAAATTTTTGGAGTGAGTAGGTAAGCAGGTATGGAATTGTAGAATATGTACGGTTGAGAAGTTGAAAGATGCATGTATTAAGAACTCAAAGAGTAAAGAAATGAGAAATAAGAGTAGCAATGTACATGTGTAAAACAGATGAAATGATTACATTTTCTGAGTAAGTATGTAAAAAGGTATGGAATTGTACATTATGCATGGTCGTGAAGTTGAAATATGCAAGTATTAGGAACTCAAGAAGTGAAGAAAGAAGAAATACATGTGTGGATATTCATGTTGGGTGAAATTTTGTGGGGTGAGTAAGTAAGCATGTATGGAATTGTAGAATATGCATGGTTGTGAAGTTGAAAGATGCAAGTTTTAGGAACACAAGAAGTGAAGAAATGAGAAATAAGTGTTTGGATATGCATGTTGTGTTGAAATTTTTGGAGTGAGTAGGTAAGCAGGTATGGAATTGTAGAATATGTACGGTTGAGAAGTTGAAAGATGCATGTATTAAGAACTCAAAGAGTAAAGAAATGAGAAATAAGAGTAGCAATGTACATGTGTAAAACAGATGAAATGATTACATTTTCTGAGTAAGTATGTAAAAAGGTATGGAATTGTACATTATGCATGGTCGTGAAGTTGAAATATGCAAGTATTAGGAACTCAAGAAGTGAAGAAAGAAGAAATACATGTGTGGATATTCATGTTGGGTGAAATTTTGTGGGGTGAGTAAGTAAGCATGTATGGAATTGTAGAATATGCATGGTTGTGAAGCTGAAAAATGCAAGTATTAGGAACTCAAGAAGGGAAAAAAAACACGAAAAATAAGAGTGGAAATATACATGTGTAAAGCTGACGATGTGATGAAATTTTGAAAATAAGTAAGTATGTAGCTAAGAAATTGTACGATTTGTGTGATTGAGCTTATGAAACATGTAAGTTTTTACATAAGAAATGTTTGAGAAACGTTTAATATGCGAAACATTGTAGCATAAAGGAATAGCACAAATTCTAAAATATCGAAATGTTCGCAAAAATGTCTCTTTACGACTAATTTTAAGATTTGGTTTGGAACGGGTTACATTGCTTACAGCTCAGATAGTCCTGTTGGTTCAAATGATCCAACGCGTTATTACAAGATGTAGCACCTTTCAATTCTGGTAATTGTTCATGCAGGATTGGGATTTTCTTTAACAGAATGTCCCATTCCTCCAAACGGAGAGCAATGCCACTTCTGGTCGGTTTCTCCTGGGCGCAGTTTGGTGGAAGGAAATAACGACGGATGTTTACGCATTTGAAACGGTTGTTGATGGAAACATAGTAACGGCCTCCAACGTGTTGATGGTAGTCAACATGTTGGTTCGACTTGAGGAGATCCACCATTCGATCCATTTCGTCGAAATGTGTGAGAAGTCTCACCCAGGCTGACTTGGTAAATGATGCACCCTTTCTCGTTGGGTAAGGCTTTCCACCATCACATGCGTATTCACGAATGTGTATCATAAGTTCATCCTTGAAAATGGAAGCTGTTAGATAACGACTGTTTCCAATCGAGTCCATGAAAAGTTGGTTGTTCGTCTACAATTCAAAACATGTAAGAATTTCAATATATTGGAATGTGAAAGAAGAAGAAAAAAAAATCACCTCTCACATTATATGAAAGTATGACAATATTTTTATAAAAAAAAATTTAAAAAAATCTTTCAATACACATCACAAGAGTTTATTCCTTAAGATATTATAAATCAGATAGCGAATGCTTCCAATCGAATCCTTAAAAAGTTCGATGTTCGTCTAAAATTCAACGTATGCAAGAATTTTAAAATAATGCATGTTGTTAGGATCATAAATAAGTATTTCATTTCTCACATTTGGTTATATGAAAGATAGGAACATAAATAAGTATTTCATTTCTCACATTTGGTTATATGAAAGATAGGATCATAAATAAGTATTTCATTTCTCACATTTGGTTATATGAAAGAATGATAATATTAAAAATAAGATTTCAATATGCGTCACAAGAGTTTATTTCTTAAAATATTATCAATTTTAAAATACTCACGGTGTTCGAAATCATGGTGATTCTTCCAGTATTCATTCGGAGATCCATTGCAAGCAAGTTCGGAAATACCTGATGTACGTCTTTTGCAGATTCCAAGTCGAATGAACATTGGCATGAGTTGCGAATTTTTATAATAAGATGAGCACATTGATATTACAAATTACACTTTGTTAGATTGTGCAACTACGCACATAGGAAAGCAGTATAGATCTATTTTCTCTCTGCATGCCGACGGAACTACTTTTTGCACACGACACTCCTTTGCACATGGCACTTTTTGCACACGGCTGTCACATATGTTTCATTATAAACTTCATATCCTGCATCCGTTGGCACTTGATGACGGATTCAATCTTAATTGATGCCACATCTGGTCATAGTCAGTCGCCGTCGCCAGCCGCAGCTTCCCGTCACATCTGGTTGTTCAACGTCTGACCATATGCCGCCGGCCTCAGACGGCGCCAGCCGCATCCGCCGTAGACGGCGCCAACCGATGCATCCGCAAGCGTCAGCCGCCACATAAGACAGAGGTTTCCCATTGGTTAGCCCATTGCTGCCGCCGCGCAGGGGTTAGCCAATGCTAGCCCATGGCTGCCGCCGCCGCCCATGCTAGCCCATTGCTAGCCCGTTGCTGCCGCCGCCCACAGCCTTGGAATCTGATTGGATGTGGTCTAGCCCGTGGCTGCCCGCCGCACAGGGGTTAGCTCACGCTAGCCCTTGGCTGCCCGCTGCACAGGGGTTAGCTCACGCTAGCCCTTGGCTGCCCCCGCAGCTTCTGATTGGTCAGAGGGTTAGCCAATGGCTGCAAAGACAAAATCACAGCATCTGCCGCCCGCATGACACACACACGCATACAGTCGGACACACATACAAGCACTCATACAGATACAGTCGGACACACATACAAAGACACGATCATGCATACAGTCGGACACACATACAAAGACACGGACAAATAATTGATTGACAGGTCAAGTGTCAATTTGGAGGCCTGCCATTGGCTAGGGGGTGTGGCTGTCCGAGAATCCGCACTCTATTCTGGCATAATTAATGAGGAGGGAGGGGTGCGCTGTCCATCAATCCGCCCTATAACCACTACTGACGGACGACAGAAAACTGAAGACTCTTGTTTTTGGAATATAGGACGGAACTAACAGGAGAGGCAGACCGCATCGGGAATGGAAGGAGGACGTAGAGGACTGGTGTAATGACTCACTACAAAAGCTGTTTCACCTGGCCCAGGACAGAGGCGATTGGAAGAGGAAGACGAAGTTGACATTGGACACCTACGAGCATACGGCTCACGGTGAATGATGATGATGATGATGACTTTTGTTGCATGGTCATAATAGGCTGAAATCAGCGGCTCTTCGATGTTGCTATATATGGGAAATGAAGGGACAAATCTAAACGCCTGAAGCACGTTTTCAAATGACGCTAGCTATTTAGCAGGGTCTCGGGAAAAAAATGGTCAGTCACAAGACTGGATAAAAATGAGGACGACGCCGATGACCTTGGTTATAGCACGGTTTAAACAAAATCACTCACACCGGCCATATGCACACTACTTTAATATCTTGTCACAACTTATATTTAAGGTGTCAAGGGGATATTAAACACCTAGTAGCATCGAGATACTCCCTTCCATCAAATTGTGACGTGTCAGTACACAGAGCATAATCATCAAACTCTGCAAATGACGAATCGGAACACAAACCCTACCAAAATCTCTGATTGAAACTTATTTCCGAATATTTTTCTGAGTTATAGATTTTCAGGCCTACAAAAATCCTGTCAATGTCATTGCAACTGATCAATCAGTCAGTGCTTTTTTAACGTGCAGTTCTAAATGGATTTGTGTAGATGTAAAAGCAATTCTGTCTGAAGTTCTGTGCAGTTTAAACTACCAAAAAGGTCATTATCTTCCGATTGGAAGTACTTTACCTTGAATGATGTGAAAGGAAGGAAAGGGTTGTGTAGTTCTAAAAATTTCTTAAAAACAGCCCTGCAATCAGTCACACGAAAAACTCACAAACAGCCGCACATACTCAAGCATACAAACACACAAACACACACCCTCCCAAATGATGGCGTTGAAAAGTGAGCAGGCTTTTAAGTCCTTTAATTAACTCGTGATATATCGTTCATACTTTGAAATGTAATCATACTGCCATTTAGTTAAAAAAAGCAGATTGTTATGCAATTAAGTAGCACCTCTTTAAACAAATACTCAGAGGCGCTACCGTCTCCAGCGTGCCCAAAAACAGTTTTGAGTTTAGTAAGGAAGGATGAAAAGGCTTGTTCGTAAGAGTAGTCCAAAGGTGGTCCGGGTCTAGTTACCATAGGATCAGAAGGGCGGAACAGGTACTAAGGCGGGTGTCGTCTGGGCCCGGAATTGGTCGAGGATCAGATGAGACAAGGTAAGGCCTACACGTGTAAAAGTCTGATGATAATCATTACCGTTCGACCAAGTTTTAAAATGCGTTTAGAATAACCCAATATTTTATTTAGCCCAGACAGTTTTTGTACAACAATGATTCAAAAAGTTCCTCAGAATGACGATTTAACGCGAGCCTCTAAAGCTCAGTGGCAGAATACTGGTCATGTAAACCAGGGGTCGTGAGTTCAAACCTCATTGGAGGCAAATACTGTTTTAAAGAATTTACAATACAACGAAGATATATAATTATTATCAACCATTATTATAGCGTCTCTTACATTTCAACATAATCTGTTGCTTATGAGCAATTTGCTCAAGAACCCTATGAGGCGACTTGAGGTGGATTCGACCGTGCGACCCTCCAGCTGCAAGGTAGCGAACAAACCCCGTGCACCACCGTGCCCCACAATTATAAGGTTAGGACTCAAGTAGTGGACAAGAAGCAATAACAATAATAACCATTGGACACAATGAAATTTATAAAGAGCAGAAAGTGATATTGGGTGGAGACGTGCTGGAGGAAGTCACTAAGTTCGTGTGCATGGGAGGATTAAGAATGACGTTGACACAGAAACTAACCAACGAAGAAATATTCCGGAGAGTGGACAGAAGCGATCTTACGGTTATGCAATGAGACACAAACTGAATCTCTTTGGACGTAACGCCAGGATGGGGGACGACAGGAAACTCCGGTATTTGAAAGAATTGAGGGAGACAACAGGAGAGACAGACCCACATAATAGGATAGACGAACGACACATAGGATAGGTCAGGTGCGGAGGACCACTGCCACTTGGAACAGAACAAGCACGGCTGTAAAAGAAGACGAAGCTGACATTGTTCATAGTATCTGATGATGGCGACGGAACACCTTTATATCGCAGATTACACTGCTATAAATACTCTTTACGCCTTTTCGTTGACAAGTAGGCCATGATTCCTATTCGCAGGCTACAATTTACACCATGGAAGCAGCCATTGAGATCTATAATACAACTGAAGCCTCTGCCGCATTGTCATGAATGCGATTCTGGAGCATCGTTAAATATTTAAAATGATCGAAACATCTTATGTGATAACACATACCGATTATTTAAAAAATTCTGTAGTTAAATATGGAAATGTCTTGAAACTTTAAATAATTGTAAATATCTGTGTATAACTGAAATATGAATGAAAAAAGAAAAAAACAGGATAAAGAGCCAAGGATATATGAAACCATGTCATTATGGGTTTTTTAAAGAAACAGTTTGGTCGACCATTTTGGAAAATGGCCGCCACTGAGTCCATGGAAAGTTTTAGACGGCCCCATTGGAATACTTGCCCCCACAAATGTATGTTTAGGCACCAATAATTATGACGATTCTAAGTGAAATAGAAGCTGAGATCTTTTAAAATATGCGAATAAGCCGGTGCCCCGCGCTTGGCTTTCCAGTGGCGCTTTAGAAATTAGGAGATTACGATTACGATTACGATTACGATAAGGAAATGATTTGTTAAATTATTTTCATTAGTTAGATATTGGTTTCGACATCAAATCATTACGTTGAACTCCAAGCTTGGCTATGTGTATTTTCATTTGAATGGTAAGCACGTGTTGCGCAGGAAGTTGATTTAAATCACGAAATGTAGATGTCGTGCTAAAACAGAATGTGTTCACTGACATGTTGCAACTTATAAACTATCTGCCAGTAATACGAAGTTTTCGAAAAATAAATCTGTGAATGATGTGTTCAAACGGAAGATTAGCTTTCTGATTAAAAAATTCAGTTACGGCATCTTTACACGGAAGATTGGAGTCGATGCAACATCTGACTTTTAAATATCTTGCAAGAAAATGTCTTCCAAGAAAATATTGACTTTTACAGGGATAATGAAAATAAAGACAATTTTCAAGTGACTTTGCAGGAGAGGTCATACGCCACGCAAACCATTGTTCAAACATTGACTCCACGCTTATATATGTCACTTTTATCAACGTGTTATTTAGAGGAGCGAGATAATAGAAAAGTGTGTGAAATCCAAGCAAAGCCTGTACGTCTGTATCAAAATAAGAATCAAGAGGCGGTATTAGTAAAATATTAACCAACGAAGATTCTTTCAAATCGCTTTGCAGATCAGACTCAAGTAGAATTAGATCGCACAAATGTTTTACTTCGTCGTATTGACGACACTTGTAGAGATACAAAGCACGATAACAAACAGCGGTGTTACACTGGATTCCAAAGTCTTTTTGAATTGTTCTGTAAAATGATGTCATATATTCCAAAGAATATTCCATAAGAACATCAATTACTCTAGGTTTAAGATTCGCAGGGTTCACAATTGTAGACTCGTTTTCTGCAAATGAATCTGGTCTACAATATATGTTTTGCCAGGCAGTATTAAAATGACGACACGACTTCATCACCGCAATACACTTCGGCTTTCTCAAAGTCTTCAGATACTCGTCCATAGGAAAAACTGAATCTGGCAATTTATGATGCAAGTCTAAACGTTTGGATATTCGTTCGGCAGATAATGCAATTAAATAATTGGCAAACACTTCTGGCAAAAGTCGCAGATCAAGATAAAGCCGTCTGTCAATGTAAAATAGATCACTGTCAATAACCTTCTTGAGAAGTACACACAATCCAACGATTCTTGTGATATCGTCAATAAACAACAAACATCCTGCATTCAAGGTTTCTTTGTCCTCGTTAGAATTCTGATCAACATGAATTGCGAAACAGAAGCGTATTGCAAGTTGATATTCTGATGTTGCAAAGTGAAGAGCAGCCAGATATGCCAAAGCTGCAGAAGCAATGCCACTCGATGTTGAACCTACTTCGTATTCTAAAGTTTTTCTTAGGTATTCCTTTGATACGAGAGACAGAAGTTTAAATTCAGCATGGCTGTTTGAGCCAGTTAAATTTTGCAGGAGATCTTGAGCTCGCAGTAATTGAAACAGACCACTTTGTGCTGTAAGCTTATACGGTTTCGGAAAGTTGTGATGCTGAGACCTTATAATGTTAGGCTGAATCGATATTGCTTTTACAAAATCAACAACGAGACTACTACCCAGTGAAATCTCATCGAATTGTAAACCATATTCTATATGTAGAATTAGCGAAAGCTTGTCATAGTACGTGAAACATGAAACTTTCTGTATAGTAGGAAGATCTCCCAGTGAGTGTTTACTGTTTAATCTTGGATCAATACATCTTATACAATGTCCTTGATTTAAGCTCAAGCGCAGTCCTGAACTTGACCCTTTTTTTATCATGAGACGACTGCTGTTAAAAGAATATGTTAATGTGCAAGCAAATAATGACCCCAATGATTTTGATTCATTCCTTTTCCAAAATTCACAGAGAGGCATTATGTAATGTGAAAAATGTGGCTTTACGTCCATTGTGCTCACTGTATTGAGCTGTACATCTGCAATGATTGGCTGTATGTAATTATTTATGAACCAACGACAAAGAATTCCTGAGTAGTGGAATTCACTTACAAGTCGTACAGTCTTTTCAAGTATTGTGGAGTTCCACTGCTCATGAAATAAGTTTGCTTCAGGAATAAAGTAGTTCGGACAGCATCTTGTATGCAGCCAGTCTGAAAGCTTTAGTAACAACTTAGAGCAGATTGTTATAACAGAAGAGCAATTCCACCATTCAGGAGACACCTCTTCACAAGTCCATAACATTAGGGTCTTTAGATCAGCGGTTCTCAACCGGGGGTCCGCGGACCCCTGGGGGTCCGCGACCATCTGCCTGGGGGTCCGCGAGCACGTCCTGAAAATTAGTCAAAAACATAGAAACAGATAAATCTTTGTCAATTTGTCAATATTTCTCCTTTTCAATGGCGACATGAAGCTACAGGTAATAATACGCTGATTAATGACAAATAATTAATTTGTTTTAGATGAGTCTGTTTGGAACCGACTCTAGATTTCGGAATGCTTTTGAGAGAATTTCTTAGAAAAAGACCACAGCCTGTAATTCATTTGAATAAGCAACTCATGAGTTTCAACTTTGGCTTACCTGGCTGGCATTTTGGAATTAACTGAATTCCTCAACGCAAGTGATGCAGACAAATAGGCTATAATCACCCTTAATTAGTGATAAAGTGTCTGCTTGTACAAAAGAGATGATCTCTGGTGCAAAACGGATAGTGGTTGATAACTTTGACACATTTTGATCAATTGCATGAATCCATATAAAAATAAAGAAATGCTCAGATCAATCAACCAAAATTTGTTAATTTAATTTCCGGTCAATCATAGCTAGATCAGTTCAACTTCTAATTTGGTAATTTGAACGTTCACAGTTTTTCGTTGGCTTCCAGTCAGTTTCTTGCAAACTTTGATTCGTGGAATTTACTAACCTCAGAATTTAACCAAGTCATTGAACTGACTAGTGACATTAGGCCTGCATTGAAGATGTACGTTGCATCCATGCAAGAGTTAGCTTGATGCATGATTGTTTCGAGCAGATAAACTGTGCTCGAATATGCATGCCCAAAACTTACATTAAAATAACTACAGCTTTTCTAATAAATTTCAAATTATCTTATCAATAATATAAATTTGTACTACAGGATTGCAGGGGCATATCTATGCTATATTATAGCATACACGTAGGTCTACTATTATATAGGATTATAGAGTCGCACAGTCACGACAATGCGC
Organism: Lumbricus terrestris; assembly: GCA_949752735.1. NCBI lineage: Eukaryota > Metazoa > Annelida > Clitellata > Crassiclitellata > Lumbricidae > Lumbricus > Lumbricus terrestris. The sequence goes on from OX457049.1 coordinate 6,464,673, forward strand.
CAAAGGCGCCAAATTTCGGTGGGGGTCCGTGACCGGGACCAAAAATTAAAAAGGGGTCCGTCAGTGTGAAAAGGTTGAGAACCGCTGCTTTAGATGATACATGCAGAGAACCTCGTCTTCCTTTGGACAATCCTTTTGTATCAATACTCTCTTTGCAAAGAATCTCAACAAATGATATACAATCTGTTGAATTTGAGTCCAACTCCGAAGTAATATTACTTCCGCCAACGAGAATGAAAATCTCCACTGCAGTTTATCGTCTTTGCACGAAAAATGCTGAACGTAGACCACATGACATCCATTTTGTACAACTTCCGCGATTGTCTCACTGGTTGGCCATCCACTAATCCTAGGTCGTTCAAGCCAACCTCGGGCTTCCTTAGGCCATTGTGGGCACCACAAGCATCTGACCATGTCATTTGCGTAACCATGAGGAATAGTGTGCTTAATTGCTGGACCACTGATGCTCGCGTCACCTTCATCGAAAGTGGAATTGAAAAATTTAGCTACAAGAACTTGCATATCGAAATTCGCGAACCCATTTCTTTCAGTTTTATGGTGAAATTCGTACTTTTTGCATTTCCAATTGTAGTGCATATCCCCGAAACCTCGCAACCGAGCAAAACCTGGATAACTTTCGTATGCTTCAATCTTGCAGCAAACTATCGTGTCGGCCAGGCCAGTCAGGTCACCTGGTAACACTGGAAAGTCGCCACTGAATGAAAGTTCATTGGTCTGGGGTATTAAGAAGTCTGTGTCACCAATGTCTACATGTAATGGTCGGATATAGAATTCCGCAGAGCTGCCACACAGAATCAAATAGCTTGTTGAGTCAGGTATCGGGTACCCCATTAAGTTATGCAAATGATCCGACATAATGGTGAATAAATAGCGTTTTGAGTCAGGTATCGGGTACCCCATCAAGTTATGCAAGTGATCCGACATAATGGAAAACGATGTTGGATGCAAATGGCAAGTGCTAATAATGAATGCAGATGTCATTTCTTCGTTTGATTTATCCGTATATTCCGTCATCCTAGAAGAAGAAGAGACACCTAATTCCTAAAAACTGATCATTTATTGTCTTTAATCAGCAGAAGGCAGCACGAAGGAAAACTGAATTTTTTTATTAAACAAACAAATCAAGCAAAAAGAGACAAGTGGCACCTGCATACAGTCACCTTCATCACTCAGTGTTCGGCCAGTAGCCTAACGCTTGATTTAAAAAGTTTTTTATTGCCCATTTATCTTCTGTCGATTGGAAGCGTCTTAAAATATTCACATACGTCTCTCTTATAAATTATATGTAAATTAAGTAAGATATTGAATTTAAAACTCAGCGAATTTACGCTCAGATTCGTAGAACTTGAGAAGAAATCTATTTTGATCAAGTCTTTAATTAAACAAACTAAACAACGTACTACAGAAATACAGAATGCATCGTTGGTAAAGTAGAAGCCGTTTTCCTATGTATTCCTCCACTTGTTTTCAATTTAATCAAACACCCAAAACAGGCTTAATTCTTCTTCTTTATGCTTTCTGCCCATCGACAGGTGATGGGCAGATTTCATGTACTTCTAATTCTTCTGTTCGCTGTGCTTTCCTCTTCATTTCGTTGTATCCGTTAGTCATTATCCACCCCAGCATCATCTAACTCGGTCTTCTTTCCACTCCAATCTCCCTTCTATAATTTATCTCAGAGGTGAATCTTCTCCCAATTTCAATAAATCGTAATTTATATAGCGCACTTTCAGGTATCTACTCAGAGGCGATCCCGGCCGAGATCAAGCGAAAAAAGGGTCTTCAACAGTTTGTGAAATTGATAACACCTTGGGAGGTGACGCAGTAGTTATGTGACCGCGGTTTCTGGTGCAACACGTCTCCAGGGTCAAGGTCAAGACTATGGCCAAGGACAAGGTCATTTTAATTAGGTCACATTAATTAGGGCACATTAATTAGGTCATATTAATTAGGTCATATTAACGTGGTCACGCTAATTAGCTAAATTAATTAGGTCATATCAATTATATTATATTAATTAATAATAATTAGAATTTATTAATTATATCAATTGTCGAACCCTAATTAACAGCGCAAGCCCCACTCCGACCATAAATGACTCATCGGAAGAGCCTCAGGGCATTATGGAAGCTGCACTGGCTTCCACCACTCGGCACCCTCCCCACCATTCATTCAAATTTCATTTCCTCACTTGTAAACTGAACCCTACTTAGCTGTGCAAGGCCCACATCAACCCTAAATGACTCATCATATACTCTCACCATCCACAAGCTTCCACCTCCCCCTCCAACCCTCCATCCCACCCCTCCCCACACACAAATAAACATTTTACACACAAGGGCTGGCCAAGCTGAATCCTACTTAGCTGCGCAAGGGCCACAGCAACCCTAAATGACTCAGCATATACTCTCACCTCCACAGCCTTCCACCTCACCCTCCAACCAGCCATTCCACCCCTCCCCACCCACAAATATGCATATTGCACACAAGGACTGGCCAAGCATGGAGCGGCGAACCCTAGAGAGCGAGCAATTAGAAGGATTGATCCCATAGGCAAGGAATCTCTCACCCTCCGTTTGCCATCCACATCACCCTCCAACCCTCCACTCCACCCCTCCCCACACACACACATATTCATTTTACACACAAGGATTAGCCAAGCAGAGAGCGGCGAACCCTAGAGAGCAACCAATCAGAAGGATAGATCCCATAGGCATGGCATCTTTCACCTTCCACAGCATTCAACCTCACCCTCCAACCCTCCATTCCACCCCTCCCCACCCACAAATATTCATTTTACACACAAGGAGTGGCCAAGCAGAGAGCGGCGAACCCTAGTGAGCGACCAATCAGAAGGATAGATCCCATAGGCATGACATCTTTCACCTTCCACAGCATTCAACCTCACCCTCCAACCCTTCATTCCACCCCTCCCCACCCACAAATATTCATTTTACACACAAGGAGTGGTCAAGCAGAGAGCGGCGAACCCTAGAGAGCGACCAATCAGAAGGATAGATCCCATAGGCATGGCATCTTTCACCTTCCACAGCATTCAACCTCACCCTCCAAACCTCCACGCCTTCCCTCCACAAACACAAATTTGACGTACATGTATAAAATAATTTAAGCATCCAGCAACTGCTAAATCCTACACATGAACCAATCAGAAGAAGATAATTCCCACATATGTACCAAAAATATCGACAATTTTCGCTATTTTATTCGAAAATATGTATATCACAGCAATATATACAATTATATTATACTAAATTATGACAACTATTCAGCATTTGTTACAGTACTAAGCAAACTATGGCAGACAAGCGCCATTTTCTTCTATATTTCTTCTATATTTCTTACATTTCAAGCAAGTACAAACTCAAAAACCGAAGAAACGCTCAGACAGCCTTCGCCAATATAGTCTCCTTTCTCAATTCCTTGCACACGAAAACTCAAAAACTTAAGAACCTTGGAACCTTCCACTCCCAAGATGGCGACATTTCTTACTTCCTTGCACACACAAACTCAAAAACTTAAGAACCTTGCAACCTTCCACTCCCAAGATGGTGCCATTTCTAACTTCCTTGCACACACAAACTCTAAAACCGACGAATACTTCAACCTTCCACTCCCAAGATGGTGCCATTTCTAACTTTCTTGCACACACAAACACAAAAACCGAAGAATCGCTCAACCTTCTTTCGCAAGATGGTAACATTTCTTACTTCATTGCACACACAAACTCAAAAACCGACGAATACTTCAACCTTCCACTCCCAAGATGGGGCCATTTCTAACTTTCTTGCACACAAAAACTCAAAAACCGAAGAATCTTGCAACCTTCCTTTCGCAAGAAGGTAACATTTCTTACTTCCTTGCACACACAAACTCAAAAACCGACGAAATCTTTAACCTTCCACTCCAAAGATGGGGTCATTTCTAACTTTCTTGCACACACGAAGTCAAAAACCGATGAATACTTCAACATTCCACTCCCAATATGGTGCCATTTCTAACTTTCATGCACACAGAAACTCAAAAATCGACTATCAGCCGGTTGCAGCATGACCCCCTTTCTACATCACACACACACGCACACACACACGCACACACACATACATCCTTTCTCGCGAGACTAAGTCCAAATATCCCAGGTATGCATCCTTCAATTAATAAGGTGTTGCATCTTCAGACTTTCACACACACACACACACACACACACATGAATCCAAAAGACATAGAAACACACAATCTTCAAATCCCTAGGTGGTGCATTTGCAGCATTTATCAATAGCTTAAGATAAAAAATGAACAAATTTCTGCCCTCAAGGTGGAGCCTGCGCAACTTTTCCTGCTCGGTCATATCCAAATATCGAATACATACAGCATTTCTCATATACGTAGGACCATCTATCACACACAGGCAATTTTTCCACCACAAGGTAATACACAGGCAGTCTTTTGCACACACATACACACACACACACACACACACACACACACACACACACACACACACACGCGAGAACTCTTCAAATTTCTAAGTTACAGATATATACTTTGTGCATTTTTTCTAAATTAAGGTAGCAAGGACACATGAAACAGCGAAGAATGTAATATGCATAAGACAAAGGCTTGAAGGGCATAGTTGCAAAGGAGCATGAATTGAACATTGACACAGACAAAATGGTAAGTATGATAGTTGTACAAGCGTATAGGACTTGAACTTTTCGAAATATTTCAAAGTAAGACACGAACTATTACCATTGTACGAATTCACACTTGCACACTTACTAAGCATGAAATGCAAAAATTGCATGGGGAACGATATAAGATGCAAAGCGTGGGGTGGGGAGAGGAGCACATTCTTCGGTTTGTGGAAACAAAGTTGTTCATTGTTTGCAATATGACAATAATTTTGGTAAAGTTAGGTTTGCAGGCAGCGCATTACATAACCTTTTAGAGTTGAGTGTGTTAAGTTGGCGAAATATGGGGTGTGTGCAGCCTTAGGATTTGTGAAAACAAAAGATGTGACGCACTTGTGATGAGTCACCGATTTGACAAAGTACGATTTTAGCGAGCGAAGAATACAAGTTAGGGTTGCGAGCGGTATATTACAAGTTGAATTAGGTGTAGCGGACACGCGCAACTTGGCCGAAACCTGAGTTCGACACGTCGAAAATGCTAAGTGCAGAAAATTCTGCGGGGCATATTCGCGCGGCGGCGGCAACTTCGTGCGCTGCGGCGGCGGCGGCACTGCGCCCTGGCCCACTCGGGCGACCTCGGGCTCCAGCGGTGTGGTGACGGCTGCGGTATGTGCCCCCAATCGATCGTGCTTTGACTCGTATGATGCTAAAGACTCATGCGTATTGCGGGTGATGGAAGATATTGAAAGATTTGTGCCGGGGTGCATTCGACTTTAGCTTGTACGGGACAAAGCTTGATCTAATTGGGCGCACATCAAGAGGGGTGGGATCGAGGGTTGGAGGGTGAGGTGGAAGCTTGTGAATGGTGAGAGTATATGATGAGTCATTTAGGGTTGATGTGGGCCTTGCACAGCTAAGTAGGGTTCAGTTTACAAGTGAGGAAATGAAATTTGAATGAATGGTGGGGAGGGTGCCGAGAGGTGGAAGCCAGTGCAGCTCCCATAATGCCCTGAGGCTCTTACGATGAGTCATTTCTGATCGGAGTGGGGCTTGCGCTACTAATTAGGGTTCGACGATTGATATAATTAATAAATTCTAATTATTATTAATTAATATAATATAATTGATATGACCTAATTAATTTAGCTAATTAATGTGACCACGTTAATATGACCTAATTAATATGACCTAATTAATGTGCCCTAATTAATATGGCCTAACTGAAATGGCCTTGGCCTTGGCCATAGTCTTGACCTTGACCCTGGTGACGTGTTGCACCAGAAACCGCGGTCACATAACCACTTGTCGCATAATCAAGAGAAGTCCATTCCAGATTGTTGGACCAACCACAGAGAACGAACGCACTGTTGCAGAGCGAGTGAAAGGAACCATTAAGTCATCATGGACAGCAGAGCGCAGTGCGCGGCGGCATATTCAAGTGGAAAGAGGGAGTCATAGCTCATACAGATAAGAGGGTGCCCATCATGATAACCATCGTCACACCAAAGATGCAATCCTAAATGAGATGCGTTGCGCGAAAGGAAGCCAGTGCAAGACCAATATGTGTCCAATCTAGTTTAATTGGCTGTAGAAAGTATACATTTAATTTAGTCATTCAGCTCAGGGTTGCCAGGTCGTCGCGAAAAGCGCGAATTGGGCGACTTTTGAAAGCGCTCGCGACTGAAAATTTCGTCCTCACGACCTCGCGCTTTTTGGGCGACTTTTGAATTGCCTCGCGGTCGCCACAGCGACTTTCTTTTGACGATTTTTTTGTCATCAGCGATTTCGGCGAGGGAAAAATGGGGAAAAACTGGAAAATTCACGTAAAAATGGCATTTTTGCGAAGCAGACATACAGCAAAAAATTCTGACGACCTTTTTTCTTTTTTTTTAGTCGTCTGAAATTTTCGCGACCGAAAATAGAAAAGCTTTTCGGTCTCGCGATTTTCGCGACTTTTTTCCGCAATCTCGCGATAAAGTTTTGCCGAAATCTTTCAACCCTGATTCAGCTCGTTCCTCTGCTCTGCTTTTTAGTTAGACTCGATTTTTTATTGCTTCTCTAGAGGACAACGTCCTACGGTTCTTGACGTCCGCTTTCACTTGAAGCGACCATCGATTTGCTGCAGCGTGAATTTATGGTGATGTCGCTAACTCGCTATTATTCATTGGACTATAGTTCTCTTACCGCGTTTAAAAACACCATACACTCCTGTTTGTTCCATGTCGACACATTAGTAAATGTCTTTTTACAAAACCCTTTATATACCTGTAGGCGAAAACAACCAGAACTGAGGGTTTTGGGCAAAGCATAAAACAAACCAATGCGGCTAATTTGACTTAACACTTAGATGGACTGCGATAGGCCTTTAACCGTAAAGAACAAAGGACGTTTATTTGTAATGCGTGCTTAATAATTGTGATGTGCTATTATTTTCATGTGTGCACTTTGTACATAAAAATTTAAGAATTAAATGAAGCCGACGATGTTTATCTTTGCTAGCGATTAATGCGACATTTCTCTTTCATCCTCAGTTAATAAATAATTGTAATGACGACTAGACCGGTGATCAATCGTTCGGTGATCAATCGTCCGGTTATCAATCGGTCGATGATCAAACGTCCGCAGTGATCAATCGTCCGGTGATCAACCGTCCGGTGATCAACCGTCCGGTGATCAACCGTCCGGTGATCAACCGTCCGGTGATCAATCGTCCTAGAACCATCGGATGCTCTAGATTACCGTAACCAAAATGGAACTGAATTACCGATATTTTTTATTTTGTATGTTCAATCAACAACTTCAGTGATGTCTGGATGATTTCATGCCGCCTGTATTTAGACTTAATGGACCTTGGAAATTTTTTTAGGGGTGTCTCACGATGCAACTCTAAATTATGGTAAGTAGGAACCATTTCTGTTAAAATTTATTAGGATCAACAAATTGCGATCACCGTACAAGAGGTTCCTTGATGCATAAGAGTATTCCAAGCTGAGATGTGGATAGTGAATTATTTCACAAGTGGAACGGAGGGAAGAGGCATAAGCTAGGAGAAAGTAGTAGAGATAGGCTAAGTCATAAACATAGAGTCAAGACAAACGTTTTGAGGCTTTGCGTGCATTCTCAAGACTAAGACAGATGAGAGGAAGTTGGAATTAGAAGTGGATATGGCATTTGATTGTTACAGTAGGCTAAACATGTTCACCACAACAAGCAGTACAATAATTATGTTTAACAATAATTGTTCACAGTCAGATGCCAATGTAAACATATAATTATGTCCAAAGGGAGAACCAGGCATGAAGACACAAAATATAATTTAATTTAATGAGCTTAGCAGACAGTAATGAAAACAATAGCTATTAATAAGCTATGGCAGATAGATAAGGAAATCGATTAGTGGGCTAAATTTATTAAACACAATAAGTAGTACGAATGATAACAGTAATTATAAACAGCCAGATTGTATTGTATTGTGTTGTATTGTATTTATAAATTTGTAAAGCGCCTCTCACAGTGCACGCCAATCAGAGGCGCAGATTCCAAAGCAATCACCTATTTCAGAAAGAAGTTCTAGACAGGGAGGTTAAAATATAATTGTGAAGAGACAATCTAGAGAGCATAGGCCTAATCGAACCTATTAATTATTTAGTATAACTCATTTGACATTGTGCATGTAGGTCAACCATAATATTGAGTGCATTCTAGAAAACTCCAATAATTCTACATGCACAACAGTTCTGTAGTTGCGACTCACTTTATCTGCAGATTTGCTCTCTCGGAGTCTTTGCCAAACACTCAATCGCATTCGCGCAGCAAAATATCTCGTGTATTGCTGCTAAGCAATGAAGTTGCAATTCTCATCACAGTAGCAAAAACTATACCCAGCTGCGTAGGGTCCCTGTGAGTGCTGACGGGACCAAGGCGGCTGCCTCGTTCGCCTTGCCTTAAGGCCGGGTCTGTTCATCCAGGTGCAACGATGCATGAACCAGGCCTGCTTGTCGCCGATGCAAAGAAAGCTGTTTATATATTGATAATTATGCACTATTAAACAACTCGGTGAAGGAAAGGCTGTCACGAAAGCAGCCTAAGGTTATTTTAACCCATTAGTGTCTAATGTTCCACTTGTGGAACATTCCACTAAAAGTGGTGGCAAAGAACCCGTAGGCCTACTTTGTTTTTTGTTGTTGTATGCTACATATTATATTGTTGGTCTATGTTGGTGTTTATAGTTTCATCTCTGGTTTACCAAGTTGAGCGATAAATAAGTGTTTTCTCAAATATTTTGATTATGTAAACGTTCAATTATAAAATGTCATTTGTTTCAATCGCCGGAAAAAAGAAGTAAGCTATCCACAACTGTAATATTTGTTGTAATTTGATGTTTCCTGTTTTATGAGCACTCTCCGTTCAGCATAATTATATTGATTTACAACCAATGGTTTTATATAAACACCCCATGTCTGACATGTTCCACTTGTGGAACATTGGGCACTAGCAATACCATGGCTGTAAACACAGTTACAGTCTAGCCTGCCTGCTAACATACCAGTCTATGCTGATTTGCAGCTAACAACGTTGCTGCATATACATACATATATGTACATACATACATACATGGCACCCCGTCAAAACAGCCCCGTCATAATCGCCCAGCGACAAAACAGCCCCGTCAAAATCGCCCAGCGACACAATAGCCCCGTCAAAACAGCCCCGTCAGAACGACCCGGGGCTATTTTGTCGGGTATCGACAAAGTCGCGGAAGAACACACGATTTTCGTAAAAAAATAGACCGACGAAATTAACGTCTTTTAAGGAAGCCGAATTGATGAAAATAACGCTTGTAAAGTTTAAGATGGCTTCCGAAAATGATCGCGTTGGTAAATAATACTAAATATAACTATTAATAGAAGTCGGATATAAACCTTTTCGTCAATCCAGCCTCTATTTAAGATCTATAAAACCTTCATCCAGCTCCGATTTCTCAAGCGTTTTATCACTCATCTAGCTTTTATTTCATATTAATTTTACAAACCCTCATCCAGCTTCCATTTCTTAAGCGTTTATCATTCATCCAGCTTCTATTTAAGATGTAAAATACATTGATCCCGCTTCGATTTCTCGAGCGTTTTATCACTCATCCAGCCTCTATTTCAGATCTATGAAAACATTAATTCAGCTTCTATTTAAGATCTATAAAACCTTTCATCCCGCTTCCATTTCCTAGGCGTTATATGACTCATTCAGCTTCTATTTGAGATCTATAAAACCTTCATCCAGCTTCGATTTCTCAGGCGTTTTATCATCCATCCAGCTTCTATTTAAGATATAAATACCTTTATCCCGTTTCAAATTCTTAAGCGTTTTATCACTCATCCAGCTTCTATTTCATATATATATATACATGTATATATATATATAACCTTTATCCAGCTTCCATTTCTTAGGCGTTTATCATTCACCCAGCTTCTATTTAAGGTGTAAAATGGCTGGATCCCGCTTCAATTTCTCGAGCGTTTTATCACTCATCCAGCCTCTATTTCAGATCTATGAAAACATTAATTCAGCTTCT
>OX457049.1:6479911-6862411 GCA_949752735.1 Lumbricus terrestris
CATCCAAGCGTATTGGTTTCGCTGCGTTATTTTGAAATTATTATTATTTTTTCCCACTTACGATTACTTGGATAAATCACGCATTAGTACAAAATAATAAGCCTTCTTGACTTCAACAGGGTGGAGTGGAGAAACTGCATAGCCCGATGTGTCTAACGCAAGGTTATTGGCTTCAGCTGCAAGCACTCTCTCTATATAAATCTCAGCTCTCGTAATCTCGAACCAGACACACATTCAAGGCATGACGGCCGAGTGGCGCTCCAAGACGGAATTCAAAAAGGCAGGAATTATTCTTACAAAATTATCAGCAAGCATCATGACACATGATTTGGGGACGTTTCGTCAAAGGACGATTCGTCAAGGCAGGTCTTGAGTTTCCAGGCGCAAATCGATTATTTTCCCTGCAGGCTCATCCGAACGAACTTTAATCCTTTACCCGTTTGCCCCGAAAATATCCGCTGAAAACGGCATACCATTTAAAAATGAACCTGCAAAGGGTTAATATATATATATATATATACATATATATATACATACAGGGTGGGCCATAAAAAAGTAACCTCCTACGGTTTTTTGCCCATATCTTGGCCAGAAGTAAGAATTTCGAAATGAAATTTTGCAGGCTTAAAGACAATTCATATCTACACATCATGGCCGGATTTCATCAAAATATTTCAAACAGAACAAAAGATATATCACTTTTAGTGATGCCAACCACCCTTTTTGACGATTCAAAAACGCGACGCAACAAAAAGTTGCATAAAATCAATTTAATTATTCTGGCCAATATCTTGGTCAGAAGTAAGAATATCGAAATGAAAATTTACAGGCTTGAAGACAATTCATATCGACACATGATGGCCAGATTTCATCAAAATATTTCAAGCAGAACAAAAGTTATACCACATTCAGTGAGGCACCGCCGTCTAAGTTGAACCTCGTCAATCTCAGAGACGTGTCAGTATTTAATAATTATAATTAATTTTCGGTTGCATCATTTTTAAAGACACTACAATAAATCTTAAGGATATTTCTGGCACTATGAATCATGAGCTTTGGCTCAATATTTTAATGGTACTCCGAGTAGGCTTAACTTCTCTATGGTCCTCTCTACTACAATTCCTGTCCAGTGAATTGACCATTTCTTGCTCGAATGATAATGGAACTGCCTATTGACATACTTCACTCGTCGTCAAATAACTGCTTACCATGTGAAATATTGCATACACATGGCACCACAAAAATATTGCTTATCAATATACTTACTTACTAAGTAAATAAGTACATTGACAAGCAATTATTCGTGATAATTGTGATACAATTATTTTGTGCTGATTTTAATGGAAGCGAAGTGAAGAACTCTCACGCCTTAAAAACTTTTCAAAATGAGGCTACGAAAAATGCATTGGCTGAAACGCTTAACCCTCAGGCTACCAAGCTTTTTTGTAACACGGACTACCAGGGGGGAGGTGGTCAACCACCCCTGAATTTTTGGGATTGGTTTGAGATATCTTAACTTGCAATAGTATCTTCATTGGACGAATAATTTTTTGCACACGACTAACAGGCATACCCACCATCACTCTCGAATATGGGCATAGTACGGCTAGGAACTAAGCCAAACATTGTGAGTTGTCTAGAAGAACTGATTCCTACTTCAACAAATGAGACAACGGCAGATATCCAAAGAGGCCATTCACTGGGTGTTCCAATTGTTGACACTGGATGTTGCCGTAATAGTCAACATTCTGAAGCCTGGCACTGCATGCACCTTTTCAAATTATGCCTCCTATATTTGCTTGCCCCACATCACAAGACAGCTAGAGCATGTGCATAGAGTAGATGTTGTATGGGATGAATAAGTGCGTGGCAACTTGAAGACATACACACGCAATGTGTGGGGTAAGAGAAGTCGATGGCGCGTCGAATCTTCTAGTGCTCTACCCAGAAACTGGCAGGAATTCCTGAGGGACGACGAAAACAAGTCAAGAGTTGTTTTCTTCATGAGTCTGCACATAGTAAAACTAGAAATAGAAACAGGAAGACAGGTCATAGCTACTTGCCACAAGGATGTGCTCTGTACTCGGTAAATAGACATAACTGGACATGCTCCGTGTACTCAGGAGGAAGCTGATACAAGGAGTTTTCTGCATGTCTCCGATCCCATTACGTCATTAAATTCTGAGATATTGAAAAAAACAATTCTGGTCGGCCATTTTGAAAAATGGCCGCCGCTGAGGTCAAAGGAAGTTTTAGATGGCCCCATTGGAATTCTTGCCCCTACAAGTGTATGTTTTGGGACCAAGATGATGATTCTAAGTGAAATAGAAGCTGAGATCTTTAAAGGAATATGTAGATTGGCCAGCCATTTTGAAATATGGCTGCCATTGGGGCCAGCTTTGCAAATCTGCGATGGTCCAATTGACAAATCTTTTTCTTAGGACTTGTTCGTGGTATTTACCAAATTTTATGCAAAGTGAACATTTTCTCACTAGTCTGCAGCACTATAATGAAGACTTACTGCTTTCTTGCTTAGCAGCAAGCCGATATTCAATGCTTCGATGCTAAGAAAAAATACAGTAACTCACTTTTATACAATTTATAATCAAATGTCACTAAAACGATTTTTATTTCCTAAATTCACATGTTTAGATATGATTGTTCGCAAAAATTCAGAATGATTGAAGTATTATTTATGGTTGTATTAAACCGATTTCTTCTTTGTCGTTTTACGCGGAATCACCTTTTTTGAGTTACTGTCTTTTTGCTTAGCACGCCAGTATACGCCCAGTGAAGTCTTTCCTTATACATGTAATATAAGAGAACTATGTTGCTAGATGTCTCCGCGAAGGCAATGCAAGTCAGTCGTCCATGACTAAAGACCATCCTAGGACGTAATACAGACCTTTTAAATAATGTCCATGATGCCTTAAAACGTCTCTAAACCGCTGTTTTAATTACAACGTTTTGAAGACGGAGTGATGTTAACCTCAGTACTGTTTCCTTAGATGGCGTCAAACGCTTGACACTAAATAAATTTTTAGACACCTCAAAAACGAATGCATTGACCTCTAAATGTTGCACAATCGGGCTGAAATTTGGCAGGAAGACTTTCTACCACAAAAGGACAAAAACAAGGATTGTGGAGAAAGATTTCTAAAAACTTAATTTTTTGACACGGTTTGTGTACCACACTAAATTGTAGCAGCCTTTAATTGTGCAAAATAGGTTAACGCTGCTTTATGATTTTTTTTAAAATTTGCTGAATGATCAGTTGGAACTTCAAACTGAAATTTCATATTGAAAACTTTAGAAACCCTCACGATAATATAATTCACGTGTAGGCTACAAATATTTTAGAAATATGGTTAGATTATGGATTATGGTAAACTTATGTCCTGCCAGTGTAGTTGATGTGAGGAAGGTATTTGCTTAGTCTGGCGCATTTGCTTAGCCTGGCGAATCGCCAGACTAAGCAAATACCTTCCTCGTATTAAACCCAAACGACTAGCGAGATTCCTTGCGAAGTTGCGCTTACGTGCAAATCTCAGTTAAGCTACATGCCGACGCTTCAATAGCGCTTCAGTAGCTTATTCGAAATTATCCTATGCAACGTCGTGTCGAAGAAGTCAACGAAGCAAATCGGATTGATATAAACCTATAGGGTTTTAAATTCTCCTGCTTCAGTTAATTCTATTTACCATTGGTGGGTTGCTTGGGTTTAAGATGAGAGAGGAAAGCCTGAGATGGATTTTTACAAAGAGAGCGGAGGGTCAGAGGAAGACCATTCCAAGTCGAGGGTCCCACCACCGAGAAAGCACGGTTCTGCATAGTGGAAGTTCGAGCAAAAGGTACTGAGAGTAGACTTTGTCCAGTCGAACGAAGGGAGCGGAAGGGGTGAGAACTAAGAGTAGGGCTACAAAGCTCACAAAGATAGGCAGGAGCAAGGCCTAGCATGCAGCGCCAGACTATAGAGTAGATATCCTATACTCATTTCGCTGCTTGAGTGGAAGCCAGTGGAGAACGTCGCGCATATAAGTGTGACTATAATGGTACTACAAAAAAATGGAAAATCATTCTATCCCATTATCGTAAAATGCGTTGGCTCTATAATTGAAGAAATTATGCTGTAATCAAAATTTAAAATGACACTAATTTTTTTAAAGTAGGCCTATCCTAAGCAATGTTTAGATTAGGCTTAATTCAAATCGAATTTAGTTGGGTCTAGAGACTCTGAGTGTTCTTAGGTGTTCTAAATTTTCTAAGTCATCTAAACAAAGGTCACCAAAATTATAGGAATAGACATAAGGCCTTCCAGTTAGTGTCATTGTTCAAAACCAAGCAAATGGAAGTTAACTTGCAAAAATAAGCCCACGCGGAAGTGACATTTTTCAACTTCTCATCACCTGGGGAGATAGGTCTAAGATTATTCCGGGGATACTATATTTTGCGCCACAGGCATAAAAACTTTGCTGTGCATTCTTCTGCTTCGGCGTTGCATCACACTGAAGGTCCACTAATTCCATCTGCATATTATTATGCCTAACCTATATCTGCTGTTGTGCAATGTCCAATCAAAGGAGTAGAAAACAGTTTAAACATTGGTTCAAATCGCGAAAGAACTGCAAAATTCTTTTAAGCCGATTTCTAACTTTAAAAAATAAAAAACAGGAAACTGCTCGCGGGCCGCATTAATAGGTTGGGCGGGACGCGTGTTTGAGACCCCTGGTCAGGAGCAATACCAAGGTCACGGACTCTGTTCGAGAGGAGCAAATCTGGAAAGGCATCATCAATGGTTGTCATATCTAACTTTACCAGCTGATGGCGAGCGACAAGCCAAATGAATTGAGTTTTTAAAGAATTGAGGTGGAGTCGATTGGACGACATCCACCCCCAAGGCTTCCATGGCAAAGCACATAGCCCGGACAGTTGCAACAGAGTCAGAGGCACGGCAGTACTTATAGGCTTGCCCATCATCAGCATACAGATGGGCTCGCATAGCATGGGAGGCAAGAAGAGGGGCAAGATCTGTTATGGTCGACCAACAACAAGATGCGGATTAAATTACTAGAAATCATGTAAAATTTGTTATCGAAATTTAAATTGGCGCCACAGAAATTCTTATATGAAATAATGAAACCTATTATTAGGAATTTTTAAAGTGGATCAACCAACTCTGTTGCAACGTTGAACTAATTAATGTTAATGAATTTGCATGTAAAGTAGAAAAATATCGGATGTAAAGAGACACCTTTAAAGCCTGTTGACATAATTATAAAAATAAATAAATAAATGCAGCGATCATCGCAACTAATTCTCGCTACAAATAAGTCATTATATTCGTGATACGTTTGTGAATGTAGTGAATGCCAAAACACTACATCAGTTATTATTTAAAAGATAACGGAATCTTTAACCACAATCATGGACGTTGATTATTTTTATCGACTTTTTTATATATAGCGCACCTTCAAGGTGATCTACTTAGATGCGCTCCCAGTCCAACAACGGCCAAATAAGGCAGTTTTTAAGTGAGACAGAAACATAGTGGTGTGACCTCTAAGCACCAGGCGGTGAGCAACAGGTAGGCCATTCATGCAGGTTCTATGGTCAGCCACTGAGAAAGAGCGCCGCTGTATTATAGCAGTTCGAGAACGATGGGTCAAGAGTTCAGCTTGATCAGCTGATCGGAGGTCATTTCGCCGCTGGACAGCAGAGCTACTGTAGGTACATGTGAGGAAGACCCTCCATGATGGCTTTAAAGCAATAATTGTATAATGTGTATCAGTTCATTTTATTTGCGTTTCTTTCATAATTATCGTTTTCATTCATATTTTATTCAAATCAGGTGTTTTGTGATGAATCTTCGATTTCGCTTCTGGCTCTTAGGATGTTTTTTGTCCGGCTGACTGGATAGTTTTGTTCTCAAGACTGTAGTTTTCATTGGACTGGGAGCGATCCCTATTAGGCCTTGAGAAGCGGTCTATGTCGAATTGCTGTAATCATTTTTTATAAAAATATACTTTTACTAAAATATATCTCCTCGTAGGAACATTGGGCAAGTCCTTCACTCGCAATTGCTCAGCACTTCGGCATGAAACACATATGTAATACGTCATATACCCCGCCTCCTCTGTGCTTCTTCTGAATGATAATTATAGATTTGCTAATGCTGCACAACGAACGCGTGTTAGCTCGAATTATTAGGCTACACGAATGAATACACCACACGAATAACTACCTCAACGCCTGAAATGACAATTTTATAATTTATAAGATATCTCATATAAAGGTGTCTTTAAAAGACTTTCCAACTATAGAACTATTTAGCGTAAATGTACATTTAGCAAGTCTTCCTTCACTTTATGCTGTTGTTCGAGCGTCGTATGCAAACGTTTTCAGGTCTGATACATCATCGCATAACATAGGAATAAGAAATTATAGATAGCGACTTCATTTTGTAAGATGACCCCAATCTCTGCATATTGAGTTGTGTCTTGTATTCAGACTCGCAATTAATGTATGGTCAGTGCATTCATTACACGGAAGCTCGTTTTGGGGCGCATTGCAGAACAGACGGATGGACGGATGGATGGAAGGGTAGATGCATGGTTGTTTTAGTTGATGGATTGAATGTAGTGTGAGTTCTGTTGCATTGTTACTTAATTTTCTTTAGGTTATAGTTTCGTGCATGAAACGACCTCTTGTGGCTGAAAAGCCGCCAATCAAGCAGCGGGTTACACAAGTTACCGTAAATCTGTTTTCATATTTATAATGTTAGTTAAATTAGTTTTTAGGTTTGAGAAGACCATATAATTTTCAGTTTCTATTCAGTATTTAAGTTCGTTGACGTCGGCGTCATCACATCCGGACGTCTCTACGATACACTGAGTTTAAAGACACCTTATGGTATCATAGGTACTATATATAATTATGACAAGGCGTGTAGCATAATGTTTCATTGCCATTTCGGTTTTTCATCAAGCCATAACGCCATCTGTAAAAGCTATAATTTCTAACTTAAAATCTTCGAAGATGATTGCACTAGCAGCAACACTACTAGTAGTAGGTGTAGCAGCAGCAGCAGCAGTAGATATCTGTAATAGAATATACCAATCAGTGAAGCTCACACACGGCCACAGAAGTCACACAGGACCTGCACTGTAACACTCCCCATTTGTTGTAGCTGCACTGAGTTAACTGCGACAGCCTAGCGCCTACGTTGCTTCTCCATCGCATCCTCCTCTATCATTCGCTGTTCAAAATCATCCACTCCAGTCCAACAAAGCTTGCTCCATCCGATCCTATCCAACACATCCGCAGTGAACGAACACCAGCTTGCTTCACGTCAGATTATTATTATTATTCGTATTTCAAAGTTTAGCGTCATTACAGTATAATTTTTATGGAGCTGTACTAACAGGGGATTCAATAAATTTATCTGCTCATATTTATTAATAAAAGAGTTTTGTAAACTTAAATGAGGTGTTTAAGAGAGTTATCTTGTTTGTTTGTATGTGCACTTGTTATAGCGCCCCTTCAAGCTCTCTCTACTCAGAGGCGCTCCCGAATGCAGAGCGGACACTGCATCGGAGTTTCACGCCGAAGCGCTGAGCAATTGTGAGTGAAGGACTTGCCCAAGGTCCTTACGCAGCGAGGTGGATTCGAACCTCGAACCTTCCGGCTTGAAGGCAACGACGCCACCACTACACCACCGCGCCCCACTTCCGTATCCGTTGTATCGTGCGAGTTTAGCAGAAGTTTGGTCGTTCTAAATTTTGACCCGCTGGGCATCTTACTAATCAGGTTCATCAGCAAAAGTTCATAATTACAACACGCGAAATTTACGAATGATCTGTTCTCTGCCACTATAAAGGAAGCAGACGTCATAAAATGACAGCTTTATGTGTCTCTCTCTTGCAATGTGCTTTATTGATCGAACCAAAAGTTCTGTGAAAAATCAATCCACGCACACTTTTCATAAATGCAGGTTAGAAGCAGAGTCTCGTAGTGCCACGATACCCCTCCCCACCCCACTCTCACATCTCACATCCCAATCTATCTATCCACTCACACCAATTGAAACACAGGCGCACAAAGGCGTCATACACAAAACAGCAACATTGCTTAGAAGTTAAACTGTTCTCTAATACGCAAGCGTAATAATTTTATATCCCTTTTATATTATTGCAAGTATAAAGAAGAAAAAAATATATAAATATACTTTCAGTTCATCAGCAGCGATTTTCCACATTTTGACCCCCCCTCCATTATCGAATGCGAAACTACAGTGAACAGCTGACACTATATATATCACTTGAAAAATAACACGCCAAATATAACACCTTTAAATCTTATATACCGCACGCTATATATAAAATTGGATGACCGTCGATCGTTAAGTCATAGGTTGTCTCGTAAGCGTAGTAATCACGATCATAGTTCCCTCCACAACTGTTACAGTAGTGCCAGAAGAAATTTTCTCTAATGAAAGTGTATGAAAAATAAACGCAATCGTTCAAGTAAAATGTCATGGTCCACCGTATCAAACGCAGCACTAACGTCAAAAGGGACTAAGAGAGTCAGCTGAGAACGATCGATGGCTCCGTAGACATCAGGCAGTAGTTGGAGAAGTAATATCCCAGTGAAATATTGACATCTTCGGAAGTCAAACTGGATTTCTCGAAGCAAGTTATGAGTCTCAACGTATGATGTCAGTTGGTGCGCGGCTATTTTCTCGATGACGTAAAACACCTTTTAAACAATTTTAAACTGTGTTATATATATGGGCGGTTTCCAACACCAAATGAATAACTACCATATGCTATGCTATTACTATTAATACTTGCCCATTGGAAATCACACACCCTGAAGTATTTGTTTGTTTGCGCAATTGTCATAGCGCCTCTTCCAGCCCTCAACCGCAACTCAGAGGCGCTCTAGACTACAGCGCGGACACTGCATTGGAGTTTCCCGCCGAAGCGCTGAGCAATTGCGAGTGAAGGACTTGCCCAAGGTCCCTACGTGGCGAGGTGGATTCGAACCTCGAACCTTCAAGGCAACGAGGCCACCACTACACCACCGCGCCCATGAAGTAAACGCACCCTCTCACAGTATTGCTTTGTTCAGCTTCCAACGCACAAAACGCATTATTCACAGTATCTTAATTCATTAACCAAATCGATTGCATATCATTTTCAACAATAATTATGTCTTCCATATTCTGGAGCACGGTGTTGTAGTGGGTATGTTTGTTGCCTTGCAACAGGAGGGTTGCAATTTCGAATCCACCTCAAGCCGCCGCGTAGCCACCTTGAGCAAGTCCTTCACTCACAATTGCTCATCGCTTTGGCATGAAACTCGATGCAGTGTTCGCTCTGTAGTCGGGAGCGCCTCTGAGCTTGATGAGGCGCTATAACAAGTATACGCGTACAAACAAGAAAACAATATACCCTGCTTGGAAAAGTCTCAAGTTACTCTGTTTGGCTTTCTTCGGCGTCTCTGCTGCCTTTGACCACAAAGTAGTGCTGCAACGCTTTGAAACCTCCTTCGGACACAAGGTTTCTCCTCTTCTCTGGCTTCGGTTCTATCTGTCTTATCGCATCCAAATGATCAGCTCTGGTGACTCTAGGACTCCTTGAGACTTCCACGCATTATTGCTGGAATTAAACGCATCTACCAGATGTGAAAGACGGCTGCTAGACTAGAAATATGGAATTACAATGAATTATTATTATTTTAGGGTTGCATTATTGTTTTGTTAAGTGTCGTAACAACAAAGTCAATAGCAACGACTACGTAAAGATTGTACGAAATTTTCCAAAATATAACGAGTAGTAAAATAATTTTACAGGTGTTTAAGGAATACTGAATTAGTCGTGTTTTAAGGTTAATTAAATGTATTGCTGCTCAACGACACCGTTTGATAACAAAGATCATTCGCGTCACCCTCCTCATTTACAGCACCATAGTATAATAGAGGTCAATGGTTGAAATTGAGAAGATGAGTTGGATCAATTTAATATGGAGCCACATTGCCACAACTACTAAAGCAATAATGATAATAATAATGATGATGATAAAAACTTCTCTGGATTCTTTTGATACGCAACCGTACTACACTGGACAGCAGTCAATCTTAGTTCGTTATATAAAATTTGACATAATGAGGATGACACATCGCACCCAGTCACTCGTCAAACACAATTTGGTTAGACGTGGACATGATGCAATTACTTAAAAAAGGAAAGTAATACAAAGCGCATTCTACCAGACGCTCGAGCTAGACGAGGACTATGAACGGACAGGATGAACGATCATTGTCGGAGTTACCAATGAAGGAATTGACGTTGGATATAATAATTGTGCACAATCATGGAGAGGCGAAATTCGCATCGAGAATGGACGACAGCTGTTACAGAAGAGAACCAGGGTTGCCAGATTTCGGAAAAACTTTGTCGCGAGATCACGAAAAAAAAGTCGCGAAAATCGCGAGATTATCACGGAAAAAGTCGCAAAAATCGCGAGATAATCGAACTTTATAAAACGCTTTGTCCTCGCCGGATGGATCACTTGACAGACATCTTGTCGTAATAAACACGTCACTAATGATTTAATTGTGCCATGAGTCTTTCCCGGAGTCTGTTATGCATTACCGTATTTATAAGTATTTTTGCATTCAGTAATGAAATCTTCAAAAAAGGTGTTCAATTTTCCTTCTAAAATGGATCCGATTTGACCAGGATCTATGACAACAGAGACCGTTACCCTGGACAGAAATTTGCACGGCATATTACAGCACTTAAGAGCAAGGTACTAGACCTTCTAAAATAACAGATGACTTTTTAGCCATCCGTCCGAAATCTCCAAAAAAGGTGTTTAATTTTCCTTCAACAAATAACTGATGATTTTAGTTTAGTCATCCGTCCGAAATCTTCGAAAAGGTGTTCAATTTCCTTCTAAAAAACAGAGGACTTTCTTGGTCATCCGTCAGAAATCTTCAACAAAAGGTGTCCAGTATTCCTTCTAAAGACGGATGGATCCAATTTGACTAGGGTCTATGACAACAGAGGCCGTTTCCCAGGACAGAAATTTGCTCGGAGCAAGTTTAACAAAACTGATGGCTTTTTTAGTCATCCATCCAAAATCTTTAAAAAGGTGTTCAATTTCCCGTCGCAAAAAATGATGACTTTTCTTTGGTCATCGACCAAAATTTTAAAAAAATATCCAATAAGTTAATTATTTTTAGCCATCTTTCTTTTGATGGGTGTTTTAATTTTTTTACGCATTTTACATCAAGTGCTCGTAAATGCATTAATTTTTTCCCGCATTTTCCATTTCGGTGGGTGTTCAAACACCCAACACACACCCCCCTAGCCACGGCCTTGGCTTCCGTGCAGTTTGCATTTATGCTAAACTTTGACAATAATATAATTAGGCTATCTTTGTAAAGCATCCTAGAAGTAACTTGATACCGACGATGATATATAAATTGTCTTGATTACTATTGTCAAAAACCTGAATCTTGGCCTTCTTGTGGGGGCTTGAGCCCCCCGTAGCCCCTGATAAACTACGCCCATTCATGCAATTTAGTGCTTGCGGGAAATTAGTCCGTGCTCCTTAAAGAATTAATGCCTTTATTATTAGGTAGACAACGCCACACACAACTGGTCACGGTAATTTTATTTTACAGCGGTGAATTTATGAGTTTTCGAAATGTCGCCGTGGCGACCGCGAGACAATCCAAAAATCGCCCAACAAGCGCGAGGTCGCGAGGACCAAATTTTCAATCGCGAGCACTTTCAAAAGTCGCCCAATTCGCGCTTTTCGCGACGACCTGGCAACCCTTAAAGAGAACACTGAGAGCAATTAATTAATTTGCTGCGATGAGATAT
Source organism: Lumbricus terrestris (assembly GCA_949752735.1). Classification (NCBI taxonomy): domain Eukaryota; kingdom Metazoa; phylum Annelida; class Clitellata; order Crassiclitellata; family Lumbricidae; genus Lumbricus; species Lumbricus terrestris. The sequence continues at coordinate 6,491,806 of OX457049.1, forward strand.
TTATATGGCTGGTCATAGCGATTTAATGGTGTTAACACAGCACACTGCATCGGCTCATTCAATCAACACCATCTGTCGAGTAGTAGCAGTAATTGCAGTTTAGCGTCACTGTGTGGTAAATGCAGAAGTGCCATACTATGCTATTCTTGTTGGAGTATAATACGAGCAAGTTTAGTTGTTGTTGGATGGGTAAAGCCAAAAACGTTGTTGAAAGTATATGCGCGATCATTAAACGGCTTTGTTGCTACGCGACAAGTCCTTCTACGCACTTAGACTATGCCATTTGTCTACGACGTTTTGTCCACGACATTTTATCCACGACATTTTGTTAACGACATTTTGTTCACGACATTTTGTCCACGACGTTTTGTTCACGACATTTTGTCCACGACATTTTGTTAACGACATTTTGTCCACGACATTTTGTCCACGACATTTTTTCCACGACATTTTGTCTCTGCGACATTTTGTCCACGACATTTTGTCCACGACATTTTGTCCACGACATTTTGTCCACGACATTTTGTCTCTGCGACATTTTGTCCACGACATTTTGTCCACGACATTTTGTACACGACATTTTGTCCACGACATTTTGTCTCTGCGACATTTTGTCCACGACATTTTGTCCACGACATTTTGTCTCTGCGACATGTTGTCCACGACATTTTGTCCACGACATTTTGTCCACGACATTTTGTCCACGACATTTTGTTTCTGCGACATTTTGTCGGGGACAATCTGTCGGTACCAGTTTGTCGGGGACATTTTGTCAGGGGATATTTTATTATGGAACCATTGAGAGCGATGGACATGCTCATGGTCAATTATACACGGCGCATTGAGTTGGATTCGAATCTGGAACCATCTGGCTCCAAGGCACCGAACCCACCACTACATCTCCGTCACTCTATGACATAGGAGGAGCTTTTGGTTCCTCGAGCTCGCACTTCAATCAGAGAGCCTGTTCTTTTGTGGTCCCATTATCTGGAATGGCCTAGTACTAACCTTGCGACTTATGCTTCGGCTAAATTCACCTGATTTTTATAAGTCGCTCAAATCCTTATTTTTTTAGCTGTGGCTGGTCTGGGAGCGCCTCTGTGTAGCTTTCTGAAATAGTCGCTATATAAATTCTCGCAATTAATGAATAAAATGAATGAATTCGATCAATTGGAGTGAGATATAAATAGACGTAAACGATACCGTTTCATGTTTGATTCACCTGTGACAAAGTCTGTTATAGGGAAACAATTCCATTGTAATTAGTCAAGACGCAATACCGCTTGTACTTACATGGCAAATAGTTTATTGAAAGGGGTGTCTAGCTATATCCGCCAATGACAAAGTTCAGATTGCACCAGTCTATAACTGTAGGGCCTACAGAGCACGTGGACACTGCATCGGAGTTTCACACCGAAGCACGCGAGCATTTGCGAGTGAATGACTTGGCGATTTGAGGTTGATTCGAACTCGCAACCTTCCCGCCTTATGGCACTGAACATACTCCATCACCATAGTCAAGCATCACAGAAGTAGCTTTCATCCAACGGTACTACATAAATTATCCTAAATACAAAACAATGCATGATTTGTGTTAAACTAATGATTTTAGAGCCGACCATTCACAGAAGGAAGTGACTCTGGGCTACGAAACGAAAACGGAAGTCAATCCCACTCTCTGCGCGGGGGCAGTGGCATGGAATGCACGCAAGCACAAACTTGATGATCGCAGGCAGCAAGGAAGAAAAGAATGGAAGGAGTTGGTAGCTATTGAATAATGAGAGGGATTACAAAGACACATCGACGCAAGACCCAATTGAGAATTGCGGACTAAAAATAACAAGAACTTTGAATTGCAAACGAGCAGATTATTTGAGCGAGTGAAGTTGTTGAATCAGAGATGTGAGTGAATCAAGGAAGACTGGTGATCGGTTCAGCAACAGCATTGAGCACAGACTGTGGATGGGATAGAAGAACTCTAGCATGATATGTTCCGGGCTGTTTTTAAGGAATTTTTAGAACTGCACAACCCCTTCTTTTCCTTCCCATCATCCGTGGTAAATTACTTCCAATCGGATGACAATGACCTTTTTTGCTAGTTTTAACTGCATAGAACCTGTGACAGAAGTGCCTCTACAGCTGCACAAATCCATTTAGAACTGCACATTTTGTGTAGAACTGCACGTTAAAAAAGCCCTGAACTCTAATAAGGCCAACGAGGATGGAATTACAGTAAATTACAGATAATTACAGATAAATTCATGATCAATTGTGGTAAATGCTTCGATGAAACAGATTTTCGAATAGCATTGAGACAGATGACCGATGCAAATAGAAATACCCAATGAGGTGGTTAGTCCGCACAATGTTGATCAGTATGCGCAATGGACACCTTTTAAACGTTAATAAATGGCACTATATATAAATGAAGCGCAGCGGCTTTGTTGTCTGCAGCCGAGCATCCATGATAGTATTCTAGTTCGGACTTTATCAATAATTATTATCTTGGCCAAAAATAATAATTTTTGAAATCAAGTTTTACGGGCTCATAGGAATTCCATGTCTACGTACAATACCCAAAATGGATGGAGCATGTTCATCGAAATGTTGCAAAACAGAAAAATGTTATATCACGTTAACTGCCTCTTTATTTTGGTTCATCCAATTGGAAATTTATATAGCGCCTCTTCAAGAAAAAAAACTACTCAATGGCGTTCCCGACTTCAGCGCTCCCAAAAAGAACTATTTGCAGTTTTTTAAGAAAGGATCCTGATATAGAGAACCAGGGTGTAGGCGTAGTTCAAAAGGAAGACCACTGGGCCAACTACAACACTTACGCTATGCTGATTACGATGAATGTGTGGGATGCGATGGCGTAGTGTGTGTGTGTGTGCTCGTTATTAACGATTTCTTTCGAGTGAAGTTTAATTGCATAGACAGCAATCTTCAAGGTAGCCGAGCAATGAAGCCGTAATTCTGTATATATTGCCCTTTGAATAAATGATCTAAAGGTGTCTTACATGATCTGAAGGCATCGTCAATGATCTAAAGGTATCCAAACTGAAGAAACGCGATCTAATGACGACTTGCGCCAGTTTTATCTGGGAATCGATGAAGCGAGATAGTAAACGGTGTCAGTCACGGTGAAAACAGCGATGGAAATAGAGAAATCCCAAATCAAATATACTAGCGGAAAATTATTAGTTCAAATCAGCAAAAACACGATAAACTCCGGAGCAAGTCGATAACAGAAGGGTTGAAGAAAAAAATGGAAATTAGACACCCTAGAAAAAAAGTACCTCCAATTATACCAACATTCCGCCACTGATCGTACTCCGCCAGAGCCAGTCCCATGCCTGGATTACGGAGGATGGCGTCGCGAATGGTCTTTATTACCACACAGTCACGTTAAACTGCAAATGCTACTATTACCTAAAGACGTTTTACGGGTTAAACAGCTTTCAGGGTGATCGACGTCGCCCCAATTTGCTCAAACTTGGCACTAGCACCACCCCATGCTGTAGGGCGATGTTGCAAATATAAGAAATACGACAACTTCGGAAATAACTACAGATAAAACCGTGACACAGCAGCGCAAAGAAAATTAGTATAGTCTTCAGACGTACAGAGGGACTCACAGATATCTACTGCTGCTGCTGCTGCTGCTGCTGCTACTGCTGCTGCTACAACTACTACTACAACTAGTGTTGCTGCTAGTGCAACGATCTTCGAAGATTTTATGTTAGAAATTATAGCTTTTACAGATGTCGTTAAGGCTCGATCAAAAACCGAAATGACTATGAAGCATTATGCTATAGTACGCCTTGTCAAAATTGTATATAGTACCTATAATAACAGAAGATGTCTTTCAACTGAGTGTATCGTCCCGGATGGGATGAGGCCGACGTCAAAGTCTAAATAACTCCACTACTGGTCGCACTCTGTCAGTGAAGAGGACGTCGTTAATGATCTTTGTTACCACACAATGACGTTAAACTGCAAATACCACCATCAAATACTGAATAGAAACTGGAAATCAGATGATCTTCTTGCACACCTCAAAAACTAATTTAACTGTCATTATAAATAAGAAATCAGATTTGCGGTAACTTGTGTACTCCATTGTTTAGATGGCGGGTCTTCAACCACTAGAGGTCGTTTCATGCACGAAACTATAACCCAAAGAAAATTAAGTAGCAATGCAACTGAGCGCACACTACATTCAATCCATCAACCCACCTACCATGCATCCATCCGTCCATCCGTCTGGTCTGCAATGCGCCCTACAATGATCTTCCGTGTAATGAATGCACTGACCATGATACACTGCGAGTCTGGACACAAGACTCAGCTTCATATGCAGAAGTTAAGGCTTACTTACAAAATGAAGTCGATAACTATAATTCATTATTCCTAGGTTATACGATAATGTATCAGACCTGAAAACTGTTGCAAATGATGTTTGATCAACAGCATAAAGTGAAGGAAGACGTTGCTAAATGTACATTTACGTTGAATAACTCTATAGTTGCAAAGCTACATAAGACACCTTTATATAAGAAATATTATAAATTATAAATTAGTCATTTCAAGCGTTGAGGCATATGTTCGCGACGTATCCTGCTTCGTGTTATTGTGCAGCATAAGCAAATCCATAGGCCTACCATGCAGAAGAAGCTCAGAGAAGGCCTGCCTACGTTGTGGCCCGAACAACTCTACCCACATGAAACTCCGCCACTGGTTGTACTCTGCCAGTGTCAGTCCCACTCCTGGATAAAGGAGGAGGGTGTCGCTAATGGTCTTTGTTATCACACAGTGGCGTTAAACTGCAACTACTACTGCTACTCCCAACAAGAAGCAAATTTTTTTCCACGTACGATTTATTATCATCGTGATGAGGCCAACGTGAAATATGTGGCGTGCAGTAAATCATTAGATTCGATTATATTATCATAATGGCCTATTTTATCTAATTAACATTTCTGAGACTTAAGATTAACTCAACTATGGTTTGTCATAGTTAAATCCTTAGTAACTGGTGAATGTCATTACACACCTGCAAATTAATTCTCTCTTGATGATAAATAAGTTTTTTCGCTTTTGTGTTGTAGTTATATCACGATAGTAGTCCATCAAAGTCGTAAGCCGTAACAGTCGGGAGCTCCTCTGGGTTGGGTTTTTAAAGGGCCTTATAACAAGTGTTCATACACATTGCGTGGTTACAAAGCTCATTGGTGTCGTCCTCCTCCTTTATCTACGATTGGGACTGGCACTGTCAGAGTGCAAGAAGTTACGAGATGGATCCAGATTTGACGAGGGCTTATGACAACAGACGCCGTTGCTCTCGTCAAAAAATTGTTTGGCATAATGCAGCTCTTACAAGTGACGAGATCCAATAAGGAATACATAGTAGATGACATCCGCCATACATTAAGCACCTTTATAACGTTAAAAGCAGCATTCGGTGTTTTTTCGTATTCAGTGCTAAGCGACATCTTGTGGCTATGGCCGACGCTTACTCCATCTTACATCAGAAATGTTAATGGAACACAACTCAAGAAATATTTGATTCATTGAAATACAATGAACTCTCAACATGATTAGACCTAATTATTATTAGCGAAATAGTTTTAGTCTCTTGTTAGATTAGTCTGGCATATTTTGGTCTAATGTGAATTAGTCCATCCTCAATGGTGTATCGGTTAGTGCAATGGACTGCTGACAGATAGGTTTTGGTATAAAATCCTTGCCAGGAAAGACATTTATTTTTTATGACGAAGGCGACGACGATTATACGCCAGTGACACGAGAACGTATTATGGAGTCTTTGCTGCGTCCTTTACTTATATAGTCAACTATAATTCTTAAAAGAGGTGTCTAAGTTTAAGAATAGTATTATTTTTATCTATGACTGTAGCTACATTGGCCTTACACCAGTCTTATCTACCAACCTGGCAGATAGATAGCAAGGAGCAAAAAAGTAGGACGTTCACTGAAGACCAGCGTAATTATCTTCAGATGGTAGAGATCTTTTCATACCCGAATATAGGAATGGTCCCTTAAACACCTTTACAAAGATTTAACAATACTTTATAAATACATAAAAGTACCTGTATTGAAATCTGTTGCTGCTCGACGTAGGTTCAATTTAACGACACTCTGTGTCACATGTGCGATCATTATCGTCGCCCTCATCATCCACCGTAAGAGCACAACATCTTGCTATCGACAATATAACTTCTCTTTTCTACTAAACAATGTTGATTTTTTCTAAACCGAAGTTTTAAAACAATCGTTTTAATACACCACAACTGTCACTTGATCGATAGTTTTTAATTGAAATAATTCGAAATTTCAAAACGCATGATATGTACAATTTTTCATAACCAACAAATGTCCATGGATCGAATTAATTTATGATAGGTAAGACCAGCAGAGGTAAAGAATGTAAGTGACTTCTTGGTTGAAATTGTTTGAAAATGGTAACCCAACTTTTTAATTAAAACGTTTTAAAACAGAATTTACTCTGATTATTGGTTAAAAAGTTTCAATTCCACAACGGATCGTCTACATGGTTTATATGACAAAGAAGGAGAAGACGTAAAGGAACATGGAAGTCACAAGCTGCCACGGAACTAAGAGAACCACTTACTAATTGGTGTTCATCGGTATAATTATGATGCCATATGATAACGTAACAAACCCAGATAGACTTAACATTAGTAGTAATCCTTCCAAGCTAAAACACGCATGGGAGAATTAAGAATGTTAACGACCATGGCGGGCACAAATCAGTCCGTGGGAAACGTTCGTATCTCTCGTTAAACTGTGACAGCAATTGTCGGTGTATTTATTATTACCCAATAACTCAACATTTCATATTAACAACTTTTTACGGCGAACGCACGCGCCGCAATCGACCTTGGCCTTGCGTTTGGTTTCATTGATGTGTCAATATTATTGTTTGTTTGTTTGCTTGTTTGTTTGCAGGGCTTTTTTAAGGAATTTTTAGAACTGCACAACTTCCATGGGCGAAGTGTGGTTGCCGATCTTGGGGGGCTAACAAAATTTTCTCGACCAAAGCAGTTGATGATCTATTTTGGTCATCGAGTTGAAAATATCATAAAAACACACCATTTTTCCTGGCAGTGATATTTCTTTTTAAAGTCCATTTTTTAAATGTCCATAATTGCAATTAAAATTTAAAATGGTGTGCAAATGCAAATGTGTGCCAATATTAAATATTTCAGTTATTTCAAAAACCTGACGTGCTACAAGAAAATCAAAAACCACAGACTGCATTCAACATTAATTGCAATTATAATTTTAGAAAAGGTGTGCAATTGCAAATGTTTGCCAAAATTAAATATTTCAATTTTCTCAAAAACCTGACGTGCTACAAGAAAAACAAAAACACCACTGCATTCAGCATTAATTGCAATTATAGTAAAAAAAGGTGTGCAGTTCCAAATGTGACCCAGATTTAAATATTTCAGTTTTCTCAAAAACCTGACGTGCTACAAGAAACAAAAACGCCACTGCATTAAGCATTAATTGCAATTATAGTAAAAAAAGGTGTGCAATTCCAAATGTGTGCCAAAAATAAATATTTCGTTTTCTCGAAAACCAGACGTGCTACAAAGAGACAAAGCACTAATGCATTCAGCATTAATTGCAATTATAGTTTTAAAAGGTGTGCAATTGCAAATGTGTGCAAAATATTAAATATTTCATTTTTCTCAAAAACCTGACGTGCAACAAGAAAAACAAAAACACCACTGCATTCAATATTAATTGCAATTATAGTAAAAAAAGGTGTGCAATTCCAAATGTGTGCCAAAATTAAATATTTCAGTTTTCTCAAAAACCTGACGTGCTGCAAGAAAAAAAAACGCCACTGCATTAAGCATTAATTGAAATTATAGTAAAAAAGGTTTGCAATTGCAAATGTGTGCCAAAATTGTATATTTCAGTTTTCTCAAAAACCTGACGTTCTACAAGAAAAATAAAAACACCACTGCAGCAAGCATTGATTGCAATTATTTTTAAAAAAGTTGTGAAATTCCAAATATGTGCCAAAATTAAATGTTTCAGTTTTCTCGAAAACCAGACGTGCTACAAAAAAATCAAAGCGCCACTGCATTCAGCATTAATTGCAAATATCGTTTTAAAAGGTGTGCAATTGCAAATGTGTGCCAAAATTAATTATTTCTGTTTTCTCAAAAACCTGACGTGCAATAAGAAAAACAAAAACACCACTGCCTTAAGCATTAATTGCAATTATATTAAAAAAGGTGTGCAATTGCAAATGTGTGCCAAAATTAAATATTTCAGTTTTCTCGAAATCAGACGTGCTACAAAAAAACAAAGCACCACTGCATTCAGCATTAATTTCAATTATAGTAAAAAAGGTGTGCAATTGCAAATGTGTGCCAAAATTAAATATTTCAGTTTTCTCGAAAACCAGACGTGCTACAAAAAAACCAAAGCACCACTGCATACAGCATTAATTGCAATTGTTGTAAAAAAGGTGTGCAATAGCAAATGTGTGCCAAAATTAAATAGTGCACGATTATCTTTAACAAAATAATATGTCATATGAAGCTTTAAATTTCAAAGCAACGTTCACAAACTGAACTTTCCTTTTTCCGCGTCCAAATATTCAAACTTCCGGAAGCGCACGAGTGTAAAAGTAGATCGGAGTGACAACGCGAATATCATTAATAACTCAACAGCAGTTAATAGCCTAATTACAGCAAAATTACTTATAATCAGTGGAAACCAGGGTCATTAAATATCATATACATGTAGCCTACTGTCAAGTTTTTAAAAACTGAAAAGAAGGCAAATTAATTGAAACTATTCCAGAATCTTGCAGCGTTCGTACACTTGTCGAGTGATTTTAGCGAGATAACGCTACACCAACTTGCGAAAGAAACTAAGAAGGACTCATCACACGCACACTGTGTTACAGCCTCGAGTGGGCGATCAATTTTTCTTCCACTCTGTTCTTCTACTGTAAGCAGAGTCGCAAACTGAGTTAATGATTTGATTAGGTTGGTTTCAAAGTGTAGTTACACACCTCAATCACAAAACTTGCATTAAAACTACTATAGGCTTCTCTAAATGCTTTTTTATACTGGCGTATTATTCCAAATCGGATGACAATGAAATCTAAAATTATTTTTTAGCTGCACAAAAATGATTTTACAACTGCACAAATCCATTGAGAACTGCACATTTTGTGTAGAACTGCACGTTAAAAAAAGCCCTGTTTGTTTGTATGTGCAAATGTTATAGCGCCCCTTAAACTCACTAGCACTCAGAGGCGTTCCCGACTACAGCGCGGACACTACATCGGAGTGTCACCCCGAAGCGCTGAGCAATTGCGAGTTAAAGACTTGCCCATGGTCCCTACGCGGCGACTTGAGGTGGATTCGAACCTGCCATCTCCCGGCTGCAAGCAACGAACATAGCCACAGCACAACAAGCCGTTTCATTACTACTATGATAATGGTTTGGCGACATTGTTGCATACATCTAAGGTGTAGTCACTAGTCAGCGTCGCTCTCCTCCATTCTTTTGCCTTGGGACTGGCACTGCCAAAGACCGCGCAGTAGTCAAGTTATTAGGTATTTATTTAACCATTCCGTGTATAATTATAGGAAAAACAGTTCCAATTATTTGTTTGGTATTATGGTTTCAAAGCAGGAATCATTAAAAAAATGGCATTGTTTCTATTTATAGCCAGACGTAAATCAGGTTTGAAGGTGTCTACACCACCGCACCCTACGAACCGCTTAATTGCAATCATAATAATGGTTGGGCGACATCATGGGCGGAGTTTATCAGGGGCTAGTTAGGGCTAAGCCCCCCAATAAGACCAAGATTCATTTTATTACCATGTAAATAGTATCTTTTCCCGGGCTTAGTTCCCCCAAGAAGGCTTTAGCCCCTCCAAGAACGGAAACCAAACTCCGCTTATGGTTAAACTCTTCAGCAAATGTTGGATGTCATCGGACACCTTCTTAACGCGCACAAGTTGTGCAATAAAAAGGAAAATTTGAGATGTAACATGAATTGCTAGGTTGTTTCCAAACAACTACAGAATCGAAATGTTGGGTCGTATGACTCGTGTCTATCATACGGTATGCATATGGGTCTAAATTTGCATATAATACTTAGTCAAATGAAGTTGTCCATGAAAGCAGTCAATGTAGAATTTCTATTATTATTTAATACCTATTTTTTTGTAACAAGCGGGCATAACTCCCTTCGTTCATGAGGCAATTTCACAAAATAAACTTATAAGCGCGAGACAAACGCCGTAGACGGCAATTAATGCGGATTAACCAGAAATGATTCTAGCCTGGAGTAAATATGTAAGTAAGAAAAGAATAATTATGCGATCCCTGATATCAATTTACTTTTTTTATGCTGCTATCTTTGCTAGGTGATGCTTCTTTATATTGGCTCGTGTGAGTACTTTAGACACCTCCAAAATGTGTTTGTTATGTATTAGAAGAACTAATAATCCCTCTTGTATTTGTTTGCCATACCTCCAAGAGACAATGTTAAGCGAGGCATAAGCGTGCATTAATCAGACTTAGTTTCTACGTATTCGAGTGCATAACCATTCAAAATACGTAGTCGTCGTTGTTTAAAACGCTCTATGCAGCATTCTTAATAATATCCCAAGAGCAGAACAGCCTCCCTAATGCAAACATGCATGGTCGATTATCTAAGGGGGTGGCATCCACCCCTTCCTGGTACCTTGGGTATATCGGGTATAACTTTTGAACGGTATGGGGCATCATCAAACATTTTAGCTCAAATTGTGTGCCAACGAACCCTCTACAGCTACCTAAAATGTCAAAATTTTATTCCATGCAGAACACGTTTGATTTGAGAGAAACCTAGGGGTGGATACCACCCCTTGGTAGCCCGAGGGCTAAAAAGTGTGCGGAGAAAGAATACTAATACTACAAAGCTACAAGGTGTGTAAGCAAAATCTTACTACATACTGCGACTACAGAACAATGAAGTGTGTACGCATTCAAACTGTTTAACTCTTTGGCAGCTAAGTTGTTTTTCATAAATATAACCATAATTTGTTCATATAAAGAAAAACACTTACAGTCTGTGAAAATATTGACATGTCTTATATCATTTTGTTCGTATTTGATCGCTCAACAATATTCTGTCTTGAAAAAGCAGATCAATTGACGTTTTTTTCTTAAAATCTATAAATATATTAAATATTATTAAAAATAAAAATTAAATTTATAACATTAGAAATTAATTAAAAATCTATTAGCAAAATAAAATGTAATGCAAACACTGCTAAAAGTAGCTACTTGTATGACAAGCTTGTAGGAAACAGTGAAAGGCTAAAAAAATTGTGAATTTAATTTTAAAATGTTTTTATATTACTTCCCCTTAGAAGAGACGCTCAAATCAACAAAATATTAGGCCTGCAGAGGTGTCGTCGTATTTTCCCTCGAAAATGTCCAAACGTAGAGAATTTCTTTATAGATCCTCTACAAAACTTGCTTGACTGATAAATTTTGATTCTAACTAGGCAAATAGGCCTAAATAAAAAACAAATAAGCTACAGAGAAGTGATCAAATGAGCTAATGTTTTTCCTAATCTATGATGAGTTCGGCATAGTCTGATCGACGATCGGTAAATGCGCGGTCTTCAATTCCCGAAACCTTTGAAACATCTAGAATATTTGCTTGAGACCTTATTATAGCATTTGTTGAACGATATAATTAATTTTGTCTGAACTTGGCTGATGAAACGAGATAATTACAGCGAAATGGTCAACGCCCAAGAATCCGCAGGCGCGGACGAAAGTATATACATGGCTGGATGCAAATTTTCACAAATTTACGGCCATAGTTTTCGTTTATAACTTCATCAAACCATTGGGGAAAACCTATGTTAGGGTATTTTCTGATCCGTCTGCATGTCCCCAAGCGAAATATATAAATAGAATTCTAAATATATCTACATTATCCGAGAAAAGGGTGCGTTTTTGTTATGGGGTCACAATCGACCCCATTCGCCGCGAAAGAGTTAAGGATGCTTCTTACAATAACCGCTGTCATTACTAAGATCAGACACACGATGTTGTTTGCAGGATTGATGTGATATCGGTCGTTTGAGGAGATTTATATATTGAGAAGGGATTGAATTTTAAGGTTTCTAAAGCATTCGAAGGACGTTATGATTATTATATTTGTTTAATTGAGTTCTTGCCGACATGCCGCTAGTTTCAAAGAAAAAATGCAAAAGAATATAATAGTAGTTCAATCAAATGGGTGCAAGTCCGATCGAGGGGCAATGGTCATGTATAAAATTGCACAGACAAGGTTTCAGGGCATTTTTAACGTGCAGTTGTACACAAAATGTGCATTTCTAAACGGATTTGTGCAGTTGTAGAAGCACTTCTGTACAGTTAAAACTATAGCAAAAAAGGTCGTTGTCTTCCGATTGGTGTAATTTGCCATGGAGGATGGAAAAGAAAATAATGGTTTGTGCAGTTCTAAAAATTCCTTAAAAACAGCCCTGCAAGGTTTTCAATTACAACCAGTGGTAGCCTACGAGACATAGCAAAGCCCATTTAATTTTATCTTTCCGTTCTTTCTCGTGTTTCCTTTTTTTCCGAATGAAACGACGTTTTTCCGTTTTCTTTTGATTGCGTTTGAGTCGTTTTTAAATCTATGACTGTCAATGTTGAACAATCCGTAGACCTCAGAAAAACAGTTCCTGTGACTGAAAAAGACAGAATCGCAACTTCGGGTCTTTTTATATACAGCAGCAGATGAACGTGTAAAAAAGGTGTTTGGCAGGAGCCATAAAATGTGCCATTACACATGGCTTGTTTGTCCCTTCATTTAATAGTAAAAAACATTTCTTTAAGTACTGAAGTATATAGCCCCTAATTTCCAGGTAGCAAGGGTGTTTAACATAACAATTAATCGTCGTATCCTATTGTTTCCATAATTAATTCCATGACAATTACTAGGTTTACATTCAGAAACAGAATCCCAAGCATTTTGGTGGTCCATAAAAAGTGGATTGAACAATGTACTGCAAATTGTGTTTCATAGATATGCCTGACGAAGAACATGGGATCCTGGAGAATTGGTGCATATGTCCAGGAACCGCCCACTATGATCGAGAGTTTAGCGTCCTCTTGTGGCGATGAACGGACAGCACTTAACAAATTATGAAGACAGTTATACACGGTTTTGCATGTAACAAATAAATGTTGTATGGGTTTCACGTTTTAAAGTCATCTTTAGCTAAGGATAGTCCTCAACGAAAAGCTCATGACAAAACCAGTTGATGACACATGAAGCAAATCCTGCACGAAGGATTTGTAAACATTGGCGCTCGATAAGTTATTGCGTTTAATTAATACTTCTTCTTCTTTAGGTTCTCTGCCAAGTGGCAGGTCCAAACGTTAAAAGTCTCCATCTTTCACGCTGTTGTGCCATGTCCTTAAGTTCTCTGTAACCCTTCTCCATCATCCCATCCGGCAGTTTTTGTCTAGGTATTCCTCTGCACCTTTCCCCTCCAATTTTAATTATACTCTCTGATCAAGGCCGTGGCTAGGGGGTGTTTTGGGTTTTTGCACACCCCCCGAAATGGAAAATGTAAAAAATAATATCATGCATTTACTAGCACATGATGCAAAAATCATGAAAACACCCCACGAAATGAAAAAAATGTAAAAGAAATAATAGAATGCATTTACTAGCACATAATGAAAAAAACATTTAATTAGGCGAGAAAATGGAGCGAACGGCTAAAAAAAGGTCATCAATTTTTTCGGACGGAAAACTGGAAGAAAGAAACACCCCCGAAATCAAATCCTGGCTTCTGATGAATATTAAACTTTAGTGAATTCTTCCTTTTGCGACGCAAAAATAAAACTCACGGCTGACGTCATAATATAAAACTCTTAGTAAATAATGGATTCCATTAGACACCTTTATAGCAGGTTTTCCTTAAAAATAAATTAAAAATATGCACCGTGTCTCTGAATGTCAAGAATCGAGTAAAGGCCATTGAGCACGACCATTAAAAGCAACACGCTTATTTGTATAATAATACTCTATTTTATGCCTTCAAGAATCAATTGCAAAAAGTTTGGTAAACCGAAACTCTGTCATTTCCGAGCCTTTTCTAGGACGAGGAGTCAAAATACATCCGGTCATACGAACATATGGAAAGACACACTTTGAGAAATATATTGAAGATTATGTTGCGGCCGGCGAGCCCCTGTAAATTTCCAAATGAGGCCCACGTGCTGACTTGAGACCACTGTTTCAGATAATAAATCATTTTGATAATTTTTTTCTAATCTAGTCTTTAGTTTTCATTACCACCAATAATTGTCGGGCGCGGTTGTGTAGTGGATATATTCGACGCCATGCAGCCGAAGGGTTGCAGGTTCGAATCCACCTCAAGTCGCCGTTTAGCGACCTTGGGCAAGTCCGTCACTCGCAATTGCTCAGCGCTTCGGTGTGAAACTCCGATACAATGTCCTCTCTGTAGTCTTGAGCGCCTCTGAGTAGCGAGCTTGAAGGGGCGCTATAACAGCAAGTGCAAACGAACGATCCCTCATTTATTAGTTGAGTTTCTATAGCCCATGTGGAATTTATAACAATCCCTGAATACGTTTTTCGGGTGTGTAATTAGATGATTTTGCTTACAGTGTTTTCAGCGTCTTGCGGTCTTTGAAGTGGATGGATGGGTCCAGATTTGACGAGGGCCTATCGTCTGTTTAGAGTGCAATGGTGCCAACTCCATGGCTAAATGCATTGGAGTTAGAACCATTGCACTCTAAACAGACGCTATGACAACAGAGGTCGTTGCCCTCAAAAAATTTGTTTGGCTATAAAGCAGCACTTCAATTAACTGTTTTTGAAGTCGACTTCACTACAAATGCGGTATTAGGTTTCAAACAATTTAAATATATTTATGGTTGATTTGATAATATAAGAAAAGATAAAATAAGATAAGAAAAGATAAGATAAGAGCAGATAAGGTAGGATAAGGCAGGATAAGAATATACAGATATGCAGTTTTCACCAAATTGGTTAGCAATATAATTTTGCAGCACTTAAGAAAAAATTATACTGTTACAAAAATTGTGAGAAAGACAACAATGGATGGATGGATCCGATTTGACCAGGGTCTATGACAACAGAATGCTATTACCCTGGGCAGAAATTTGCTCGGCATATTACAGCGCTTGATGGCGTAGAAGAAAATATATTGCGCTCTGAACTTACAATATAAAGGTGCTTAGTAAATGTGTCTAAATTTGAAACATTTAAGACCTCAAGCATTCAATTAAATTGAAGCTAATTGTAATTTTATTAATTGGAGTTTTGTGTGCAATGCGATGTTCTGTTTAAATGAGAGTTTTTCTTCAGTGAGTGACGAGGGCATAATATTTTTTGGTGCAATCCTGCAACTGACCAAATCAGGATCCGGAAAGATAACAACCGAACTCATCTTATGATTTGAATTCATTTCGTAATGCAGAACTAGGTCTGTTAAATTGTGATGTCACTCTGATTACGATGCAACTCCACAATTATAAAAGTTCACTTCGAGAATAAAAAAAACTAGGCCTAAAATGCCTCCAAAAGCACTGGCAGCTGATAGGGGAATAATGACGGTAGAGAGACGCGATCGCTTCCATTCCAAACCATCGACACTTCCAGAACAACAAATCAGAAACTCTCGAAAACAAAATAATTCTTGCTGACGTCTCTGATTGTGTTAGATATTTGAAAAATGCGGGTCACGAAGCATTGTGTGGAAAGATGAATGAATAGTGATGAGGAGACCATAATTATGGTTACTTTGTGAACTAGGCTGAATTTATGAGGTCGCATCAAATTAGTTTCTGAGGTGTGCAAGACAACTGTTTGTTTCCAATGCTTTCGCTTCCGATATAACTCACGAATTAATTGGGGTCCTTTCGACGTCATAGATAAACTTGCGGTACTTGTCGGTTAATTTGCCTAACGACACCGAAACCCAATATACCCAATTTCAAATGCAAATTTTAATTCACTCGTGGATTACATTATTCGCAAAGCTTAGATAAAATAATTTTTCTTCAGTTTCGATCACATGTCATTGTTTTGTTAGTCGAACCAGTTTTCGTTACTAAGACATCTAATTGCTAATACGCAATCGGTGGTTATGCCAAGCCAAAGACACGAGAAACAGCTGATCGTCAATATTCTGCTTTTTTGACAGCGCTATTTATCGATCTCAGTGTTGGTTCCTAGGGACTGAAAACGAAGTGAGTAGCCTATTCTAGTGGTGGAAATGAGCCGGTTAAGAAGAATATTATGAAGACCAGACGAGACAAGATCCGTTATGAAAAAATAGATACGGAGAAAGTTTCGACAGAGAGAAACGTTGGTAGTGATGATCAGAAAGAAGACTGACATGTTGAGATAGGAAATAGATAATGTATTCTACACAAAACTCTAATCAATAAATATTCAAACATCATGGCTCTTAACAAGTTGAATGCTTATGGTCCAGCTTTAATACAATTATTAAACACCTCTAAATCATGTATTTTCATTTATACTAATACATATCTCGCTGACTTGATTATGATTTGCCTTCTTAACGAACCGCTGAAGCCGATGCACTTTAGATTATAAATCACTAAAATAATTAGTCTCTGACATTCAGAATAAAAAAGCTATTAAACAAAAATAGTTAGCAAACAAATCACTAATCACTAATCACTTAATTAATGATTTTGTTAGCATATTCCATTTTAAATTAAGTGGCTATTCAGACATGCTGATGTTAATGACAATGATGATTTTTGACTAACGGTAATTATAATTAAATGCATGAAGAACTTAATAAATATTTATATTATGCATCATCTTCGTTACAATCCATGGGTTGAAAGTCCGTTGTTTTCCAAAGCGCATAGTCCCCGATCCTGTGCAGATAATTACACTCAATCTAAATCAATCTCTTCTGCAATGGTTCTCAATGTCGTCGGTTCACACCCTGTCTGCTATTCCTCTTTTTTCAAACTCCGTCCATATTTCCAGCATAAATTGTAATAGCATGTTGAAAATGTAAGCGACAATAATATCGCAAGAAAGGGTTGCCCTCATAATTTTTCACTTACATGTAGGTCTAGCACGAATTGGTTATAGCTATTTACAAGAAGATGCTGTGTTCAAATAATGATTAGTGTCACCCTCCTGCGGTCTCTTGACTTGAGATTCACACTGCAAGATTAAATACTGATTCAACGTAGCCAAGAAGTTCATGGCGCTGGAAATATAGTGCTTTCAACTATTTTATTCAACATGCTTTTAACAGAGGACGTCAAAACAGCAGCGGGTATAATAGGTTTTCAGTTGAATGACTCTAAGACACCTATAGTTATGAGAAGCGACAATAATATCGAAAAAAGCGTCGTCCTCACAATTTTTGACTTAGATCTAGCACGAATTGGTTATAAATTATTTGCAAGAAGACGCTGTGTTAAAATAATGATCAGCGTCACCCTACTGCTGTCTATAGACTTGTGATTCACACTGCAAGATTAAGTACTGATTCAAAGTAACCAAGAAGTTCATGTGGCTGGAAATACAGTGCTTTCAAATGTTATATTCAACATGCTTTTAACAGAGGACGTCAAAACAGCAGCGGATACAGGATTTCAGTAAAATGGCTCATGACACCTAAATTTTATGAGAATCACGACATTACATTTTCAATCGAATGACGAGACCGACATAGTATTTGCCTTTATAACGCACGTTAAATCGTTTTTTAGGTGTGCAAGGTTATCATACTGCTTCCAGTGTTTTCAGGATCCTTGGATCGATGAGATGACGCCAATCTGAAACTTCAAAGTTAGTTTAGGATTGCAGCTTGCAGGTTCATGATTGTCTTCAAGATCCATCCGCATGCACACCCCATCAGCCCACACAACGTCAGCTAATTGAAAATCTCAACGGCGAATGGATTGTTGAAT
Source organism: Lumbricus terrestris (assembly GCA_949752735.1). NCBI lineage: Eukaryota > Metazoa > Annelida > Clitellata > Crassiclitellata > Lumbricidae > Lumbricus > Lumbricus terrestris. The sequence continues at coordinate 6,509,865 of OX457049.1, forward strand.
GCTTGGTTGACTGAAGTTCCATTAGCGACGAAGTTGTATCTATTATAAGCTCATTTGAAACCGTTTTTGATGTGTGCAAAAGTAGAACCTTATGTTCTGCATTTTTCGGACTGAACGGACGCTTTGTCTCTTCCCTCCATGCATTCTCATCTGATCTAATCTTATGACGTTATATAACTCTGTTGGAATTCTGATGACCCGCGGATGTAGTGAAGTCGAATTCAAAGATCCTACTAAGACGCTGAAAACACTGGACACATAATTATGTATTTACACACCTCAATAACATTGCAATTGATGTTAGATATTCAGCGTTGGCTGGAAAAAAATTATCTGCTATTTCTTCCAAAACAACAATTGCTCTCAAACTGTTGAATATTTGGCCTTTTGGCTAAGATCAAAGTGTAGTATCTGTTCTTATCGTTTCCGAGAATTATCGATCGCAAGGAGTTCGTCGTTGTTTTCGGGCGCAAGTTTTGGATTCATCTACGCAGTCATGTCGAAACCCATTGTGAGTATTACTTCCATCGACGGAATCTACCGACACAGAATGGAGAAAACCGTAGTCATTACTCTTCCGCAAGAAGGTAAACCGTATGTTCGTCCGGATGTTGTGAGTCTTGTCGTTGTCGTTGTTTGTGTGTCAGTCGTTGAAGCAATTGGTCAGAGAGAAAAGAATCTGCAATGGGAGATCACATTCAAAACCGTCGATTTCAAGTCACGCTTTCTAGCACAAGATGATCTGAAAGTGAAAGGCCACGCGGTCCGCATTTCCAACATCCGACGAGCCACTCATCGTCTCAGAGTTTTCTACATGCCTTTCTACGTGCCAACCTACGTCATCACTCTGCAGCTGGAGAAACTCGGTGTCACTGTTAATAAAGCGTTTGTGGTGAAGGACAGAGACGCCGGACTCAGCACAAACGTACGCGACATCGTCGTAGAGTGCGACAATTTGGAGATCATTCCGGACAGGATGAGTTGGGATTTCGACGGAATGAAAGGCCAAGCTCTGATCAACGTGAACGGTAGGTCCCCACGCTGCCTTCGATGTAACGAACGAGGTCACAAGAAGTTCCAGCGCATGATCCCTTTTACTGCAAGCCCTGTCGCAAGGTTGGCCACGAGGAGTCTGTCCAATGCAGAAACTCTACTTGTCTCTCTGTATAATAAACTGGTTTCTGCCGTCAGTCATCAACAAGTCTCCTGCCTCTGCCTCCTCGACATCTCCGCTGCATTCGACACCATCGATCACAATCTTCTTCTTAACCCGTTGGAAGTGAGGTGGGGTGTGACACACCCCAGAGGCATTCTACTTTAAATTTTTAGCGGAAAACATGGAGCCAGTTCTAATTATTTTTTTCTACCTTTGTGAATATGAAATACGGCCACTTTACCACAATTTCAGGTAATTTGAACGAACAGTTTTTTTTTATTTTGTTGCATATTCAAAGGAAATTGCAATTTTTCGTATACAAACAATTATACATGTTGATTTTATGAGCCATGATTTGGCATGCTAGTGTGCCTTGAACACGTCAATTTTGTGTTGGCATTGAGAAGGCTGACGACAATGATGGCTAAAGCATTTTATGTTGCATTAAAAATATAGATATATTATGGTTATTCGTGCATTTGATAATGTTGCACATGAGGACCCAAACTTGCATGGGTTAAGTACACATTGGATGGTCCACCTTCTGGCCATCTAATATGGATTGAAAGCAGATATTTGTTTGTGGTAATCGTCTGTTTAGTTGATTATTGATCATAGAAGAATAGTTTAACTCAACTTAGTATTTTCCATTTGATATCGTGGTTTGAAAATAAAAATATGCATTGGGGTTTGTCAAACCCCACCTCACCTCTGGCGTTACAAATCGTCACCTCACCTCCAAAGGGTTAACCGTCTCTCTTCTTCTTTTGGCGTCTCTGGCACTGCTCTACTTTGGTTCCAGTCATATCTCTCTTCCAGATCCTTCTCTGTTAAAACCTCCAGTCACTGTTCACAACCCCTTCCACTATCTTGTGGCGTTCCACAAGGCTCCGTCCTTGGTCCGTTGCTCTTCATTCTCTACACCACTCCTTTAAGCCATCTCATAAAATCCTCGTCTGTACAGTTGACCACCATCTCTACGCAGACGACACTCAACTCTTCATTTCCTTCTCCCCAGGCTCTTTTTCCACCTCCATTGCTCAACTTCTCAATGTGGTCAATCTAATCTCTAAATGGATGTCTTCCAACCTCCTCTGCCTCAACCCCTCCAAAACAGAGTTCATCATTCTTGGACTTCCTGACCAAATCAAGAAAATCCCAGACCCTTCAATACACCTATCGACTAACTCTTCATCTCTTACCTTTACTTCTGATGCTCCTGTCCGCAATCTTGGTGTAATGTTTGATTCACACCTCTCCTTCTCTAACCACATCTCTAATCTATCGCGTTCCTGCTTCATGCACATCCGGGACCTCCGTCGCATCCGACCCATGCTCGATTTCAAAACTGCCTCTACCATTGCGACGTCCATCGTCCACTCAAAACTTGACTATTGCAACTCTCTGTTCTTAAGCCTTGACTCCTCACAACTTAAGCGCCTCCAACTCATTCAAAATTCTCTAGCTAGAGCCGTCACCAGAACACCCAGACATCATCACATCACCCCCATCCTCAAATCACTTCACTGGTTGAAAATCCCAGAGCGAATCCACTTCAAAGTTCTCTCCTTAACCTACAACTCCTTGCAATGCTCTCAGCCAAGTTATCTTCGCGAACTCTTCACCATCCAACCTACCCGTTCTACCCGATCATCCGCCTGCCTTACACTTTCTCGACCGCCGGTCACAAGTCATCTCAAGTTCTCCAACCGAGCCATATCCATCTCAGCACCACGCCTTTGGAATGAACTGCCTCCTGAATTCCGATCCTTTTCAGTCCATCCGCCATCATTACTAATCACACACCATCACCTTCCTCAGGCTCCTCTATCCATCACACCTCGGGCTTTTCATTCAAAACTTAAGACACTCCTTTTCACGAACTCTTACCCTGTCTCATCTGATCCTCCACCTTCCAATTCCCGGCCCAAACGACACCCGCCTTAATAGCTGTTCCGCCCCTCTGATCCTATGGAATTTCGACCCTGACCACCACGGACTACTCTCACGGACAACCCTTCTAACTCAACGCATTTGATCCTGATCTTATGGTAACTCGACCCGGACCACCACGGACTACTCTCACGGACAACCCTTCTAACTCAACGCAGCGCTCGTGAATAAGCTGGTGCCCCGCGCTTGGCTTTCGAGTGGCGCTTTAGAAATTTCGAGTTTACGATTACGATTACGATTACGATTACGATTACGTTAGAAGACTGGAAATTGTACTTTGGAGGATCCAGATTTGACGAGTGCCAATGACAACAGAGGCCTTTGCCCTCGACAGGATTTTTTGGGCATAATTATTATGGATTGTGGACCACACGACAAACATTGCTCCAGATTGCGATGATTTCATAATATACGCCAAATAAGGTGCTAAAGTAAGCAACTCAGTGTAATGCAAGAACGACGGGCGTATAAATTAAAATTATGCCGTTAGAATTCGGACTCGCCAATTCTTCGCGATAAACCAGCGACACACCAATTTTACGCGACACACCGCCGACTGTTGTGATACATCGGTTGATAACCTCTGATTATAAAGCTAAAAAATGCAATCTATGAAACCTTCATTGCGTAAGAAATAGATTAGGAACAGGGACCCCAATTGCAAATTTTGACTAATTTTTTATCTATTTATAACCACGTATGAACATATTTAAGGGTGTATAGTGATATCCATCATTTGCCATACTTTACCTACAAATACGGTGACTTTGAGCTTATTCACTGTGGAACAGGGTAGTGGTGGTATTTGCATTCATTTTTATAAAATATTGGCGCTATATAAATTCTTGCATTGGAATTAGATTTAGAAAGGTAAAGTGGAATGATCTTGCTGCAACGTTAGAGAAGCTCGATGTTTGTGTATGTAACGTCTTACAGATGACGGACGTCATTAAACACCTTTAAAATTGTTTAATTTGGCTTATAAATATGGAACTGAACAAAATGAGTCGCATCGGTGAATGTCCTTTTATCGCAAGACGATGGAAAGAATCAATTACATGGAAATAGAAATAATAGCATAAAATCACAACATTGCATTATCGCGCAATAAATACATCATCACAAAACCCGGGCAATGATACAGTATATCTTTGAACAATTTATTCTGATATATCTTTAGCGCGATACAAATCCTTAGATATGGGTTAGATTAAGAAAGGTCAACTGCATGGACCCAGTAGCAACGTGAAGGAAGCTTATCGCTAACGCATGTGTATGTAAAGACTGAGTCAGCCCTAAGTCTGAACTGCAGCTTTTGTGCATTTTTTTTCGATTTTGCCAACGAGTCTTCAATAAAGTAATAATAGTAGTAGTGTAAGAAAATTGAATAGCATACTGGCATGGAAATACAGGGACCGCAGTTCAAGACCAGACATCCGTTTGCTAGACGCGCTTTGTATGCTGCTATTAGATTGAATAGCGCTAAATCATCGCCTTCGAAACGGTTATGTCCAATGACCGTCTATTTTATCTAGTTAACGTGGAACCAGTTTGAAACAAACATGAACAATAGCGCAAATTTATTTATTTATAACCAAGCATCACCTTTTTTAAAGGTGTCTAATTACTTCCGACAGTTCGGTTGAGAGACCGCAAATTCAGAGACAAAAAATAATATGCTTTCAAATGGCACTAAAATTAAGAGATGACTCAGTCACCGCTGACTTTCTGAGAACGCCAACTCTGAATTAAGGATGAGGACAACGATAAATATATTTTCTGTTAAACAACCACAATTCTGAGGCATTAAACACGGACATAAAGGAGCGGCTGATGCGGGCTGAAGCTTCGACAGGACCATAGGCATGAGTGGATCGAGAACACTTAATTTTCGAATAGTTTCTCATTTAAAAGCCACGGAATTTTATTTTAACGGTGTCTAATGGCATCCATCATCCGTTAGAGACTTTACATACACATTCGCTGAGGTTCTCCAGCGTTGCAGCAGGGTCAGTCCACTTCACCATTCCTGATCTAACTCCTATGTAACTATTTCTAAAGCGACAATGTAAACGTACAAATAGATGGTTCGCTGATCTCAATTGAGTTGAATCCTATTAGCTGTTGTTGATAGGCGATATATCATATATTATTACGGTATTGTATTGTATATTCGTTTAATCGTTTTCGTTATTAAACGGTGTCGTTGAATAGCAATAAACTAGCCTTAAGAATAATTATTTATGCTACACACCTTTACACACCTGTAAAATTATTTTATACGGCGCCATAAAAACTAAAATCGCGTTAAATCGCTGTATGATCGCTGCTATGACATTTGTTTGTGTTAAAAAGTACAATACCCGATAATAATATTAATACAGGAGTCTGTTAGACCCCAAGTAAGAGGTTGTCCGTATATCGCGCCCACAAGAAAGGGTGGTGTAGCTGGATTTATGCGAATTGGGCTCGTACGGCGGGGGGGGGATGGACCTCGACAAAATGCACGTTCACGAGACAAATTCCTAATTATGATCTAATAATATCTATAGAAGCGAATGTGTGTTGTGGGTTTATGCATGTATTTGTGCAGAATACATGCCTGCAGTTTTCAGCTGTCGATCCGATGCCTTGCATCTAGATAGTGGGTCAGCATTGCCAATTTGCCAGGAACAAGAGACCAGATTACGAACTTGAGAATTGTTATGCAAAAGAAACATGAACATCAACAGTCCCTTTTCGTGAGTTTCGTGGACTTCAGAAAAGCATTCGACTTCATAGCTCATGAAACACTGTGGATGGCAATGACAAAAATGGAATTTTCAGGTCATATAATAGAGCTGATAGCAAAACACTACAGAAAGCAAATGGCAAAGGTTAGGGTGACGGGAACGGTATCAGGAGAGTTTAGAGTCAAACGAGGGATGAGACAAGGATGTGTACTGTCTCTGAGTTTGTTTAACATCCTGGCGGAGAGGGTGACGAGAGAGACTCTAGAGGGTACGATGGTGGAGTGCTCATAGGGGGAAGGTGGCTGACTAATCTGAGCTATGCAGACGACATAGTCCTATTCACAAGCTCGGAAAGGGAATTACAAACATTGGTGGAGAGATTAAAAGTGCTCTTGAGTGATCTCTGCATGGCAGATCCATGAAAAGAGAAATGTCTTCAAGCAGCGTAGAGATGAAGGTAAATATCCCACCAGAATCATGCTGCAAATTTCATGGGAAAGTCACTCCACCGTGAGGGACCCACTACAGTAGGGAAAGACCAATTCAAAATTCAAAATTCTGACGTCTCCTTCTGTAATTAACAGGATTACGTCTACTTAAATATCGTGCCAATTCACTGATGATAACATTCTCTGCTTAATGCTGTTTGATGCTAGTCACCTACGCCCAGGAAAATATTGATAATTTTTTGAGCAATGCTCAATATTATTGGCAAATCAAGACGACGACAAATTGTATATTATGGTTACAGCTGCAGACTGGTTCAGCCTCTCGAACTGTAACGCTACACACGCATATGCGGAAGTGCGTATGCACTTATTCGCAGACACGCGCGCGCGCGCGCACACACACACACAAACATATACACAAACATATACACACACAATGCTGTGTTGAAGTATGTAGCGATGCCTCATTCTGACCGAAATGGTTAGCGTCCTCCTCATTCATTATCCATTTGGGAGCATGTCACTACAAGGGCGTAGACAGAGGTATGACATGTCATAGTCATTCTTTCTTAAGATTTATTTTCGTCCAATCGACGGCGATAATTGCAAACACGTCAAATTTGATACCAAGCGTTCGTATTGCCCATATTTTATTTATAATGTTTTTGTCAATTGTTTATGAGGTGTGCAACAATTTCATTTTCTTACTAATTTTTTAGCATCAATGGTCCAATGACGTTGACCTCTTCACCTACACGCCATGATACAATGCCAACGATGAAAAGACGTCTTATGAAACCATAGATCTTGACGCAGGATAAAGACAGAAGCGTTTATCCTCATATTAATCGATGGTCCAGCGCTTTTCCACTGAGTAATAGCTATGTTTGCCATGAGAATAATAATCATACGAAGCCAGTCTATCAGTGGTTGATACCCAGCTGGCATAAAAAACGAAAGCAATGAAAATCATATGTAATGGAATTCCATGAAAGACTTGTCTGGGTATGAAAATTTTCTGTTCAAAGTCCAACTCCCCGACAACCTGTCATAATTAGAGTGTATTTGAGAGATGTGGCTGTTGATTTGGATTGATGATTGACCTCAATGAGGTTGGCAAGAATTATGTCTTCTGCCGGATATAAACCTCCGCATAAATCAACGATTAAGCTGATGTCGATGACATTGGCGACCCATTCAAAACACGATCAATACACGTTCAATTCCCGCCAACAATAGACAATAGTAAGTTGCGATAAAATAGTGATAGAGTTGTCAAATGCAATGACATTAGAAGAACGTAAGCATATTATTGATTATTGTTTTAAATGGCTTCGTTTATCACCTGTTACATGTCCTGCCTTGTGATATCTGCAAACAAGCAATTACAAAGCAGTTTCCGTATCGACCCAATAAGATTGGAATCAGAAGATCACTGATACAAGGACCACAGTAACTGAGCTACTGTGTCTGAAGATAAATACGAAACCAATAACGGATATCATTACATGTGGATACCTTCAATGGTGTCCACAGTGCAAGCTAAACCTTAGCAATTCTAGTGACGTAAGTCTTTTGATGTCACTAAAAAACATTTCCACTGCTTTACATCAAAAATAACTTTCGTCGCCTCCTTTTGTCTTCGTGCTTGGGACTGGCACTGTCAGTGGCGAAGAGTGGTGGAACTCAATTTTTGATGAGTCATCGCTCAATTTCTGGCGTCGTTTGCAAGCGTGCTTCAGGTGATTAGCAATATCTTTGAGCCGTTGATGTAACCTCCTCTATATTATCCAGGCTTCGAACTGGAAATGCCCTGCCACAGTTGCACGATTATGTGACTAAAGTGAAACTAACTATCACAGAAGGCTGTTTATTTTCTTAGATACCTCTTTTAAGATTTACTTTTCTCTACATATATGTGAGGGCGTGGAAAATAACAATAATTTTGGATTTCCATTGCTCATGTGCATCCATTGCATTGAACTTGTTTGTGACATTCGGTGAAATACGGCGCAACCATGATGATTAGCATCATTCTCATCATCATTTTCGTCTTCATTGTCATCTCTAAATAAGTAAAATACGCTTCATGAATATTCAGCAGAAGTGTAAAGAGACAGAAGGTGTAAGAGAAGAGCTTAGGAAGGTGCTGGGTTGTGGCGAATATCTTGAATCTACCGGGCAGTGAGTTCGTCCTTTGTTGGCAGCGAGATTTCTTGTGGTCGTTGTCGAAGGTTATAGCAGACCATGATAATCGCATTGCTTAAAAGCCTGAAATGCGCCTAACATTCTTGTCGCTTAGAATTTTGACGTCAACAGCTAATAGTAATTATCAAGCTGAGTTCATTTTCTAATTCTAATTAATTCTCTTTAAAACTTCAAAATCTTTTTCGTTGTGTGCATTTCAAACTTACAGCAATCCTAATAAATTGCATGAGCAATGAGCATCTTAGTTGCTTAACCTATTTTGACGAAGCAGATAAAACTTATTTTATTTTGCACCATATTTGTAGCGTAATAATTATTTACTCACATTTTTCAGGTGTGTAAGAGTAAGAATATAATTGCGTTTCCATTATTTATCCGTCGACGTATAGACGCTGCAATGATAGTAAAATATGATAATTATGAAGCTTAGTGTTTCCGTGTGGCAAAAGAATTTCTGTCTGACTAGCAGGTCACGGCAACAAAAACTGTTGTTGATGATGTTTGGAACTTCATTATTGATCAACGACATTGTAACATGATTAAGATGATCAAAGAGTCCCTCATCTTTCATTAGACTTGGGGACTGGCACTGTGACACTGGAGTTGTAGCGGAGTTCTGACATTATGTAATTAACTAATTATGATACATTTACAACACAGCAATATCTATTTAATCACCATGTTTAAGGATCATTGGCGCCGACCCCTCTTTTATTTGCACGTTAGACTAGCACACTTCCAAAGTACTAGCAGTGGCGAATTTATCATAAGCAGATGCAATATTCAAATCCTTGTCTCTTTCCTGACAGATTTTTATATAAAAAAATGCTTTTGAAATATGCCATATTTGAAATCTTCATCGTCAATAGTTTCAAAAATGTACGTACCTAGAAATTACTAAGAAAACAACTCCGCCGCGAATCTCTTGGTTTATGGACAAAAGAGTAGCCATGAATATTAACCAAGGCATGCATGATTGCATCTCCTGCCACGTTTCAGTAACAGCTAACAAATCGATATTGGCTCGAGTCAATAGCAAATGGATGTCTGATACTTTATTCATTACACTTATACTTCGGTTTAAATGTGCAATTCAAAAAATATGCCGGTAAGATAAATTCATTACATTTGAAATTAAATGACTTAAGTCTTTAAATGGGCTGGTGAACTTCATCGAATACATAATCTCGTCCTTAATATGGCGCTGCCAGCTAGGTCTTGCTCCATCTTACCTACTCGATCTTTGTCGGCCTGTGTTAAGTGCTCGGACTGGTCGGTCCCTACGCTCGGCTGTTAGGGAAGTACTCTTTGTCCCATTTGCTCGTACCTCCATCATGCAGAGTCGTGCTTTTTCTGTGGTTGGCCCAGTGGTATGGAATGCCCTCCCACTTGAGCTGCGCCTGTTCCCTAGATCACTCTCTGACACATTCTATAAGCACTTAAAAACTGTTCTGTTTGTCCGTACTAGAGTCGGGAGCGCCTCTGAGTAGTTTCCTTGAAGAGGCGCTATATAAATACTCGAATGAATGAATGAATGAATGAATGAATGAATGAATGAATGAATGAATGAATGAATGAATGAATGAATGAATGAATGAATGAACTAGTAAGCATCATTTAGTGTGTTGATGTCAGTTTCTACATTATCATCTATTGGCTAATTGTCATCAGAGTCCACATTGATAAACATTAGATCAGGTCAATTACTATCTTTTCTACCAGATAGCGATCATATTCGACATTTGACCTTTTAGTGTTTATTGTGCAATGAATTTATTATGTGAGAACTTGATGACATCGACAACTGGAGACAAAAATAAATGTTGATCGACTGAATTTATTAAAGTAGAAACACATAATTTAAAGGTATGCAGGCAGCTTTTGAAAACGTTTGACAGTTTTATACTCAACACCTCGAATGCCATTGATATTCACGATGCCATTCAAATAACTGCAATAGTTGCATGGTGCAGCATTGATGCGAATGAGGCAGTGACTAAGGCATCCATAACATTGTTTTGAAATGAAAGGAAGTGACGTCATGGCAACGATTTGAAATGACGTCCTGGTGGGGATACCGTAAATTCATCAGCCAATGGTCGCGTTAAGTCAAGAATTTTAATACACGAACTACTTCAGTCTTTGGTATAGTTACCATTCATCCACAGATCGTATTCTGTCAACGCTAGTCACACGACAATTATAGTCAAAAGAAAGAAAAGTTTGAGATATGATGAAAAGATCAGCGTTGTCGGTTGAAACTATTACTTGCCTCTTCAACAAACGATAACACATGCCAGAAAATTTATGGCAAATCTAATTGTTCATATGGCGTATCTTACGTAAGTCGTCAGAGTTCTTCGACCGATCCGTTTGAACGTTAAGCCTGAATAGTAAGGTTGTTGTAAAAGTAGCAAGTCGCAATTGAACCTTGAATATATTTTCCGTGTTTCAATTGTAGACACCTTAAATTCGTGGTTTACCTGAACTTTTAAGCAAAGATTCGCGAGTTTTTCGGTATTCTTTGCTGCTATCAAATTGACTGCAAAAATGTGCTACAATATTTGAATCCTAGCTGGGGTACCGGTACACGGCGTTGCCCGTGAATTATAGGATTCGACCGTTCCCGGCCAATCCCTCCCTCCCTTCCGAAAATTGTTTTCCTCCCCATCCCCAACTCCAATCTACTGGCCATTTTCGCAGGCTCATTGCAGCACTTTTCTTTCGGGTCCCATACAAATAAAAGCAGTGGATGGATGGATGCGATTTGACCAAGGTCTATGACAGCAGAGTTCGTTACCCTGTACAGAAATTTGCTCAGCGTATTACAGCACTCAATAGCTATTAAAAAAGCAGTGGTTGACACCGTTTTAGAGGTGTTTAAGGCCAGCGCTTTTGCCAATCCGGATTTCACGGGTCGCGTACCGGTGGAGGTCGGAGTGTGGTGGTTATCAGGGAGGGAGGGAGGGTAGGAGGGAGAGAGGAGGGAGGGTGGGTAGGAGGGAGAGAAGAGGGGGGAGGGTGGGTGGGAGGGCGGGAGGGATGGATGGATGGAGGGCGGGAGGGATGTTGTGGACGGAGGGATGGACGGAGGGACGGATTGGCGGGGAACGGCCCGAATCCTAAAATTCCCGGGCAACGTCGGGTACCCCAGCTAGATATACTATCGGTGCCATGTGTTAGGTGTGAACCAATAATTGGAAAAGTTGTATTTTATATAATGTGTTGTACCTACTTGAAAAAGGTGTCGATAGGGTCCGTGTAATTGAAGTGAACAATTAAGGGTGTAACAACATTATTACGACTGCCATGGCCAATAAAGTCAACCCCGGCATTTTTTAATAGACTCTTCATTTATAAAGCTAAGCAGTATAGTTATCTAAATCATTTGCAAAGTTATGGCCGAATTGTTCAATGATGTCCTAATTCAAATTGATTGTTTGATTGAAACCATTGACTTTTTGTTGGTTGTTTCAGTTTAACGACATTGTGTTTGATATAACGAAGAGCATTACAGTTGTATGCAGTACGAGCAGTTGGTGACTTTCCGCCATTTAAGACACCTCTTTTAAATTTTATATATTTATATAACTGTTCCCGTATAAGCTACATGACATTAGTCGCGGTCTGCTTCTATCAATTAGTCCATTTTCAATTAGGTCTCCAGTTCATTTTGATTTAAATATTTGCACCTAAAGTACAAGTGCTAGCAGATTATGCTAATGAAATGCAATAAAGGATGTTAGGGTGTGAGGGAAAAGAGCGAGATGGATGCGTGAGTGAGTGGGTGGACTTTCCGCTATTCCTAATCTTATAAACACTTTGACTTACTACTCACCGCATCAACAATAACACATTCTTTCACGACCTGCAATTCATTTCATTTGTAAATGTTCATAAATATGGCTACATACACTCACCTCAAACCAAGTTTGATCATACGTTAATTACGAGGATTTATATAAAACAGTTCAAGGTTACTACTCAGAAGCGCTCCCGACCCATAATTATAATGATAAGCTTTGTTCTTCCGATAATCCAGAAAAGTAAAAAAAAATTATTTATTATTATTGCTTTCGGTTGATGATTTCCTAAGCCAAAAACATATCTGGGATATGGAAGAATTTTATACAGTCTAATGGATGGATCCGATTTGACCAGGATCTATGACAACAGAGGCCGTTACGCTGTACAGAAATTTGCTCGGGATATTACAGCACTTAAGAGCTTTTTCAAATATGCGCATTTCGTTTATATACTCAGCATCTAAATGCATAAAAAGGTATGGTCGTCAGCCATCGGTAGTGAGTTAAAACAAATAGGATAATTTTGAACTGATAACTACTGTAGTAGTCTAAACCTACGCAATTAAAATTATAACTGTGCACTGTAATCGGTTGCGGTCTGTCAATAAAGGATATTATAATTTATTATTATATTATTTTGTTTGCCCTGAGACTTAGAGATTACTACTATTCCTGGAATAAATGTTTGGTGGGTCAGGCCTCGTCTTCAGTGTGCGAGGCAAAAGTGACTTTGGAAGAAACCAGGTTGTAGCGTGGTTATTATTATTTTCTTACTAACAAGTTTATAGCAAATGATTTATGTTCTCTGTGATCTTAAATTGATTGATCGTCGATTTATAGCAAATAACAACCACTACAGTAACACATGTTATGCTCTATATCTTTTGCAACTTTACATTGATTGATGGATGGATGGATGGATGGATGGATAGAGGGATGGATGGATGGATGGATGGATGGATGGATGAAGGGAGGGAGGGAGGGAGGGATGGATGGAGGGATGGATGGATGGATGGATGGATAGAGGGATGGATGGATGGATGAAGGGAGGGAGGGAGGGAGGGATGGATGGAAGGATGGATGGATGGATGAATTGATGGATAGATGGATGGATGGATGGAGGAAGGGAGGGAGGGATAGATGGATGGATGGATGGACGGATTGATGGATGGATGGATGGATGGAAGGATGGATGGATGGATGGATTGATGGATGGATAGATGGATGGAGGGAGGGATGGATGGATGGAGGGATGGATGGATGGATGTATGGAGGGAGGGAGGGAGGGAGGGAGGGAAGGAGGGAAGGAGGGAAGGAGGGAAGGAGGGAAGGAGGGAAGGAGGGAGGGAGGGACGGATTGATGGATGGATGGATGGATGGAAGGATGGATTGATGGATGGATAGATGGATGGAGGGAGGAATGGATGGATGGAGGGATGGATGGATGGATGGATGGATGGAGGGAGGGAGGGAGGGAGGGAGGGAGGGAGGGAGGGAGGGAGGGAGGGAGGGAGGGAGGGAGGGAGGGAGGGAGGGAGGGAGGGAGGGAGGGAGGGAGGGAGGGAGGGAGGGAGGGAGGGAGGGAGGGAGGGAGGGAGGGAGGGAGGGAGGGAGGGAAGGAGGGAAGGAGGGAAGGAGGGAAGGAGGGAAGGAGGGAAGGAGGGAAGGAGGGAGGGAGGGACGGATTGATGGATGGATGGATGGATGGAAGGATGGATGGATGGATGGATGGATGGATTGATGGATGGATGGATGGAGGGAGGGAGGGATGGATGGATGGAGGGAAGGAGGGAGAAAGGGAAGGAGGGAGGGAGGGAGGGAGGGAGAGAGGGAGGGAGAAGGGGAGGGAGGGACGGACGGACGGACGGACGGACGGACGGACGGACGGAGGGACGGATTGATGGATGGATAGATGGATTGATGGAGGGAGGAAGGGAGGGACGGATGGATGGATGGATGGATGGATGGATTGATGGATTGATGGAGGGAGGGAGGGAGGGATCCAAAGTTTAGCGACAGCTAATTTAGACAGCTAATTTACAACAGAGGCCGTTGCCGTCGACAAAGATTTTTTGTTTCATATTATCATTTTTAAACCAAAGTTTATCGTCATGGATGGCATCAAATGATGACAACAAATATATTTATTATGTTGCAGATCAATGAGTGACATTTATTTTAAATAATAAGCTGAATCTGTCTAAAAAGGTGTCCTAATTAGTAATTGTTATCGCGGGCTTTCCAGATAATTTTATTATAATGAACAACTGACTCAGTTTCAAAGTTTTATACTTTCCCACATTGAGTGGAAAATGTCGCCCATTACATTACAGGGTCTGCTTGCATTCACCACACACAACATTCTCTGAAATGTTCAGAGCTTGGCGTAAGCGAACAACGCTAGATGTACAGGGTGCGCCAAAAAAAAACCTAGGTTTTTTGCTCATATTTTTACCAAAAGTTAGAATTTCCAAATGAAATTTTACGGTCTTAAAGACAATTCATATTTACACATAATGGCCAGATTTCATCAAAAAATTCCATGCATAACAAAAATTATATCACTTTTAGTGAGGCCACCCACCTTTTTTGACGATTCAAAAAGGGCGACGCAATAAAAAGTAACAAAGACCAATCTAATTATTCTGGCCAATATCTTGGCCAAAAATAAGAATATCGATATGAAATTTTACAGGCTTAAAAACAATTCATAACTGCACATGGCGGTCTGATTCCATCAAAATATTTCAAGCGGAACAAAAGTTATACCACTCTTAGTGAGGCCACCCCCGTTTCTTGACGATTCAAAGACATAACGCAGCAAAAAAGTAGCGAAAACACGATTTTATTAAGTCTGATCTTAAAATATAATTGTTATCAGATAGCCTTGAAACAATCTTGAATTAACATCGACCTCAACTATTAGCAGAACAGCCAGTCTCAATTATTCAATTGTAGTGTATAGTAGACCATTACAACACACAGCATGTCCATCCCACTGCAGAAATCAAACTCAGCTTACCTCCATTCATGAATATCCAAATTTACCCATCAGTATTTTCGCGATCCTAACCTATAACTCCACACTATGGTGAAACTATTGATCCTAGATAATTTTTGAGGTACTGTCGTTAAACTGGAACAAGTTCACAGATCGGTAGTAAAACTCCAAAACTCTGGTAGTGCCAGTCCAAAGCATGCAGTGATAAGGAGGAGCGCGACGCTAATTATCTTTGTTGCCAAATTGTGTCGCTCATCTGAAAATATAACTTGATATCCTTTAAGTCTTTTCTTCTATTAAAACTAGCAGAACAGCATTATACACCTCTTTTAAGAATTAAAATTACATCTTAAATGAAAATGAACGCTATACGTTTTTTAACTCCGCCACTGGTTGCACTCTGCCAGTGCTAGTCCCAAGCCCGGATAAAGGAGGAGGGCGTCGCTAATGGTCGTTGATACCACACAGTGGACGTTAAACTGCAACAGAAGAAGAAGAAGCATTTTGCGTCTGTTTCCCCAAAGTCCTTGTCTCAATTATAATAGCCAACACAGTGATTAAAGAAATCAAATAAAACCATAGCTGGGGCATGTTCCAGACCTCGAGAAAGAAGAGTAATTATGGTAGATTTGGGAAGACATTTTGTATAGATTTAATGATAAACGTTTTGGAGGTGTCTAAAAGAGCGCCTCAACTCATAAACTACAGTTCATCGGTCCAGTTGCTAATTTCTTTTACCAGCAGCATCTGGCGAATGATAGGCTACCTTAGTGAACTGCTGCAGCGGCAGGGTATAATGCAATAAAAAAATGAATGGATCCAATTTTTATATATCACTGATTGACACCAGGAAAAAGGTGTCTAAGGCGTGAAATCCACAGGCGTATCCGTCACCAATCGCTTTGTTCTAAAGCCCGGGTCAGGGTGAGGTGGGGTTTTCTGCTCGCCCTCTGTCTAGAAACCAGGTTTCAGGTGAATGTTGTGAAAGTGTAGCCTACGTGTGGAAATTGGATGTTTGTCGGTGAAATGTGGGTTTGTCGTCCCACCCAAGGTGAATGGGATTGGTAATGGTGGTCCCCTGTCTAGGTAAAATATTTCAAGTCGACAACTGCAAAACAGTTGGCTTGCACATAGTCTGGTGCCCTGATACAGTCAAGTAAGTAAGTAATTCCAGAGAAAACCACAAAGGATCAAGGATGGATGGATCCGATTTGACCAGGGTCTATGACAACAGAGGTCGTTACCCTGGACAGAAATTTGCTCGGCATATTACAGCACTTAAGAGCTTATTAGAAATTTTACTTGATTGAACTATTAAATTAATATTTGTTTTAAATGATTGTGTCGAAAGAGCGCGCAGCAACATTGCCAACTGCTTCACTCAGCCATCACAGATATCCCCATACTCCAACAGGTTGTTTACTTGATGTCTGGATTTTTTGTGTACTTGTTGTGCGTTTGATCTCTGGTCTTTCTTGCTGTGAACTTGTTTCTAGGTTGTCTTGTTGTGTTATTGCTGTGCTCACGTGCACGTTCTTCTATTCAGCGATACTCTTGTCTATGGAAAGATCACCCAAGTTCAACGAATCAGACGAAGTATTGAGTAGTCGTTTTCTTTGTGATTATGTTTCCATATATTTAATTTATTTGTAAGTTTGTATGGCAATTTTCCCGCCAAAGAGAAAATAATTTTCGCACGTTTGATCAGCCTATGTTCAAAACTAGTTCAGTAAACCCCGTGATCATCTTATAACGTCGTTAATATGTGTTTTTGAGGTGTGTAAGAATACCATTTTGTTTGCAGTATTTTCAAATATTTTAGTGTCGTTGGCACCGATATGACCACATCGTTTCCATCTCTGTCTATTTGTAAGGTCGAATAATGACGTAATAGCCACGACGTTGGTATAATAGTATTAGGGCTTGTGGCACTGCAATTTTTTGCGTGTTTTGCCTATATTTTGATAAAGGTATAAGCTGTGCTGACAGAATCGAGTAATAATTCAACGGAACATAAAAGACGAAGAGGGCAGATTGCTGACGGATAAACTCCGCCACTGGTTGCACTCTGCCAGTGCCAGTCCCAAGCCTGGATAAAGGAGGAGGGCGTCCCTAATGGTCTTTGTTACCACACAGTGACGTTAACCTGCAAATATCGCCATAGCTGTGTTATGCCAAACAAATTTTGTTCAAGGACAACGGCGTCTGTTGTCATAAATCTTCGTCAAATTTCGATTTGTCATCCTTTCCAGCACTCCGTTTCCAGTTCTAACGTTCATTCGCTATAATTGTACAGCACCTATTCAGGAACATACATCGGACTAGAAAAGAACAAATAGAAAAGAACAGCAAAGTTAGATGTCACCGAATTTGTACAGGGCCTAGCCAGCAGATAATAAGATTTTGAATGGTATTGAAATAGAGTCCACAGAAGATAATTTATTTTGTGATCGAAAACAGAATGTTAACGAGTTGCGTCATCGAATTGTAAATGTACAGTGTAGATGATAAAATGGTTCAACGAATGATAAGTAAGCCGCGGCGTTTATTGTGTTTGTGATTTTATCAGTTTCATGACGCAGCCGTAGCCTTAGACAACTAACCCTGACCATCAACAGAGCACTATAATGTACCAAAAAATTCAATTTATAAATGGATCGGAAATAGTGATAAAAGGGTATTTAAGCTTTTGTTTAATTTTAATATTTTCGAGTGTCAAACCGAAACACAGCTTGTGCTCTGTTTTCCTCATAATGACGATTTGCAAGTAATCCGTTTTCGCTGTCATCTGATGCGAACTCTGAAGATATTAACACATTAGGGCCTGATTTTTCAAAATAACCTCACCCAATATTATTCACGCTCATTATCATAAAAATTGTTTTTATATGATGGAATTTTAAAAGTTTCTGAGTATCAATATATAGCATTAATCCTCATATGTGACAAAACCTGAAAAGTGAAAACCAAAAGAAGCCGCAGGAACAACATGATCTCTTGGGCACACTGGGCAATTTGAAAACTGATAACTTTACATGTTGGGATCATTTATGTAATGAATTTTCGCAGATATATGAATGCCAGGTAGCTGAAGTTGTAGCAAGTTAAGACAGCAAGAACAACGTGCATTGATATTTTGTGTAGGATTTGGGATTATTACATTTGAGCGAAATTGTCCTTATTTCAGTCTTCGTGTGAACGCGTTTTCAGGGTGTCTATTTGATGCACCATCTTAACGTAAAGAAAGTGGGAAATTATTAGGAAAGATTTTCCCATATCAATCACGAATTAACGACGCAGCAGAAGTCTTTAGATGATGCTCTATCAATTCGTCTATTTTCAAAAGTTGATTCTTCTTATCCACATCTTTTGCAAACATCACAATGATACCCAACTGTTCAATTCAGATCTTATCCACTTCTTTGTTCAGTCTGGCAAAAACTAATTTGAGGCTTGTTGAGTGTTTTACTTTTCTTGGCAATATCTGGGTTTATTTGACAAGTAGCATTCACAACGCATGTGTTTCGTGTGCACTAACCAGTATACATTTGCATTTATAGTGAAATTACATGTAAAAATTCTATGCGTTAAATATTTTGTTACACCTTATTTTGTTCTTGTTTTGTACCTCGTCAATGACTTCGGTTTTGACAACGACTAATACATGTATGTCATCAAACATACATGTATTACATCTATACATTATCATACACTATGGGTTTGAGTTGAAACCCGATTTTTACACGCCGTCCTTGGATTCTAGCCTATTCCCTTTCAATTGGTTTTGAAATAAATAACTAAAAAACCTGGCCTCCTGTTGCCCTGGAGACCTTTAAAACACATTTCAATGGCGAACTAAATTTAGCTATTGATGCGATTTGCATATTGGACAATATTAATTCATTTTATACTGCATTGTATATCCTGTAAATTGTCGTCAACGGTTTTTGATGTCAAACGTCGACGTTAAACCTTGGAGAAATAAATAAAATTTTGCGTGATCGCTTCCGCTCATTATATCAATAAATGCGAGTAATAACAATATTTAAATAATGGATGGATCCGATTTGACCAAGGTCTATGACAACTGTACATGGGACGTTACCCTGGACAGAAATTTGCTCGACGTATCACAGCACTTAAGAGCATTAAACAGGCAATCCTACCAATGTAATAATTATAGGGCAGAATTTACGTCGCCATTAATCAGCAACGACACAGAAATTCTTAGTTAAGATAATGCTATTTTATCAATAGAAAACGTACTGGTCTTCATGCAAAGTTTAAGGAACTTGAAGCTCGCGCGTTTTTATTTAAACTCATGCAACTGACATATTTTAGGACACCTTTTAAACC
This sequence comes from Lumbricus terrestris, assembly GCA_949752735.1. Taxonomy (NCBI): domain Eukaryota; kingdom Metazoa; phylum Annelida; class Clitellata; order Crassiclitellata; family Lumbricidae; genus Lumbricus; species Lumbricus terrestris. Next base: position 6,529,526 of record OX457049.1, read on the forward strand.
GATTAATTTAATATTATAAATATGGAAACACTGTTTTGTAATGTATCTGTCTTTAAATGCATCTGCCCATTTTAGCAAACAACGACGTGTGAATTTTCCGTGGAAACGGCGCCATATTGCTTCACAAATGAAACATTCTAGGTTTGATCTAAGCGTATGATTTACAGAGCAAACACTAGAGTGAGATACTGTATCTTCAACTTGACGCGCCAATTAATAAATAAATTTGGCATTCAAAGTTAGATCATTTATGCTGTACCACTAGGTCCACCCTGTACATTATACTTAGCGAATTGCACAATTAAATTACTCGGTTACTATTCTACATGTGACAGTGCAGATCCACACATGCAATCTGCTTGTTTGCATGTTCACTTGATATAGCGCTTCTTCAAGCTCGCTACTCAGAGGCGCTCCCGACTACAGAGCGGACTCTGCATCGGAGTTTCACGCCGAAGCACTGAGCAATTGCGAGTGAAGGAATTTCCCAAGGTCCCTATATGCAGCGACTTGAGGTGGATTCGAACCGCAACCAACCATTCGTCTGCAAGGCGACGAACATACCCACTACACCACCGCGCCCCATAATTTTATATACAGGGAGAAAGCGACGATTATCGTCGTTAATGTGACAGCGTGTGTTGATCAGAAACCGAGTTCAACATGACACTAACAACGGCCTCTGTTACCGTATTATTTTAATAAAACAAGATAGTGAATAAAATGTAGCAATCTTTCGTAACACCGACAAAATGAACTCACGACGATTTTACAACACTAAAACATGGCAGCACAATCGACTCACAATTTATGACATAACACACCTTGAAAACGTATGAACTCCTCGTTAGAAATTGGACAGAAATTAAAAATTGAGCGTATATCAAAATTACCGTCTCTCCATATATTGCTCATTAGTCGGGTCGATCTACGACATGACCCAGAAAATGTGCAACAAAGCGTTTTATTACGATTTTCTGGTGTCTTAGGTCTCATGATGAACATACTAAAAGTTACAAGAAATCGGACCACGACAAGTGGTCTAATTTTGGCGGGGAAAAGATGGCCGAAAATTGGACAAGGCATGGAATCTGGAAATGATACTGTTAGAGGCAAACCATGTAATAATATGCTAACATGCTTTTCTAGACTAATTTGACCCTCCTGAGAACGAAAATCGTGGTTAGCAAGCTTGATTTTTAGCGGTTGCATGGTAAAACAAGATGGCGGCTAAAATGGTGGCCTATAGTTGCTTCAAAACGTTGTATAATCAGGTCAATCTACGAAATGATCTCCAAAATTGTAAGAAGGCGTTTTATGATGATTTTCTTGTATCTTGGGTCTGGTGTTGAACATACTGAAAGTTACAAGAAAACGGACCCCGGGAAGTGGTCTAATTTTGGCGGGGGAAAAGATGGCCGCCAATTGGATCTGTCTTTGGATCTGGAAATGATACTGTTAGAAGCATATCATGTAACAATCTGGTAACGTGCTTTTCTAGACTAATTTGACCCTCGGGAGGCCGGAAATCGTGGTTAGCACGCTTGATTTTCAGCGGTTGCATGGGAAAAACAAGATGGCGGCCTAATGGCGGCCTATTGCTTTAAAAAGCATCAACAATTTTAATCTGATTTTTAAGTTGACAAACTTCTAAACTTTAGAAGTTTTAGAATCTAAAGCGACACTAGCAAGCCAAGCGCGGGGCACCAGCAAGTGGCAGACTTCATCGAAGCCAATGACTTAGAGATGTATTCGTCGTTGTCGAATCCTGGCATCTTTCATCCACTGACGTCGTTCGTTGTTCGCCGTGCTGCTCCACTTGCCTTCATGTCGCTCGATCATCCGAGGGTGAATGACTCTGGAAAACTTTTACGTGTATCTTCATCTAAAAAATTGCATGTAACATGAAATTTACTTTCACTTCTATATTTTTTCCAGTCTGCATTTTTTTAAATACAGCTCTAATGGGTCACTTGAAAGACGATTATGCCATACAGGCGAATCCCTCATTCCCCATTGAGATTGATCTAGCACAACTCGATGAATCGTTTTTAGTTTTGAACAGATCACAATCATGCAGCTGTTGTTCCCTATACTTATATAGCGCAATTTGATAGCTTTTCAAAGGTGTGTAAGGTGACCTTTTGTATTACACTTTTATTAACTTTAAAAGTTACAGCATCTCAACTTTTTATAGTAAGAACTAATACCATTTAAAAGGTGACTAAGTTGACCCTCTCTTACAACGCTGCAGATTTGCAAAAAACTTAACTAAAAATGTTGGATGGATGGATCCAGATTTGACCAGGGCCTATGACAACAGAGGCCGTTACCCTGGACAGAAATTTGCTCGGCATATTACAGCCCTTAGGAGCTTTTTTCTTTCGAAAATGTTACTGCATACCAATCTTTTATAGCAATGGCTGATATTGTTTAAGGGGTGCTTAAATAAACCAGTCAAACAATTGGAAATAAAATGACGCATAATATCCATCGCCGACTACCACCCGGGTTTGTAAAGTACAGTCGCTAAATAAATGCCTGGGAAATGAATGAGTTTGATTTTTCCAGGGTTTGCCAACCTCCATTGTTGCCTGGTCAAGATTGACAAAAATGGACAACAAATGTACTTGTATGTATATATTCATTCATTGATTCATTCATTCGGAAATTTATGTAGCGCCCCTTCATCAAGAAAACTACTCAGAGGCGCTCCCGACTCCAGTGAGCACAAAAAGAAGTTTCAAGTTTAGTAGGGAAGGATACTGGTAGAGGATATAATAATGTGTACGCACTGTTGCATTGTTTTATAGTCTATTTTATTGCACTGTTTTTGCATTTCTATTGCATTGTATTGTATCTATTAATTTATGAGGCGCATCTCGCAGCGAATACTTCGTGGCTTGCCCTTCTCCGTCAAAAGCCTTTTTATGTAACGCGAGAGCAGTGAACGAGAAGAGACCAGTTTGAAATTAAAAAGAGATATATCTGTTTTTTAAATGTAAAAGGCAACGATTGTTGACAACTATGGGCTACGCTGTAAATCTTGTTTAATCGTCGTTTCTATTCGTTTCATTGGACTATATCTTTTTCAACACCTTTTTGCAAAACTTTTACGACAATAAAGTGAGCTCTGAAAAGAGATTTACAGTTGATGACATGCATGTCAGGATAATCTTATAATATTTCAGTAAGGTTTTTTTGTTGTCCCGTATGCACTGCCAAAGTTTTGAAGCAATCGACCCCAATCCTTCGCATGGGGTTCGGTGTCGACCCGACACTGGTAAATTGGGGTCCAAACGACAACGCCGATCTTTTATAGTTGTCCACCATCTCAGATGTTTTTGCCCTCGCTGTTGTCGTGTGATCAGCGCCACCAGAATACGATCTGTGGATGAATGGTGGCTACTCAAAAGATTAAAGTTGTTCGTGTATTATTACTATTTTTACTTAACGCGACCATTGGCGGGTGAATACACGGTATCGACACTATGACGTCATTACAAATCGCTGCTTGACGTCATTTCCTTTCATTACATAACAATGTTATGAATTCCTTAGTCAAAGCATTAGTTTCATCAATGCATGCAACTATGGAAGTTATTTCAATTGCATCGTTAATGTCAATGGCATTCGATGTGTTGAGTATCAAACTTTCAGACGTTTTTCAAAAACTGACTATATACCTTTAAATTATGTGTTCTACTTTAATAAATTCCGTTGATCAACTTCTACTTTTGTTTCCAATTGTCAGCGTCTACTACTTCTCACACGATCAATGCATTGCACGGTAAACTTACACTAAACAGGTCATATGTCGAATATGATCGATATCTGGTTGAAAATATAGCAATTGACCATGATCTAATGTTTAACACGGTGGACTCTGATGATAAAATTAGCCACTTCAAAAAGATGATAATATAGATCCTGACATCAGCACACTAAATTATGCCTAGTCGTTCACCAACCAATCAATAATGAAGTTTCAAATATCATCAACAACAGTTTTTTGTTGACGTAACCTGCAAATTAAACAGGAATTTTTTGGCCACACGGAAACACTAAGCTTCATGTCATTACAGCTTCTATACGTCGAGGGAGAAATAATGGAAACGCACTCTTATACACCTGAAAAATGTTGGTTAATTACGCTACAAATAAAGCCCAAAGCAAGTAAGTTTTAACTGCTTCGTAAATGAGAAATGTAAATAATATGCAATTTAATAGGATTGCTGGAAGTTTGAAATTCACACATAAAAACTAAAAATGACGGAAAAGCTTCTGGTTGACAATTATTGTGTTGCCATGAATAAATAAATGTCAACACGGTTATAACGAGCTAACATTCCGTCGTTGTTTAATGACACGATCGTTCTTTTAGGATATATTATTATTTAATTTTACGCAGTGCATAAAGTGTGGAAAAGAAGTGCCTGGACGCCCCTTACATTTTCAGGCTACTTGGCCAATAAGTGGTAGGACGGCATTCCGATTTTAAAACAAGTGCATGGACGCCGTCCATGACCGTCCAGGCACACTTTAAACCCTGCTTTTACGTATTCATAACACACCTCTATATCGTATAAAACAGAGCAATAAATATCGTTATCATTCAATCAATGTTCAATGGACAAAAATGCTCTATTTTCGTTCGAAATGTCGCCAACCAAAGAGCTAATTAAGATAAAAGATAAGATAAGATAAGATAAGATAAGAATATTCTTTAAAACACTAACTATACGATAATCTCCACAATTGCCGTCAACTCGACTTCATAGACACGAATCATTACGCAATCTAAATTTCTTATTCACATTTAAATGTTGTGGGGGCGGTTATGTAGTGAGTGTTTTTGTTGCCTTGCAACCGGAGGGTCCCAAGTTCGAATCCACCTCAAGCTGTCTCGTATGGACCTTTGGCAAGTAATTCACTCGCAAATCGCAATTGCTCGGCGCTTCGGCGTGAAACACTGAAACTCCGAGTAAGTGTCCGCGCTAGTGTCATGAGTGCTTCTGAGCAGAATTCTTGAAGGGAAGCTATGAAAAGTGCACATACAAACAATCAAACAAACTGAGAACGCAACAACAACAAGGTCATCTGCTTTAGACACATCAGTAAAAACATGCACACAATCATCATACATAGAGATTAATCTAAGAGCAGCCTGCCTTAAAAAATCCGGGTAATGAGTTCTCGTATTAATCAATTTGTTCAAAGATAAGTCAACTTCAGTTTGCGTATTACATCACGGAGGGACAGAACGGAAGGAAGAACCAATAAATGATGCATTATGTGAACTAAAGATCAGACGAGACATGATTAGTAACGAATGGTGTTGGGACGTATTATAGAAAAGCTGGTGGATAGGATCGGAAACAGAAAATTGTTACAGAGTTTGGTCATGTTGTAACTTGTAAGAATGGACAACAACAGATTTATATTCCTGGTTTCTCCTCTGGATTCATGCTACACAGAAAAACCACTATTTATGAATAGTGTAACAGTGTCATTGTCTTAAGAAAATCGAATGCTTGATAAACACCTCTATATCGTATGTTCCAACAAAAATAAATGACTTTTAAGCTAAGTCGTTGATAACTATCGTATTATTATTTTAAAAAAATAATTCTGAAATGAATCTTGCTCTCAAGTGCTGTAATATGCCGAGCAAATTTCTGTCCAGGGTAACGGCCTCTGTTGTCAAAGACCCTGGCCAAATCGGATCCATCCATCCACTATCGTACCCATAATGTACATATAGCGACAAACTTTGCAACTGATTCGATTCTATTCTATTCTATTATATTCTATTTTGGGATTTATAAAGCGCCTCTCACAGTACAACCTAATCAGAGGCGCTCCCAGTGCGAAGAACTCCTGGAAAAAGAAAAGCCTTAAGACAACGGGCAGAAAAAGTAAAGCCTCCAGATAAAATCTGGGAACGAATAATAGGAGGAACGCCATTTCACAGTAAAGGACAGACAGAGGCAAAGGCGCGATGTTGGGCTGTGACAGTCCGAGATCATGGTGCAAGAAGTTCATGACGGTCTAAAGAGCGGAGAGGACGTCCAACGGTAGCAGAGAAAGGCTTCCTAATAAGACCACAAAGGTAACGAGGCGCTTGACCCAAGAATATCTTATATGTAAGAAACAGAATTTTATCCTAATAATTCTAACAGTACTGATTAACAAAAAAACTGCTGTTAATTTTTTAAAATATATTTGCCGGTTTAACAATCAAACTTTATTTGGACATCTCATTAACAGAGATCAGTTACAAATTAAATTAAAGACTTGCAATACGAAAATAATCAATACCTCTCCGAAATTGTCTTAAATTAGTCCCGATATTAGAGAAAAAATATCTTTTCATAAAAGACAAGATGTCGACAATCTCAATGTGGACATTCTAAATTAGTGGTGCATCGCTTCATTGCAAACATGCTGCACTGAGAATGCAAGTCCATCTTGTAAATTGCTCGCAAATATGTTGTATCCCAATAGAGGAAATCTAAGTTATAGTCATTTGACGCTACTGGTACATGAACACACATCGGGAATTATAATAGAACTAAGCATGTTTAATCAGTGTCACGAGAACCTACAATTAGTTACCATTACAAATTTACTAAAATAATTATAATTATTTATGCCTTCATAGACATGCGATTCAAAGGTGTCTAATAAAATAAACATATGATTTCTATTATATAACATGTCGCATATTTTAACAGGACCGGATGGATGGTCCGCTAAGGACTAAGGGCCAGACTAAAAACTTGTTTTCTTCTTCTCAGTCTCTCGTTCTTTAAGAACATTTCTTTTCCCTCTGATTTTTGTGCGGAGAGCGCCTCTGAATTGTCATTCTACGAGAGGCGTTGTATAGATGTATAAATACAATACAATACAATATCCCGTCATGTATTTATGGTTCCTCGAAATTATCAAATACGATCGATTTAGCACACCTTAATAATGCTTTTTAGAAATGCTATAAATTTCCCAATCTTTGCCACTGTATTTTATGTACGGAAATGGACGTTTCCGCAGAATTACTCTTCACTCATAAGTCTCAGATTCTACGAAATCAATTGTAAATTTATAAGATCATAGAGAACACGATGAATGGTGGTATGCCGGATGATCATATATATTTTTTCACTAGTTAATATACTGAAACCATTAATTTAAACATCAATTTAACCGGATAAATGGATAAATATAATCGCACTCACTGTATCCCGATGAAATGTAAACACCAACAAAAGTCCATAACTCGGTCAAAACTTTTAGCATTTTCCTCAAACGCCGTTCGAAAATGTTGGTGAGTTTGTCAAGTTAATGAACGTTTGAGATGCGGTAACGCAAAAGGGGAATTTCCAGCATGCGAAACACCTTACGGAAGTTCAGTGCAGTTGCAGTTGGTGTTCAAAATGCCATCCTTATTCACGGACATATCACCGTAGACTTAATTGAGATTATATGGCTCGTCAGTCCCAGAGACACACGATTTCATATTTCTGCATCCGTACTTCAATCCAGTTGACTATCAAAATCTGAAGCGTACAGTGGAGAAGTGAGTTTGTCGTTTCCGTATTCGTGACATTGATCACGTTAGGGAGCTCTGATTGAAGAGTGACAGCTGTTTGTCATAGACCGTGCCATCAAACAGTGGCGACCTCGTCTACGATCGTGTGTGTGCTCGTGAGCAAGGAGGACATTTCGAACATAAATAATTACATAATTATACAAACGTCTGAAGTCATGCATTATAATAACCAACAATAGCAGAACTGAGATGTTGAACATCTTGAACTCGATGCAACCATACCCAACCCAGCCCCACCATTTTTTCATTCCAAATCCACTTTTCCTAAACGCCATCTCTCCACACACACTCCTTTCCCAGTGAGAACCGCCCCGTTCAACCCCTTCCATTGCATCATACACGCATCCTTGTTCCGCCTCTTCCCGTCACACGGTCCACCCTCTCACAGAAATAACAATTTGTGCCCCTCTGCTTGGATTGACCTTTCCACATCACCTGCATGTTTAGTTCATGTATGGGTTTTCTCTTTGTCGACTCATTGGTATTTCTCTTTACCAATGCTTCAACGATGAACTGATCCGCTGCTGATGCTGGCGATCAGCATTCGAAAGATGGATTCGGACGGAAAGCCGTGTTTAATCAATAAGACTTTGATATAAAGAGACAGACATTTGGAAGAACTTAAACACTGGCCACTGCAAGATCATGCGTTCACATTGAATTCTCGTACATCAAGCTAACCTGCATCGGCTGAGAAAGGTGTCTAGGTGGACGCTTCAAAAAATTGTATGCATGAGTATAGTGAAACAAGAATGGCCATTCTTTTAAAAGAAAACCAAGGCAGGAACTGAAACAGAAGATTATTATTACAGATCAGTAATTCGATAATGGACTCTGAAAAAGTTTGTTGCAGTGGCATAACCACAGACAGTGACTTAGTTTTGTTACATATGATTAGTGTCGAGTATGTTAGAGGTGTCCAAATTGAACACAATAATAATAACTCCAACAATATTTTATTATTCAATTGACTACCGTGTTGCAATGTACTGTACACTAGTCCACTGTGACTATAATGGTGGCCCGTCAAAATAGCCCCGTCAAAACAGCCCCGTCAAAACAGCCCCGTCATAATCGCCCAGCGACAAAACAGCCCGGAAAAAAGTAGTTCCCGACAAAATAGCCCCGACGAAATAGCCCCGTCAAAACAGCCCGTGTAAACATTTCCGTGAAAATAGTCCAGTCAAACATGCCACCGACAGCTCAGTTCCAGAACTTCTGTTTCAGATAATATAAAAATATTCATCCCGCTTACATTTCTTAAGCGTTTTATCATTCATTCAGCTTCTGTATTATATTTTTACAAACTTGATCCCGCTTTGATTTTTCAAGCGTTTTATCATTCATCCGGCTTATATTTCAGACATATAAAATACCTTCATCCGGCTTCGATTTCTCAAGAATTTTATCATTCATCAAGCTTCTATTTCAGATGTATAAAAACATTAATCCAGCTTCTATTTAGGATCTGTAAAACCTTTATCCAGCTTCCATTTCTCAAGAGCTTTATCATTCATCCAGCTTCTTTTTCAGATATATAAAAACATTATTCCAGCATCTATTTAAGATCTAGAAAACCTTCATCCAGCTTCCAATCCTTAAGAGTTTTATTATTCATTCAGCTGCTATTTCAGATCTATAAAAACATTCATCCAGTTACTATTTAAGATCTATAAAACCTTTATCCAGTTTCCATTTCTCAAGCGCTTTGTCATTCATCCAGCTTCTGTTTAAGATATAAAGTGCCTTCATCCAGATTCAATTTCTCAAGCATTTTATCATTCATTCAGCTTCTATTTCAGATATATAGAAACATTAATCCAGCTTCTATTTAAGATCTAGAAAACCTTCATCCAGCTTCCAATTCTTAAGATTTTATCATTCATCCAGCTTCTATTTCAGATCTATAAAAACATTAATCCAGCTTCTGTATAAGATTTTTAATACCTTTATCCAGCTTCCATTTTTAAGCGTTTTATCATTCATTCAGCTTCTATTTAAGATATAAAATGCCTTTATCCCGCTTCGATTTCTCAAGCATTTTGTCATCCATCCAGCTTGTGATATTTTTTGTCACCGGGCATTTCTAACCAGGGATGAATGATAAGCGCTTAAGAAATGGAAGCTGGACGAAGGTTTTATATATCTGAAGTAGAAGCTGAATGAGTGATAAAATGCTTAAGAAATGGAAGCGGGATGAAGGTTTCATATATATCAAATAGAAGTTGGATTAATGCCTTCAAAGATCTGAAATAGAGGCTGAATTAGCGATAAAACGCTCGAGAAATTTTATATCCTAAATAGAAGCTGGATGAATGATAAGCGATTAAGAAATGGAAGCTGGATGAAGGTTTTATATATCTGAAATAGAAACTGGATGAGTGATAAAGCGCTTCAGAAATGGAAGCGGGATCAAGGTTTTTATATATATGAAATAGAAACTGGATGAATCACATAACGCTTAAGAAATGGAAGCGGGATGAAGGTATTTATATATTAAATAGAAGCTGGATGGATTATAAAACGCTTGAGAAATCGAAGCTGGATGACAATTTTATAGATCTTAAATAGAGGCTGAATTGACGAAAAGGCTTAAATCTGACTTGTATTAATAGTTCTCTTTAGCAACGCGATCATTTCCAAAAGCCATCTTAAACTTTACAAGCATTATTTTCATCAATTCGGCTTCCGTCGGTCTATTTTTTACGAAAATCGTGTTCTTCCGCGACTCTGCCGGTTCCCGACAAAATAGCCCCGGGCTGTTCTGACGGGGCTATTTTGACGGGGCTATTTTGTCGCTGAGCGATTTTGACGGGGCTGTTTTGTCGGTGGGCTATTATGACGGGGCTGTTTTGACGGGGCTATTTTGACCGGGCTATTTTGACGGGGTGCCGACTATAATACCAGCGAATTAGCATAGACAAAGATACGAGGCTTTGGCATGATGGGCTCGTTAAGGAAACTGATTTAATGCAAAACGCTGATTCTACTTGTAATTAAGACATCTTTATTATATAATAACACTAATCAATTTTATACACCAATGATATGCACATTTGGGGTGCATGACAGAGTGAACAAACACAAAATTAGAATAACAATGTCATGACTTTTTGATTCGACACATTTTATTTCCACTTGTTTAAAAAAACATTCTAACGTTTTAATGATGTCGACCTCACTATTATAGTATCAATGTTACAGATATTACAGATGGTGGGTCACGGTAGAACAACGGGTAACACGCTGGCATATAATGCCGGAGGTAGCGAGTTCGAGACCACGTTGGGCGCACATGTTTTGTAGGCGGTAGTTTAGTTAAAATTTTGAGTATTCTGTGATCTGCGTTCTTGCGGATTTTTTTTGCGTTACGCTTCTGAAACGTGAAACAGTGGGTTGTCTCACTAAAAGTGACATAACTTTCGTTCAGTTTGAAATATTTTGATAAAATCTAGCCAGCAAGTGAAAGTATGAATTGCCTTTAAGAATGCAAAATTGCATTTTGAAATTCTTACTTCTGGCAGAGTTATTGGCAAAAAACCTTATGGGGGTACTTTTTATGGGTCACCCTGTACAGGGTGGGCCAAAAAAGACCCCCTAGGTTTTTTGCCAATATCTTGACCAAAAGTAAGAATTTCTACATGAAATTTTACAGTCTTAAAGATAATTCATATTTACATATGATGGCCAGATTTCATCAAAATATTTCAAACAAACCAAAAGTTATGCCCCTTTTAGGAAGGCCACCCACCGTTTTTTTGACGATTCAAAAACGTAACGCAACAAAAAGTAGATTTTTGCCAATATCTTGGCCAAAAGTAAGAATTTCGATATTAAATTTTACAGGCTAATAGACAATTGATATTTACATATGATGGTCAGATTTCATAAAAATACTTTAAACAGAACAAATGTTATATCACTTTTAGTGAGGTCACCCACCGTTTCTTGACTTTTTTGAATCATCAAAAAACGTTGGGTGGCCTTACTAAAAGTGATATAAATTGTATAATGCTTGCGAAGTGCGAACTATAATTGATATGGTGGCGAAGCGTGGACTTTGGCCGAAGTGGAGGAGAAGGTGGACGCTCTGGATGAATGGTGTTTGAAGTGGATATGCGTAACACCAAATGCAATGACTTCATCACGAATGCGAAAGTTCGACAGCGAACGAACCAGCAATCTCTGGCCTCAATATCGAGAAAAAGGCGACTGGGTCTATTAATTTTGGGCACGAGGCCAGGCTCCCGTTATTTGCCCCGTCTCAGTGGAAGAGGCTTTGTAGGAGACAGCGAGATGCGGGGCTGTCCTACATCTGATCTACTGCACATTGACGTCTGTGAGGCCATCGGTTTGGCAGAAGACCGTAACCGGTGGAGAAGAATTGTTGACATAATTACATGCAAAGCCACAGGATTTCATGCTTATTGAATCAATAGATGAATGATGTCTTAAGGCAGCTATTGTTGAAGCCCTTGCTGAATTTCTAGCATCACTTGCAACAGTTTTCAGGTGTTTAAGAGCATCATTATAATAATTATTATTGCTCCCGATGTTTGTCAACACCGCTCAGATAAAACACGTTCTCTGTCACCCTTCTACATTATAGTAATTCCGAATTGCTATAAGGTAGAAGATTGACAGAGAACGTGTTTTATCTGAGCGGCGTTGACAAACACCGGGAACAATAATAATTATAATGATGCTCTTAAACACCTGAAAAACTATTGTAAATGACGCTTGAAAATCAGCAACTGCTTCAACAATGGCTGTTTTACTGAACCATGTGATGTAATAATAATATACCTCTTATTGAAGGAATAACCGGTCGACATATTATGTTATTAACGCGACAGTTAACAAGCACAAAGGAGCAGCGAATAAAGCCTTGTTTTTATTGGTATTACATAAGCAATCTAGAAAAATCTTAAAGTGCGAAACAAGTTAGTGCCTATTCCGTCTATTTTGTGGCAGGATAATCATTGCTACGCCCATTACTTCTCAGTCTATGCTGGTCTAATAAGTCGCAGGTCCTTGGTCCGCGTTCATGGCTGTTCAATCATACTTTAATACATTTCCTCTCATTTCTCCCGCTTCAAAATCGGACTTTTGTCAATCGGGGTCGATCGCTTTATAAGACATTTGCTGAGAGAAAGCACTTTATAAATGGTTATTTTGGGATGATGTTTAGGATGCTAAAAATTTGCATTGATTGAACTATAAATTTTCTGTATTGTCGTCATCGGCCATTGAAGTCATAGGACGACGTAAAACTTCGGAATAATAATATCGAATATTAAATATGGCTAATTATAAAATCAGTTCTGTCGTCATTTAACTTTTCGAATCGTAGTGCGACGTTGACAAAATGAGATATCCTAACCATCCGATTCTCAGCAGTTATTATTAACAAGGAGCGAGCAAGGTATTTATAAATTCTGGAACATACGAAATAGAGGTGTTCAATTGCTACATATAAACAAAATTATTGCCCCTCAAGCTCGCTACTCAGAGGCGCTCCCGACTACAGAGCGGACACTGCATCGGAGTTTCACACCGAAGCGCTGAGCAATTGCGAGTGTAGGACTTGCCAAAGGTCCCTACGCGACGGCTTGAGGCGGATTCGAACCTGCAACTCTTCGGCTGCAAGGCGACGAACAGACCCGCTACCCCACCGCGTCCCGAAATGTGTACGTTCAAAACGAGTCAGCCACCTTTTCGCTAGGCTAGTTAGGCACTCACAAAGAAGTTTATCGAGGTTTTTAATTTCTTGGTTCGTGCGATTCGCCGAGGCCACCCTATTCTCATGGTTTTCTCAAGAATGTTAGTATACTCTTTTTACAATTCTTTGTAGGTCGTATGCAGCATTACAGGGAAACAATGATTGTAGGCTAATCGCTTGTCGCGGTTTATCTTTATATATTGCAGTTCTAACCTTTTAAAAGGTGTTTTAATTGCGCGTTCTTAAAAATTGCCCATAAGGATCCCAAACTCAATAAAATGGTTTTATGCATCATTAATTATAGCACCTGAACTCAAGACCAGGGTTACTTAGCAGAAGAATAAGGCAAGGATGCTCGCTCTCGCCACTGCCACTATTCAAAATTTACATTGAAGAACTTATCAGAGAATGCAGGTGGAAGAGGACGACCTTCAGAAGCGGATGAATCATCGATTGAAGTCTATAAGATGAAAATTAACATCAAGAAAAGACAAAAGTGATGAATACCATCAAAAAAGGGAGCAAAGAGAGAGCAACGATGACGATAACAATTAATGGTCAGAAGGTTGATCAATGAGCAGATAAAGGAGTTCTGCTCTCTGTGGAGACTGATCACGGAAGACGCGAGATGCCACACGTAAGTCAGGAAATGGATAGCGATGGGAAAGGAGGCGTTCACGAGGAGGAAAGAGCTGAAAAGAGGAGGAATGAGTAGAGACCTCAAGAAAAGAATTATCAAGACGATGATATGGAGTGTAACTCTGTATGGATATGAAACGTGGACCGTGTGGACGGAAGACGTCAAGCGGTTGGAGACTTTTGAAAAGTGGATAATTATGGCGGTGGATGGAAATGATTAGATGGACGGATCACATAGCGAATGAGGTGCGTATACAGATGGTGGGGAGGAAAGATAATCTCCACAATTATGAAAGGACAAAGACACTGGGTCGGACTCATACTGAGATGAGACAACCTTATGAGGGAAGAATGGAGGGACGTAAATGAAGAGGAAGACCTAGACAGAAGCTTCTGGACTGAATGATGCGGGATGGATATCAACAGCTAAAAACCTACGAACCTGCCAACAGCAGGAGAACAACATGAAGATGATGATGATTATAATTTTTTTTTGACACCTTTACAATGATTTTTATTCTTTTTATATAAATGCAGCAGTAAATTTTTAAGAGAATTCATTTTTGCTAAGATGGGTATTTTGGATAACATGATGATTCAGTAACTCACTGATGATTTTATGATTTATTTATTTATTTATTTATTATTTATTTATATATTTATTTATTTATTTACTAGCAATTTGATATATCGCTCCTTCGAAGTTAGCTACGCAGTAGTGCTCCCAGTCCAACCCCAATCGAATAAGGCCGTCTTAAGAAGACAGCTAGAGCATTGATGCAGACAGACAAAAAGGTACTTGGCGAATGATAACAGGGAGCTCATTCCAGGGCCAGCCACGGAAAAAGCACGGTGCAGCCTGATTACAGTCCGTGAGCGAGGAACGACAAGTTCCGCTTGTGTAGCTGAGCGGATAGAACAGCGGCGTTGAACGTGCGTGGTGGAGCAGCAGAACTTCTACAAGTATAGAGGAACTAAACCCTCAAAACAGCGCCGGACCAAGACAGAAATTCTGTAAGCATTGCGTTGTGGGTTAGGGGGCCAGTGGAGTAACTGAGCAACCATGCAAGGCGACTGACGAGGTTTCACTACCAGCGCCACCTGGTGAAAGAAAGACTAGGAGGATAGCGTATGTGCTTATCTGCAACTCGCCCCCTAATAATTGATCAATTGATAATATTATGTTTCAGTTCTATTCATCGGTCCACATTGATTTGTGTGCGCAGATGAGCACGTGTGTGCATGCATGTTTGTGTGCCCGCGAAAGTATGTTTAGTCGATCTAAATGAACTTATTCCGACACTACATACATTTGATTAGCAGCACTGCATCACTGCAGTGCTGCTAATCAAAAGCATGAGAGTCATTGCGAATTCGTCACGTCGCAACGTAAAACAAAGCCAATTGTACCATGTTCAAGTTAGACTTTTACAAACATTGGATGTAATTGGACACCTTCAAAACAGATCTAGTTAGATAATAAATACGTATATTCTGGGTGAAGTAGCATGATCGGCATGCGGTACTGAAGCTAACTGTAAATAAAGTGATGTTGAAGGTCACTATAGACACAACCATTTATTTGGCGCAATCAAACATACACCTGAAAACAAGATCACACATTGCTTGAAATAAAGATAATGTCTGAATTAACTAAAGTCTCCTTGGGGCAAATACAACTATTTGCACAACATATTTTTGTATAATAACAATAATATTCTCGTTTACAATAGTAGACTGATAGGCTACGAATGCTGTGTGATTACAAATCGTATCTTAGAGGATGACCACAAATTATTACTTCTGGCAGTCATGCAAGGCGCTCATCGCGTTAATAGGTGATGATGAGTGTCACAATCCACTCCCAGTATACTTTGCAATTCTTGATGCTTCCTTTCCATTTCTGTGCTATTGCAATGTAGTCTGTCTGATTTCTTGTTCTACCATCCGGTGATATCCATGTGTATAAACGTCTTGGATGGTGTACTAAACAGGTATGTCTATCATGCTAATTCTTCACAACCTCAATCAACACCTTTAAGTCGTCTTGTTGTGACAATATTACTGTTTCGTAGCGCAAACTAGCTAAAATGAGAGCTGTAGTATGCCAAACAAATTTCTGTCCAGGGTAACGGCCTCTGTTGTCATAGACCCTGGTAAAATCTGGGTCCTCCTTCTTCTGGCTAAAAATGATAAAAACATTACGTGAATTAAAGAGATATACGATAATAAGCAGAATTGTAAAATGAAAAAGAACTGTATTATGCCAAACAATTTTTTTTAGAGTGACGGCCTCTATTGTCATAGGCCCTCGTCAAATCTGGATCCATCCAAGCACAAATACAACAATGAGGATAAATATTATAGATCTAAAATCTTTCCACTGGATCCATAAGTCGTCTTTTAATGAAGTTAGGTCGATGCTCTAGTGCCATTAAGAATCTGGCGCACTCTCGAGAATCAATCATGTCCTTACACACCTCAAAAATGGCTGCAAATGAAATTTGAAATACGCATCAAATAATACAAAATCACTGCGAATCTTACTTGTTTGAGCGGAATTAAAACTCGGACACGAATCGAACTCTGACAGTTCCAGTCCCAAGTATAAGTGAAGGAGGAGGTTGACGCTGATGATCTTTGTCATCTCAGGGCCTTTAAACTGAAACTAGGTCTTCTACTTTTTGGCGCTCTCAACACAACGACGGCTAATGGCAACCATTGTAATTATATGGTTTAACACAAGAAGCTCAAATTGGAATTAAAATAAACCCATCTCTTGCAATACTCTAGCAGTGCCAGGCTCAAGCTAGAGAAATGTGGAGGAAGACGCTAAGTAATTCTTCTTATGAAGAAAATCGCTAAACAGTCATTTACTGTCAAATAGCAGTTTTCCCGGTTTGCCTCTTTGAAGTTATGGAGATAATTAAGAGGAAGAAAGAAGTAACTTAGAGTAAGCGGTGTTATAATAACACGTTGGATGTGCGAGATCTATATCTAGTTTCATTGGACTGGCTTATGTTTGTGAGTAGAATAAAATGAATATAATAGAACATAATAGAACATGATAGAACATAGTAGAACAAGGCAGAACCGAGTAGAACAAGGCAGAACAGAGTAGAACAGAATAGAACATCAAATAACCTAATAAAGCGGATTGGAGTGGTGTGGAGCGGAACAATTATGTATAGACATAATTATGTGTGAAATTGATACATAAGAACGCACGCAACGAGAAAGTTCAATGCATGAAAAGAATTATTGACTTGTATCACCGTTGTTTGATTGGCAACGCCTTTGAGTTGGCTTCTTGATGGGGCGCTATATAATTCCTAAAATGAATGTATGAATGAATTACTCTGATTTACGTTTCATGATAGGTCTAAAAAATGTAGTCTACAGACAATTAGAATTCATAATACATCAATATTTTATTGGTGCAGCAGTCATCGCCATTCGCCAATGCAACAAGACTGAGATAGAGTGTAATGCGAAGTATCTGTAGGTCAGGCTTAATTTATTTCGTGGCTTTATTAGTTTTGGAGGTGTGTAAAGTCTCCGTTTCACCGTTTTCTGAACAATGCTTTAAGCATCTTAACCCTCGGACTATAATCGGGAGCAGTAATGAGTAGTCCCCTTGATGAAGTGCTATTTAAATTAAGAATGAATGAATAGGCGTGGTCCTATGGCTTTGCATCGAATTTATTAGACACCTCATTTAATTTTATGCTTTCTTTATTTAAAGCGTAAATTAGTTACGAAACGAAATCATCGTTGGTGCTTCTTTATAGGAAGTTAGAAAAACATTCACGAAAAATTAATTCCTCATTCATTTTTGTAACTCAGCCACTGGTTGCACTTTTAGACTAGTGCAGTTCTAAATGGATTCGTGCAGTTGTAAAAGCATTTCCGTCACGTTCCGTGCAGTTAAAACTAGTAAAAATAGGTCATTTTCCTCGGATGGGGAGTAATTCACCATGGAGGATGAGAAAGTAGAGAAGAGGATGTGCAGTCCAAAAAATTCCTTAAAAACAGCCCTGACCTGGATAAAAAAGAAGGCGTCGCTGATGATCTTTGTTGTCACACGCTGACGTCAAACTGCGACTATTACAACAGTACTAATTGCGCCAAACGATAGCTTATTTTATAGTATATACTCAGTCAGTGCCAGTCCCAAGCGTTTAAAAATGGGAGACGCTATAATCATCTTTGTCGTTAGACACCAACGCACTTTAACAGCTCGTGGTCATTTCTCGCGCAGTCTCGTGCGTCTGTTATTTGACATTTTGATACATCTGCAGCGTCATATAACAATGAACTTCCATCTAGTCGGATAGAGTCCTTAATTGCCGGAATCCCCTTTACATGTGTAGAGTCCGTGATTGCCAATTCATACTCATTCATTCGAAGTTTTATGTAACACCCCTCCAAGAAAGAAACTGCATAGTATCTGATGCCGGTGTTGTGTTTCAGTTTTTGCTGCCATGCTGTCATTAATCAAATATAATTTTAATATCGATGACAAAGAAGCTTGATTTTCTTAAACACCTTTTTCAAGTTTTTTTTATTCCTTTATAAGTTTTAGACATAGAAAATTTTAACATATTGATAGTGTTCAATTTTCGACTGTTTGTCATACGGATTTGTAGTTGAAAAAGGTGTTTAGGTGAATCTGGCTACTCTATCATTGCATGTTTGAGCACTACAGCGCGGCTACTTGTTTGTTGATAAATTATAGAAATTACAGATACAATCTGACACCTTCAAAACATATTGAGATATACAATAAATTAATAAAATGTAGAACTTCTCGCAATCAGTAAAATTAGTGGTGTGAGACAATTTATATAAAACAATGTTACTTAAATTGCATTAGATGATCCTGTTGTCACAATCTTTGAACATAGGAAATGTAAGATGGACTCTTTTAAGTTGTTAATCTTATATTATCTTATCTGACCATTTCTCCCAGTGCGTTCAATGGTTGAACATTGATGAAATTGTGAAGCTTCATTCAGACACCAGTCCTGTTGATAGTGTTTTTAGGATGCTAGAAGTTTGTTTTCATTGCATTGCATATATTTTTTGGTATTGTCGTCAACGGCCATTGATGTTATAGGACGACGTTAAACTGTTAAATAATAATTATCGCTATCATATCACACGCACTAATGTGAATTTACTTTCTCGAACACTGCAGACGGGAAGTTGTTCTTATTGCATAGGTTGTTAAATAACTTAAAGTGAGGAATAAATAGCGCCGAAAACTATCGTCTTAACCCGTTAGTGCCCAATGATCCCATTTGGGAACAGCTGTTCATCTGTCCATATCTAGTTCAATATGGCTTTTTTATTATTTAGAAAGACATAAGAGCCCTTACTTACTACTTTATATGCCAATTTGTGTGAAATTTTGGCAGAGAAATCTATTTCCGGTCCACAGTTTTGGCGGGAAACATGGCGATTTTCGTTTATGGACATCAAGGTACTAAATGATGTCATCACGAGAGGTACTATAATAATTTTTTTAAACTTTTGCCTAAAATAGTTAACTTAATGCACCATCTTGCCAGTGTCTTACTCATAATACTGAATCGCGAAGTTAATGCTTTGCAATAGCATGAAGTTTGTGCGTGTTCCCATTTGGGAACATTGGGCACAAACGATGTCTGTTCCCAAATGGGAACACATACCAATGTGACGTTTCTTGCCAAGTATTTATGCATGTGGCTGTTGCGTTTTGTTATAGGCTGTGACGAGGAGCTATTCAGGAGCAGAGGTATTGAAAGCCGTTTTGGAAGATTCAGACATAGACCATGAAAGTTGTGATGAGAGTGATGTGGACTGTGGAGTGCACTACATTATTGGAAGCTGCCGAAAGAAGCTGCGTCTGATAATAGACTTGTTGATATAGTCATTGTCCCTCCATCAGCAGCTGGTGTCTGATGAAGAAGCAGTGAATGACGACAACCTATCACCTTCCTCATTGCCAGGAGAGGCGGCTGGTTCTCTTGTTGACCAGAATTGATCTAAGGAGCATTGTCTTGGTCACAGGATGGTCACTTCACTGTTGTCAGTGGTCAACAACCCACTGTGCCATAACAATTTCTTCACGTCTTATGATCTACGTGCCCATCTCAAAACTCCGGGTATCAACGCAACAGGAACAGTTCGAGAAAACCGGCTGAGACAGTGTCCGCTTCAAGACACGAACATCATGAAAAAGACAGAGTGTGGAACATCGGACAGCAAGTTTGATGGCATTGTAGGCGTTGTGAAATGGAATGACAATCATTGGGTCACCGTTATTACGACACGGTTTATTCTATCGGTAAGGCCAGACGTTGGAGTACAACAAAGAGGGCAAGTGTGGAAGTTCCACAACCAACTGTAATCAGCAATAACTGCCTCATGGGAGATGTTGATCTGTTAGACTCCTTCATGGCCAACTAACAACCGACATTTCGATCGATGAAATGGTGGTGGCCACTGTTCTTGAAAACGGAATCAACATGCTTTTTGTGGCAGCTTGACGAATCCATGTGGAGTTAGGAGGAACCTCTGAACATATCTCGTCGCTACATTGTCCGCAGTTTGATGAATACTGTCAAGTCCATCAGAGCAGTTACAAGTCCAGGTCCTCGTCCAATTGGGGAGGTTGGCATGGATGGAACCAGTCATCATCTTGAATCAAACGAGAAACAAGCCAAATGCAGATTCTGCATGAAGAACTGTAGACTAAAATGCATAAAGTGTTGTGTTTCACAACTTCCACTGCAGCTGCATTGTGAACAGAAATATCATTCTAACTAAGAACTGTTATCATTGTTCAGTAATTCACATGACAGAACTTTGTGCAACTCATTTCCTGACATTGGTCTGTCAAGTCTGCATGAGCTTTAAATATAATCTATCTTACTTCATGAAATAAGTTTTACTATAAGAACAGAGAAAAGGATTGAGTAACTGTGTCACTATATCGGTTGCAATGAAATTCAGTACTTCATGTGACAAAATTCTGCGCAATATGTTGTTGTTCGGACAGTGGACTTTGAGTCTGTATAAGTATAAATGCATTAGATGGATGTACTAAGGATATACTATGTTTACTATGTTTGATGTTTACACATATATTTGTACTGCAACACAATACAAATGATTCTGTAAATGTGTCATAATAATCTGTTGATGAAATCATAGTCAATTTAAGCTGTGTTCCCATTTGGGAACAGACTTCATTTGTGCCCAATGTTCCCATTTGGGAACAAGGCGCCACCTGGTGGCCGTATGTGCAATTAATTATTTTAATATTTTTTTAGCTTCGTCTCACTCAGAATACACAGAAATAACAATTTGACATGTGTGACTTATGCGACCATCATTTGGGCACTAATGGGTTAAGGGTATCTAAAAAGGAAGAATTGTTTGCGATTACAAATGTTTGACTTAGAAAGAATGGGTCTTAGCGTGTAAAGGGGTAATAAATCTTGTTTGTTACTTACGTTTCAAAAGTGGATGCCTGAACATTTTTACAATACATATATTCGTGCTTTATGAACACTGCTTGCAGTGCTTGTATGCAGGATTTTTCGTTTCAGAATAGGGTTACCAATTTTCAGCTGTAATTAAAACGTTGCAGGATAGTGGAAGTATAATTACACACCTAGAAATCACAAGAACATTTTTATATAAGTAAAATATAAGCTAATAGTGATTAAAAGGTTGTAGACTTGTAGTATGCCAAAACGGATTTCTATACAGGGTTACGGCCTATGTTGTCATAGACCCTGGTCAAATCTGGATCCATCCATCCATCCAGTTATTAATTGCAAGTGTATTTTCATTGTTCAGTTTCGAATGTGCAAGCTATAATTAGGTCTAGCATCGAACATACTACACATAGCAATTATCGCCATCAAATTATTGCCCTGTATCTAATGTCATCGTAATCCTGAACTTATATAGCGCCGGTCCAGAGGAAACTCCCCAGAATCGCTCCATATATGACTGCAACGCATCGGAAACCAAGAGAATGATTATCAAACGCTTGCGTTGAAGGGCGGGGGCAAACGGATGTCATAATTATTCATTTCAGAAACTGTTAGGAAAGAGTGGATTTCTTAAAACTGATCATTGACGTTGTTACCTCAGATCGATGTGAATTGTGTGTAAGACGATATATAAATTGCTTTATGCAAAACAATGCAGTAGCGATGGAGCTTAGCAAAGCCCTCTTCATTTGTTTAGTCTTTGTATTGACACAACAGTATTTTACTTATAATGTTATTGCGCAGTTCTTTGCGAGAAATCGTGATATTTGCGTCGTTACACAAAACCGTAAAAGGGCAGGAACAATCACTTGTTGTAGGAAATCGGTTATATTATAGCTTTGAAATAATCAATCGTAAGGTGTCTGTGGAGAGCCGTGCTATTTGAGGCATTCAGGTAAGATAGGGAGTTCAAAAAGACGATGATAAGACAGTAGTACCTAGGAAAAACCGCTATATGATGACGATGATGATGATGATGATGATGATGATGATGACGACGACGATGATGATGATGATGATGATGATGATGATGATGATGATGATGATGATGATGATGATGATGATGATGATGATGATGATGATGATGATGATGATGATGATGATGATGATGATGATGATGATGATGATGATGATGATGATGATGATGATGATGATGATGATGATGATGATGATGATGATGATGATGATGATGATGATGACGATGACGATGACGATGACGATGACGATGGCGATGGCGATGGCGATGACGATGACGATGACGATGACGAGGACGATGACGAGGACGAGGACGAGGACGATGACGATGACGATGACGATGACGATGGCGATGACGATGACGATGACGATGACGAGGACGAGGACGAGGACGAGGACGATGACGATGACGAGGACGATGACGACGACGACGACGACGACGGTGATGATGATGATGATGATGTTGATGATGATGATGATGATGATGATGATGATGATGATGATGATGATGATGATGATGATGATGATGATGATGATGATGATGATGACGACGACGATGACGACGACGGTGAGGATGATGATGATGATGATGATGTTGATGATGATGATGATGATGATGATGATGATGATGAGGACGACGACGACGACGACTGCAACAACAACGACGATTGTGATGTCTAGCGGTGTCGTATTATCTCTCGATATCTCCGAGCAACCCTCTGAGGCTCTGATGCTGCGCTCGTGAATAATCTTGTGCCCTGTGCTTAGCACCGAGTTGCAGTTTAGAACCGTATAACATATGTTGCATGACTCGCCCAGGTTGCGGAGTTCTAAAACGGTTTCAATGTTGGTGTACGGTATTAATTTATTCCAAAGGGTCATCACCATCTCATGGTAAGACGTCTGATTAACAAACAAACTATAATAATATTCATGACTCTCAGATTGTTCAGACACCGTGCATATTTTGGTTTAGAAATGAGCCAGAAGGAATTTTATATTTCGCTATGTATTTGTTTGAGAAGAAGACATTGCACACCCACGAGATGGTGAATGGTCATGTATTTTGTAACGCGTTGCGCCGAACGCGTCCAATAATTATATAATATCTGGTGAAACCATTTTAAAGGTGTCTTAACCCAGTTGTTATCAGCTGTATAATTGAATATGTGTTTGTTCCATATCTACCCAGGCATATGTTCACTGACGAGCATCTGCCGTTACTGATGCGGTTCGAGAAATTTGTAGGGCCATGGATACCCTGGAGGCCTGGATGTCCCATAGGCGGAGACCTGGTCCGAACTTTGGGGGGGACGGACAAGCGGCCGAATGACGATCGCCGAGGCACGAAGCGCCTAGCAGTGGAGGGTTTGGGCAGGGAGATATCCCCCAAACTTCGAAAAATTTCGATTTTCAGCACTACGTTGGTAGCATTTCAGGTAGTCATATTAACAAAATTAATGTCCTCATCATTTTAGTGCTTATAGTCTTTATTTAAGACTTCAAAAGGGCCCCCAGATGTCGAAATGTTTTGAATTGATAATTGTTTAGTAAAGTTAAAAGAGGTGTGTAAGCGACATCTCCAATTCGAATTCTCTGTATTAAAAAAATAGTTATCGTGTTTGATGATAATAGTTTAGTTAAGTTAAAAGAGGTTTGTAAGAGATATCTCCAATTGGAATTCTCTGTTAAAAAACTAAAATTTGATGATAATAGTTTAGTAAATTTAAAAAAGGTGTGTAAGAAAAATCTCCAATTGGGATTCTCTGTTTAAAAATAATAGTTAATTTGTTTTATGATAATAGTATAGTAAAGTTAAAAAAGGTGTGTAAGAAACATCTCCAATTGGGATTCTCTGTTTAAAAATAATAGTTAACTTGTATGATGATATAAGATTAGTAAAATTAAAAGATGTGTGTAATAGACATCTCCAATTGGAATTCTCAGTTTAAAACAATAATAAAAGTTAACTTGTTTGATGATAATAGGTTAGTAAAGTTAAAAGAGGTCTGAAGGAGACATCTCCAATTGGAATTCTCAGTCTAAAAAATAATTGTTAACTTGTATAATAACGATGTTCTATGTGCCACTGTTCGTTTTCAAGAGGAGTAATAAACAAAATACTTACATACTAACTTACTTACTTTCTATATTATTCCCAATGTCCAACTGGAGGTTGATTCGAGCCTGAAGGAAACCTGAAAGGAATGTAGCAGAAGCCCGATTATGACGTTGTGGCGTTATTTATTTTTAATAATCAGAAGTTTAACGACATCTTATAGCTACAAAGGCTGTTGACGTCTACAAAGATTTTAACGTATGTCCATTCACCTTTGTTCAACTGTTCGGCAGTTTCGTCCTTTTTCTTTCTGTTTTCATTTCATTTTTCCGAAGTTTTATGGCAATATTATTATACATTTACACATTTCATGATGACCACATAATATAACATCGAGGCTACTTAGAAAAATTAACATCAAATATTTAACGCATGTTTACAAACAATTTTGAACATTCATTGGTCAACAACGAAATTAATGGCAGATAAGATATTCAACATTAAAATAAAAAATCAAAGTATTCACCCATCATTTAGAGTCATGAAAAATAATAGCAAGAACAAAATTTGTCAATGCCTGTTTAATCTATTACAGAATTATTTTAAAAAAACCACCCACACACACTCAAAAAACAATAGACACGATAGAAACAGATTCAAGGAAATTAATCAATTTTTTATCAGTTGTGACGTTGGGTTTTGGCAAGGTTTTTATAATAACCGGTCATACGTTAAAAGAGGTATCTTATCCACACAGTATTATGTTCGCAAACTATTCAACGTGGGACTAAATAACTGTTGGTTAGAGCCTGGATTGACCGGGAATTCATATAATTAAAATAATATGTACTTCATCCGCTAAAGTTTTCTTTCTCTAGAACTCAACTGACGTGCGTGTACGTGCCTTAACGCTTAAACATTGGGGGGGACAAATGCATGGGCCGTCCCCCCAACGCCTCCATTGGGGGGACCGTCCCCCCTGTCCCCCCTAGGTCTCCGCCCATGTCGCCAACTCGACTCCTGCGAGGTGACGTGGTTTAATATAGTAACCCATGACAGCAGTTTGATAACCAGCGGTTTGCTAATTCATGGAGAAAGAAAAACAAATGAAATCGTTTTGGAAAAACGTTAAGTGTAGAGCTGTTGAAATCCACGCCTTTGAAACGTCGTGAATAAAAAAATTAATTTTCTTACATTAGGAAAATGACTTAATAGTGAGGCGCGGAATATTCCGTTTAGATACCTTTAACAGGGGCGGATCCAGGGGGCCAATCCGGCCATGGCCCCCCATTTCAAATCACCATGGGACGTGGCCCCCATCCATGGTGGCCCAAAAAAATTCAGGGTGTCTGTCATGCACAGGAGAATTAATGTATAAATGTAATTAAAATCTATAATAAAAATAATGTATAAATGTAATTAAAATCTATAATAAAAATAATGTATAAATGTTATTAAAATCTAATCTAAGTCTCTCACGCAATTGCATTGTCTTTATATAAAGCATCGAAATGAAACAATCTTTCAACAGTATCCAACTATGATTTATGGCATGCAATGTATGTTATTCGTGTATATATTCGTAGTAAATTGTAAAAACATTAACAATAATAAACACAATTATAACAAAGTACAAATAACTATCAATTACAAATCAAGTTAACACTAACAACAGTGTTTGGGATGTAATTTATTTTTTTGCAGATGCCTAAAAAATTTCAGGGCGAAACATGTTAAGTTTTGAGATTAGTCTATATAGTCCAAGAAAATGCGGTGAATGATAACAAATGTTTACTCCTTGATTTTATTTATATCTTACTATATTTCATTCAGTAGTGTGAAGTATTTTATTTATTCTAGTCTTAAAAAGTCATCAGTTTTTTAGAAGGAAAATTGAACACCTTTTTGAAGATTTCTGACGGTTCACTAAAAATTCATAAATTTTTGGGATGCTAAATTGAACACTTTTTTTGAAAATTTCGCACGGAAGACTAAAAAGTCATCGCTCTTTTTAGACGAAAAATTTAACACCTTTTTTAAGATTTCGCACAGCTGACTACGAAAGGTATTCAGTTTTTTGATTCTAAATTGAACACCTTTTTTGAAAATTTCGCACGGAAGACTACAAAGTCATCACTCTTTTTTAAACGAAAAATTAAACACCTTTTTTAAGATTTCGCACGGACGATTACAAAAGTCATCAGTATTTTGGGATGCTAAATTGAACACCTTTTTTGAACATTTCGCAGGGAAGACTAAAAAGTCATCACTCTTTTTAGACAAAAAATTAAACACCTTTTTTAAGTTTTTGCAATAATGACTACAAAAGTCATCAGTTTTTTATTCTAAATTGAACACCTTTTTTGAAAATTTCGCACGAAAGACTAAAAAGTCAACTCTTTTTAGACGAAAAATTAAACACCTTTTTTAAGATTTCGCACGGATGACCAAAAAATGTCATCAGTTTTTGGGAAGGAAAAATAAAAAAAACTGGTCTAGTACCTTGCTCTTAAGTGCTGTAATATGCCGAGCAAATTTCTATCCAGGGTAACGGCCTCTGTTGTCATAGACCCTGGTCAAATCGGATCCACCACCACCATGGGAAGGAAAATTGAACACCCTTCTTGAAGATTTCCGGCGCATTACTTAAAAAAGAACATCTAGTTTTCGGGGAAGAAGTTTTTAAGTAAAGTCTATATTTATTGAGACCTTATGGCACTCTTATAAGCACTGAAAAGTACAGCTATTTTGTTAAGATAACAGCTTAAAATGCTACCATTGCAATGTGAAAATTCAAAAAGTTTCTGATGGGGAGGGGCATATCCCCTCCCCACACCCCTCCCCTACCACTTTCTGCGCTGCGCGCCTCATGATTGTCTTCTAGACGGTCAATTATCTACCCCTCCGGAAACCTCAATCCCCCCAGAGGTGGGGGCTAAATTAAACTCTGGTTTCGGCCAAAAACGACTAAAAAAGTTCATCAGATTTTTCAGCGAAAGATCAACGAAAAATTTTCCGACCCCAGCCCAAAAACATTTTGGCCCCCCCTTCGAAAATTCCTGGATCCGCCCATGGTACCCATAACACTAATAACCCGAAAATTCATTCAAAAGCAGCTAAATTTTATTTATGGTCTACGATCAGGAATGACACTTTAATTTTAAAAAAATTCCGATCCGAAAATGTTAGATAAAGCTAGATCGAGAAATGTCGGTAAAATACATTGAATTTTCGGATTGGAAATTTCTGACGACTTTTTTAGTCCCAAATCAGACATTTCTCTTAAACTTCCAACTTTTTACCCGTCTGTCTTGCATTTTTACCTAAAATTTTCTATTTTTTGGAGAAAAATGTCCGGAAATCCGCCGTGACAAAAACGCTGGATCTTGACCAAAAAACCCATATACCTAGATAAGACCGAAGAAACCTAGATCTAGGTGTGAAAAGCTATGAGTGGCATCCCTGATGGCGACTGTTTTACGGAAACCCAGCAACATTGGATCATCCCGAAAATTTATTTATTTATTGCCCAGGTGTCTGATGATAATGCTGTGTAGTTTACCAAACTTTGCTTTCCTTGCAAGTAATTTATTGCTTAAGAAATCTCCGATTTAGAGGTGTGTAATAAATGATGAGAAAAGGAAAGTGCTTCAGTCTATCGAGTAGTTTCAGTCTAACGACAAAGATCCTTAGCGTCATTCTCTTCCTTTAGCCATGCAGATTGTCAAAGCATTGACGAAGTTCATCTATAGCATTAATAACCCGATAATAATAATTCAAGACCGACCTTTTATTTACCTACTATCTGTGGTACCCAGCGTTGCCCGGGAAATTTAACTTTTTCGCCTCTAGGATATCCGGTCACATTCCGGTGTTGGCCGTTCCCAAGATATTGTTTCTTTCGGCCTTTGAGTCTTTGTTATCGTAGCTACATATTCGTTCGCACTTATATATATATATATAAATATATATAAATATATATATATATATATATATATAATTAAAATATAATAAAAAAAAGATTTATTTTGATACCACCAAATCACATAGACTTGAGTGGCAATGAAAGAGCAGATTCTTTGGCTAAAGAAGCCCTAAGTATTGACCACATTAATTCTACTAATGTTCTTGAATTAATTTCAAGCTATTTTTACTTTAATTGAACAATACATATTAGATAGATGGCAGACAGAATATGATAGTGCAATATTAAAAATTTAAATATATATATATATTTTTTCTCAAAGGAGGCATTCTATTGTTAGAGATAATATTAGAGTTATTGCTACATTTTATTGTTAAAGATAATATTCGTTCGGCTGTTCGATGTCGATTTTCTAAGGTTAATTTAAACAATTTTTCAGGTGTATAAGAGCACCATTTTGTTACCATTCTACGGCAACATCCTAGATAATGTTGAAAAGCAATAACTTCACCTCAACGAAACTGTGTAATGATGAGAATCATTAGCGATACCCTCCTCCTTTGTTTTGGCTTAATACTGGCACTATCAGAGTACAAACAAAACTTTGCTTATTACCTAGCCGCGTCCTAGCGCATTAAAGTTTGTATACTTTTTATATCGTAGTCGTTGATTAAGATTTATCAGGGTTACATACCGATGTAACAATAACAACTTTTGGCAACTGAACTACTTATAGGCTAACTAATCTCAGGTTTCAAGGTGTCTAATACGCCGATGGGGTTTCTCGCAGAAACGACTTTACGGAGATTTTCGCATCGTTTTCTGATGACTGATTTTAGTTCAACAAGGATGAGGAAATAGGTCTATGAAAATTAATTTAACAAAAATACCTCAAATCTATCAGAGTGACGAAAGATAACAATTGAGACATTTAGAGTCATTTGTATAGACAGGATTCGGATGGCTGAGCCATCTTCTAGAATAAATCACGGAAGCACGAATGAAATATAATGTATTTCAAGCTGTGAATATTTTCAGTGCTCTACATTTTCATTCATTCACTAAATTACTAATCATTACTATATTTTATAACCAGAGCTTTGCATAGTTGACACTTCAATATATTAGTTTAACGACATTGAGAGGAACAACGATGCAAATGATTGACAGTAGATGGCGAGACTGTTCACGAATTTCAGAAGAGGATGAGACCAATGAGGTCCCAGCATATGAAGTGTCTGTCTAACACGGATGAGATGATGAGTTCATCCATAATTAAACAGTATTCATGCTACCACGGAACGCTTGAGAGATAAAGTTTGCAACGAGTTTACTGAAGGATTCTTTGATCGTATATTTATGCAGCAAAAGGATTGTCGACCTATAATATAAGATACTAGCGTTAGACACAAATGACCGAATGACACCAATATGTCTTTAGTTGACATCGGAATGAGAAATCGTGACGGCTTTAATAAGTTGACACAGCGACCAAGACCAGGACTGTTAAACGTTATGCATTAAATGAAGAAGTAAAATAGACAAATTGCACATAGGTGATTGTTTTATCCGTGAGGCTTTCTCAGGGTGGTAGCAGAGGCGGATCCAGGGGGAAAATCCGGCCACGCCCCCACTGAGGATCGCCCATACAAGCTTTCAACAGTATGTTTCAAGGGCATATTTTCCAGACAATTCGGTTAAATGACTAAAAAAGGTCATCAGTTTTTTCGGCGGATAGAAAAGGTCTGTTTTTGGAAAAATTCCAGGTTGATGACTAAAAAAAAGGTCATCAGTTTTTTTCGGCGGATAGAAAAGGTATGTTTTTGGAAAATTCTGGGTTGATGACTTAAAAAAAGGTCATCACTTCTTCCGGCGACCCAACGAAAATTTTTCCCTCTTCGTCCCTCCATCGAAAATGTCTGTGCGTTCAAGAAAAAAATCCTGCGGCTTTTAATTATACTTTGTCGCGTACAAATGTTGTAGATAAACCTCTGCTTGCAATCTGACATTGCTATTGAGTGTGATCAACGTTAATCATTCTTTACAGTTGTCCTTAACAGTAGACCCGAATGTGCGAACCAGTACCATGAAATAAAACGACCACAGACTTGCAAATCATCTTTGTAATGACAAAATAATGTCGTTAGACATCAACCAACCAAATCATCTTCGGGTGGTGCCAGACCTGAACCATGTGTACAAAGGAGGCGCGCGTCTTTTATCATCACCGTTACGATATATTTATCGTCGTTTAACAACTGCTGCAATGATTTAGCACAGGGGCGGATCCAGGAATTTTCGAAGGGGGGGGCCAAAAATTTTCTGGGCTGGGGTCGGAAAATTTTTCGTTGATCTCTCGCTGAAAAATCTGATGAACTTTTTTAGTCGTTTTTGGCCGAAACCAGAGTTTAATTTAGCCCCCACCTCTGGGGGGATTGAGGTTTCCGGAGGGGTAGATAATTGACCGTCTGGAAGACAATCATGAGGCGCGCAGCGCCGAGAGTGGTAGGGGAGGGGTGTGGGGAGGGGATATGCCCCTCCCCACCAGAAACTTTTTGAATTTTCACATTGCAATGGTAGCATTTTAAGCTGTTATCTTAACAAAATAGCTGTACTTTTCAGTGCTTATAAGAGTGCCATAAGGTCTCAATAAATATAGACTTTACTTAAAAACTTCTTTCCCCAAAACTAGATGTTCTTTTTTAAGTAATCCGCCGGAAATCTTCAAAAAGGGTGTTCAATTTTCCTTCCCAAAAAACTGATGACATTTTTTGGTCATCCGTGCGAAAACTTAAAAAAGGTGTTTTAATTTTTCGTCTAAAAAGAGTGATGACTTTTTAGTCTTCCGTGCGAAATTTTCAAAAAAGGTGTTCAATTTCGCATCCCAAAAAACTGATGACTTTTATTGTCATCCGTGCAAAATCTTTAAAAAAGGTGTTAAAATTTTCGTCTAAAAAGAGCGATGACTTTTTAGTCTTCCGTGCGAAATTTTCAAAAAAAGTGTTCAATTTAGCATCCCAAAAAACAGATGACTTTTTGTAGTCATCCGTGCGAAATCTTAAAAAAGGTGTTTAATTTTTCGTCTAAATAGAGCGATGACAATTTATTCTTCCGTGCGAAATTTTAAAAAAGGTGTTCAATTTCGCTTCCCAAAAACTTATGAATTTTTAGTGAACCGTCAGAAATGTTCAAAAAGGTGTTCAATTTTCCTTCTAAAAAACTGATGACTTTTTAAGACTAGAATAAATAAAATACTTCCCACTACTGAATGAAATATAGTAAGATATAAATAAAAACAAGAAGTAAACATGTGTTATCATTCACCGCATTTTCTTGCACATATAGACTAAACTCAAAACTTAACATGTTTCGCCCTGAAATTTTTTGGCATCTGCAAAAAATAAATTACATCCCAAACACTGTTGTTAGTGTTAACTTGATTTGTAATTAATAGTTAGTTGTACTTAGTTATAATTGTGTTTATTGGTGTTAATGTTTTTACAATTTACTACGAATATATACACGAATAACATACATTGCATGCAGGGATGTACTGGTAAATTTTGAGGTGAGTATACGCTGACCAGGAGAAAAACCGACTTTTTCGGGGAAAAATTTCTGGCGGCTGTCGTCCGGCAAAAATTTCCCCATTTTCCCGTCCGAAAAATCTGATGACTTTTTTTTTTTTTTAGTCATTCGCTTTGGGTTTTGTTCAAAAATACACCCTGAATAGCCTTTGCCTTTCTCTCGCGTATACCCACACACCCTTTGTGAGGTGAGTATACGCTGTATACCCGCGTATACCCTGGTTTTTCGCGGTGAGTATACGATGCCGTTTTTTCCCGGAGGTGAGTATACGCCGTATACCCGCGTATACCCTTGATTACAGCCCTGATTGCATGCCATAAATCATAGTTGGATACTGTTGAAAGATTGTTTCATTTCGATGCTTTATATAAAGACAATGCAATTGCGTGAGAGACTTAGATTAGATTTCAATTACATTTGTACATTATTTTTATTATAGATTTTAATTACATTTATACATTAATTCTCCTGTGCATGACTGACACCCTGATTTTTTTTTGGCCACCATGGATGGGGGGGCCACGTCCCATGGTGATTTGAAATGGGGGGGGCCATGGCCGGATTGGCCCCCCCCTGGATCCGCCCCTGATTTAGCACACATTAGATTTTAGTGACCATGATTTTAAATTGGCCCTATATAAATTCTTTGAATATTATTTGACTAGGTTCATTATAACTGCGCAGATTGACTAGAGTATTTTTAGGTATACCTAAAGTGTAACAAATGACTGGTGTCAGTTTACACCCGTAAAAGACATTTCCAACATCTCATAAAAGATTAGAAGCAGAATTTTTTTCAATGAAACCTGCATCTTCAATGGCATGCACGGCAAGGCGGCACGCATTAATAACAGCAAAATAAAAAAATCCTCAACTATCCAACCTGCGCCAGGTCCCGACAAAATCATGGGATAAAGAGAAGGTCGATGCAATTCGTCTTTCATGTCACAAAGTTTATTGTTTACTTTTATAAATTGGGATGATAAAACGCAACCTGTTACAATGCATACAGGATCAAATACAGAGTGTCACTACGAGGGTCTAAATGAGGAGTTAGCTAACTGTTTATATTATTCACTAGAATTTTATTTTTTATTAGAGAGGCTATTTATGAGGATCATAGGTACGAAATATTTACTATAAAATGTTTATCATACGCCACTAATCATCAGTGGCGGCGCCAGGATTTCAGGTTTGGAGGGGCCGAAGCCCCAATGCCCTCCGACCTCCCAGGGACGAAACTAGAAAATTTTCTTCCCCGGGCGATCATACTGCAACCACCGTTGGCACGAACCTGCGAGTGCCGAATGCAAGAATGAATTTGGACATACCGACTAGGGTGGTCTGGGAGAGCGTAGTAAGCTCCTCCAGCGGAGTCTGGGGCGGAGCCCCAGAAACAAACGCTTCTTTGGCTGTTGACATTGACTAGAGCACGTTACAGGCTCATATTTGCTAGCTGTGCATGAACGATAAAGTTCTGAAAATTTTTGAATTTTAACATTGCAATAGTAGCAAATTAGGCTGTCGTTTTTATGAAATGGCTCATCATTTCAGTGTTGAAAGTCGTGGTTTAGGCGCTGTCCTTAAACACCTCTAAAACGGTGTCAACCGCTGCTCTTATGCGTATGGGACAGAAAGAAACGTTCTGGCCTTAAACACCACTAAAACGGTGTCAACCGCTGCTCTTATGCGTTTGGGAAAGAAAGAAAAGTTCTGGCCTTAAACACCACTAAAACGGTGTCAACCTTTGCTCTTATGCTTATGGGGCCGAAAGAAAAGGGTTGGCCTTAAACACCTCATAAACAGTGAAAACCGAAAGAAAAGCTCTGGCCTTTAAACACCTCTAAAACGCAACTAGATGTGAGGACCACCGCACTATCAGTCTCATTACACATGCGTCAAAGATTCTGATCAGAATCCTAACAAAGAGGATACAAGCAAAAACAGATGCAATACATGAGATAGGAGATGATCAGTTCGGGTTTCGGGTTTAGGAAAGGCATGGGAACTAGAGATGCAATTGGGTCGCTGAGAGTAATAACAGAAAGAAGTTGCGAAATAGGAAAGGATGTATACATTACATATGTTTTGTAGACTATGAAAAGGCGTTCGACAGAGTGGACTGGAAGAGACTGATGAAGGCATTGAGAAGAGTTGGCGTAGACTGGGGAGATAGAAGACTGATAGGCAATCTGTATATGGGACAAAAAGTACAGATAAGGATAGAGGGAGAATATTCTGAACAAGGAAAGGTAGGAAGGGGGGTAAGACAGGGATGCCCACTTTCACCGCTGCTGTTCAATATATATATATAGAGGAGATAATCAAGGAGGCATTGGAAGAACTGGAGGAAGGGATAAAAGTGGGAGGAATGTGGATCAGGGCATTAAGATTCGCAGACGATCAAGCAATGATGGCAGAAAGTCAGGAAGGGTTACAAACAATGATGGACCGGCTGAATACAACATCAAAAGAATACGGGATGAAAATCAACATAAAGAAAACAAAGGTTATGAGAATAAGCAAAGGAGAGCAGAAGGCAGTTAAAATATTCATAGATGGAGAAGAAGTAGAACAAGTCAAGGAATTTGCGTATCTCGGCAGTACGATTACGGAAGATGCTAGATGCCACAGAGAAATACAACGAAGGATTGTACTAGGAAAAGAGGCATTTGAAAAGAGGAAAGAGCTACTGAGAAGAGGAATCAATAAGGAGCTGAAAAAGAAAATGATAAAAACCTTAGTATGGAGTGTGATGTTATATGGATCAGAGACATGGACTATGCGAATGGAAGACATCAAGAGAATTGAAGCATTTGAAATGTGGTTATGGAGAAGGATAGAAAGAATCAGCTGGAGGGATCATATCAGCAATGAGGAGGTATTGAGAAGTATCGGAGAAAAGAGAGCGATGATGCACACAATTAGAGAAAGGCAAAGAAGATGGATCCAGGGTTGCCAGGTCGTCGCGAAAAGCGCGAATTGGGCGACTTTTGAAAGTGCTCGCGACTGAAAATTTCGTCCTCGCGACCTCGCGCTTTTTGGGCGACTTTTGAATTGTCTCGCGGTCGCCACGGCGACATTTTGAAATCTTATCAAATTCACCGCTTGTAGATTAAAATTACCGTGACCAGTTGTGTGTGGCTTTGTCTACGTAATAAAAAGGCATCAATTCTCTAGGGATCACGGACTAATTTACCATAAGCACCAAATTGCTTGTCATATAAATTTTTACGTCAGTGTTTTCATCATGTATCTTCCGACTGGCGCGTTTCTCCAAGAAATTTGCCACCAATAATTGGCATCAAATTTCATCTTTCATGCACGAGGCACGCGGCATCTGGACTATTTTGGAAAAGTACTATAGATGATATTTCTCTAACTCACCTTATGGGGGGGGGGGGTCCGTAGCTCAGTTGAGAGAGCGTTGGTCGATAAACTGAGTAGTCATTATCGCGACCCGGGTTCAAGCCTCGCTCAGGGCAAAAATGTATTTGAATTTTTTGTTAGCTGCCAGTGGCGATTTCCGTTGTGTTGTTTGCCTCGGGTCTGTTGAAAATAAGATCGCCCCTCTCCTGGTTTGACCGAATCAGGAGCGTTCCAGCACTTAGACCATTAGTGTTAAGCTACCAATCCTGTTGTAGCCGACCTGCGTGTCGTGCGAAGCTGGCCTTATGTCGGATAACGTGTACCTGTTATCGATCTGCGGTCTGTCAGATTTGATCAAGGCCGTAGCTAGGGGGGTTGTTTTGGGTGTTTGAACACCTCCCGAAATGGAAAATGTGAAAAAAATATGCATTTACGAGCACATGATGCAGCATGCATGAAATAAAGCAATGAAAACACCCACCGAAATGAAAAATGGTAAAAAATAATTAACTAATTAGCCCTATTTTTCTAAAATTTTGAGAAATTGAACACCATTATTTGAAGATTTCAAACGGATGACTAAAAAGGTCATTAGTGTTTTAGAAAGAAAATTGAACACCTTTTTTAAAGATTTTCGATGGACGACAAAATTCATCATTTATTTGAGATAGGAAATTGAACACCCTTTTTAAAAAGATTTCGAACGGATGCTGAAAGAAGAAGTCATCATTTTTTAAACTCCTCCACTGGTTGCACTCTGCCAGTGCCAGCCCCAAACCTTGATAAAGGAGGAGGGCGTCGCTAATGGTCCTTGTTACCTCACAGTGACGTTAAAGTGCAAATACAAACACATAAGTTTTTTGAGAAGGGAAATTAAACACCTTTTTTGAAGATTTCGGTCATATGACTATCAGTTTTGTGGGAGAGGTAATTGACACCTTTTTTAAATATCGGACTGATGACAAAAAAGTCATCAGTCTTTTGAGACACCTTTTTGAAGATTTATGATGGATTACTTAAAAAAAGGTCCTGAGCTTTTCGGTAACTGAAGTTCTTAAACACCCGCCTCCCAAAAAATCCTGGCTACGGCTTTGGATTTATTGTCAATAAACGAATATTATTATTATATTTTGGGAAGTGGGTGAAATACGTTAAACTATACAACAAGAATTGGAACGACTCTCTAACCATTATATACATGTACGATTCATTTATGGTTTGTAAACCATCTCGCGATTTTCGCGACTTTTTTCGTGATAATCTCGCGATTTTCGCGACTTTTTTTCGAGATCTCGCGACAAATTTTTTCCGAAATCTGGCAACCCTGGATGGATCGGGCACACACTCAGAGGAGACTCGATGCTGCGAACAATCATAGAGGGGAAAATGGATGGAAAAAGAACGAGAGGCAGACCAAGACAAAAACTGTTAGACTAGATGATGAAAGATGGCTACCAGAAGCTGAAAATGAAAGCGCAGAACAGAGAAGATTGGAGACGTCAAACATTCGAACCTGCCTAAGGGCAGAGAACGAAAAGAAGAAGAAGAGCGCTTCAGGCTTCTTCAACTTTGCAAGAAAAAATAGTGTTTTCCTTTTCTAATCAAGCACTATCTTTCTATTTGATTAATGGCGACGTCATTTATAAGCTAATTTTTAGTGTTGGGGCTTTATGTTTAATGACGTCATGCCATAGACAATATTACTAGCTTCCCCTCCTCTTCGTTTGATTATCGGCATGGGTCTGGCATCACCCGAAGATTTTTTCACTAGTTTAGGCAATCACTGGGTGAGAGAGAATGTGAATTATTAAAATGATGTTGAAAAACACTGGAAAACCATTATGTCCTTAACTCAAACACCTGAAAAACTGCAGCAAAATTTGAAGTCGTTGAAGTCGCTGAAGTCGTTTCCGAATTTGTTGCGTCATTTAATGACGCAACAAATTCGGAAACGACTTCAGCGGCGATTACTGCAACATCATACGTCGTCATGATACATTCGCTATGTTAAAAATTTACTCGGCCATCGACTTTGTCTGCTATAAACCACGGAATTAATTTTAGGTCAGAAACAAAACTATTCGGCCACTGCTCATGATACATGTATATCAGGTTAGATAAAATGTTGATGGGAAGTGGGTATACCAATGTTATTCAAGTTAACTAAAACTAAAACTGAATTGAAGTTAACTGAAAAGTTGCATTTGAGTTAACTGAGACTAAAACTAAAACTGAAAAGGTCTGAAAACTGAAACTAAAACTGAACTGAAAAGTTCAAAACTTAAACTAAAACTAAACTTGAAAGTTGAAAACTGAATTAGTTTTTGCGTGACGCTCAAACCAAATGGCAGAAATGTTTGCATCTGTTAGCAGCGCACTGTCTGAATGGCGCAGATGTTTGACTGAGCAATAGCTGCAATATGTGGCAAGCAAACATCCGGTCTAACCCTTTCTCTATCGGCTTTCTCTATAGCGGTCAGTCTATTGTAAAATGCGGTCAACCATGAAGATCGGCTGTGGGCCTGTGATGTGTATAATTAATTAATTTGATAACAATGCGTCAGTTAAACAGTCTGACATTGATTATTTATTGTTTCGGATGGCTGGGCACCGCCGCCCCGGCCGAAGTTAGTTACAGGCGTATTTGAAGCTTGGTCCGTGTAGTGGAAGAGTATGAATATTTGAACTTTAGCCTGTTTACACAGGTCTACGGATCACAAGCACATGTCTATATACAATTGTATGCAAGGTTCTTTCAATACACGATCTTGATATACTTGTATACATAGCCTACCTATGAGGATTCAATGACCAGGATATAATTATGTTTGAAATCAGTTTCATGTTTGACACCTCAATGGACTTGTCCATGGCATAGGACACAGGCTAGATGCATCAAGCATGTTTATATATAGGACAAATGAAGATGGAAATAGACGACGTGTCTGTTGGTTGCGATGATGATGGTGACAGTGATGATGGAATGGGCTAATTAATTCCATGAGACACATTAGACATGGACACAAAGAATGCTGAACTAGATCAAATGTCTGTTGGTCTTCAAAATTCAATGCTAAGAATTTTCGGTGCAATCTATTATGACTTTCTTACTAATTTTGTCGAATAGTTTGGCACAGAGTTTTTGTAATTAGTATTTAAAACACTTTTCCAAGCCAAGTATTTTATACTTGTAGCCTACTTTTAATGCTTTTGTAATAAAGTGTTTTTACTTGTATTTTAAATACTTTTATGATCAAGTATTAATATACTTATACTCGAAATACTTTTTAAAAGTATTTTCCTTATGACTGACCCTATACACAGAATTCAGCAGTACGGACAGAATTGCTATTAGTAAGCTTGATTTAAGTTTCTGCGCCAGGATCGCAGGCAAATGTTGAAAAAAATTCAGTTTGTGAGGTTTCAGTGCTCTGAAATTAAATCGGATTAGTGTTCCTTTTGAGCGATGAGTGTTTTTGATACTAAACATGTAGTGGACTGCTTCAAACTGCAGCTCAATGACATGAAACATGAATTTAGGTAGGCCTAAATGTATTGCTCTTGCTAATAAAAATGAACGTCAGTAATAAAAAATTCAATTCCTTCTGTTGAAGGTTTACAAAACTTAATTAAAACTGAAAAGTTATGAAAACTGAAACTAAAACTAAAACTGAAAAGATTTGAAAACTTAAACTAAAACTAAACTGAAAAGTTAAAACAAAACTAAAACTGAAACTGAAACTGAAAAGTAAATTGAAACTTAAATAACACTGGGGTATACGATACGAAAAGCAATGTTAAGGGACATCAATTGTGCTAGTATCTGAAAGTAAACTGTATGTCTGTCTAATTCTAAGCATTGAGTTTTGTAGGTTATTTTTAGAAGAAGACAAATGTGACAAAATGCCATATTTTTATAGAACACAAAGATGGGACAATTCTGGATCCTTCTTCGCCAACATTATATCGTTCGCCGTGAAAACATCAACGAGAGATCCCACCTTCGTCTTCAAATGGGACTACTATCCCAATAAATTTGCAGCCACATTTTATTTTTGCGTTTAAGACGGAAGAACAGATGAATATGCAACAAAATAAAAAAAAAACTGTTCGTTCAAATTACCTGAAATTGTGGTAAAGTGTCCGTATTTCATATTCACAAAGGTAGAAAAAATAATTAGAACTGGCTCCATGTTTTCCGCTAAAAATTTAAAGTAGAATGCCTCTGGGGTGTGTCACACCCCA
Organism: Lumbricus terrestris; assembly: GCA_949752735.1. Lineage (NCBI taxonomy): Eukaryota > Metazoa > Annelida > Clitellata > Crassiclitellata > Lumbricidae > Lumbricus > Lumbricus terrestris. The sequence continues at coordinate 6,569,210 of OX457049.1, forward strand.
CCTCACCTCCAACGGGTTAACTGTAGGCCTATAAAGGTGTTTAAGACGGCCGTTCCAAAATTGACAAATATGACAGTAACATTATAATAAAGATGTCTATTTCAAACCTTGTAACCGATTCGAATTTGACTACAATATAGGACTTGGAATGACCAACGATATAGAAAAAAATTGTCAACGATTTCCTATAATATCATCAGAAATAAAGTAGCAACATGTTTAGGTTGTATTTCATAAGATCATCTTCCTGGTATCGATTTAAAATAGCCGCTGAAATTAGATACCTTTAAAACGTCACCTGCGAACTAATATAATTATATCGTACGCGGAAAAATAAATCATAATTGGCATAGACGTGGTCTTCACAATTTCCAAAACCAAAATATCTCGACCATAATAATTATGCGCAGACCTCTGTCAGCGACATCTGATCGATCGTCTATTTAATAGTAATAGTACATCTTTCTGCTTCGTTTTCGTTGTGCATTGGAGAAAAGACACAGAAACTGATGGCAGGTTAAACGAAACTGAACTGAAATACATTGAAAACTTCAAGTACGTCAACAGTATTTGTAGTTGTGAGAAGTCGCTAAACTATCAAATAAAATTAATAGTCCGAATAATGATTTAAAATGCTATTTGGAATAAGTATGCCCTATACACCTTTTAATGTGATGTCATTAAAGCTATATATTGAAACCTGAGATAAAATCATTTACATGACATTGTAGTTGTTCAAGTCGTGCGACAGAAGAAAGAGTTTACGGTAACCACAATTATGTCAAACTTCGCATTTTAGGAAATGCCGTGATCTTTGCAAAAAAGACTTGAGAGATTTATGAGACAGTGTAATATTATAGTTGTTGTATTAGTTGGTGTATTGGCATTTGTAGTAGTGCCTCCCGTTTTACAAGTGACAATCCTGACAAAAGCAGTAATAATAATGAAAACGTATGGCAATCAAATATGTAATAATATATATTAATTATGATTTTGTCTTTGTTGGTCTCCATCTTATTGTCTTTCTATGATCTCTGCGGTTATGCTGGCTCATCAATTTTCTCGTTTCTATTTACAACTCCAGCCACAAAAATTAGTAGTGCTGACAGGACTAGCGATCACTCTCTGTTCCTTGATTTCTGTCTCTCTGTCTCTCGGTCTCTGTCTTTGTCTTTCTCCATTTTATTATCTGCATCTGATGATAACCACGTGATTCCAGGTCACTATGGCAACACACAGCAACGACATTCCTTAGTCAACGACCGGAACTTGGCAACGCAGCTCGCTGAAACAACGCGTTTTCGGTGTCGCCATGGTAACTCGACTCTTTCGCAATAACGGGCGTTACCATTGTAATTATGTAATTATCACAATCATTATTGTACAATAATGTTATTTTTAAACTCATGTGATCATGTCTTTCACGCATTTATTTTTTTTCTTTTCTGTTATCGAATGGAATTGAAGTGGGACGTATAGCGAATGCTTGTGCTGGAGGTTTCGGTAGATTAAGTTTTTTAATGCATTTAATTCTTTATTGCAGGTGGGAACACGTTAAAAAGGTGTCTTGTGAAACCATCATTTGCTAGACATGACCTACAAAAATGTTTGCATTGAACTTCTTTACGATAAATTTTTCCTATTGTTCTTTTATGACATAGGCTAATAACAAAATGTTAAGCTGTATATACAGACGCAACTGACAGGCCTACGTTGTTTACATTATTGTTACACGATGTGCTCACCACACAGTCGTATCTTGGTACTGAGGCTGGACCAGATGTTTTTTTCTGGGCTACAATTTATGCATCCGTGAAAAGGACACAAAAACATATGCATTCGTCACATATGTTTTTTGTGTCCTTTTCACGGATGCATAATTTGCATCTCCCGGTTTTTCTTTGAGATTAGTCGTCGTTGCCAGGGTTGCCAGATTTCGGAAAAAAATTGTCGCGAGATCTCGAAAAAAAGTCGCGAAAATCGCGAGATAATCACGAAAAAAGTCGCGAAAATCGCGAGGTTATCGAGCTTGTCTACATGCCTTACAAAACGCTTTGTCCTCGCCGAAGGGATCACTGAACACTGGACAGTCATCATGTCGCAAAAAACACGTCACTAATGATTTATTGGTGCCATGAGTCTTTCCGGGAGTCTGTTACACATTAAGTATTTTTGCATTCACTAATGAATTTCATTGCAATTTCTAGTTGCGGCTAAATTGGTTTACAAACCACAAATGAATAGTACATGTATATACTGGTTAGGTCTATGTAGGCCATTGCAGTGAATTGGTAGTGATCGAACCTCGCTTCACAAACTGGGAGTCGTTCCAATTCTTGTTGTATAATTTAACGTATTTCACCCAATTTCCCATAATATAATAATAATATTCGTTTATTGACATTAAATCTAAGGCCGTAACCAGGATTTTTTTCGGTGGGTGTTTAAAAACTTCGGTTACCGAAAACCTGATGACCTTTTTTTAAGTAATCCGTCCGAAATCTTCAAAAAGGTGTCTCATAACACTGATGACTTTTTTAGTCATACAACCGAAATCTTCAAAAAGGTGTTTAATTTACCTTCTAAAAAAACTGATGTGTGTGTATTTGCACTTTAACGTAACTGTGAGGTAGAAAGGACCATTAGCGACGCCCTCCTCCTTTAACCAGGTTTGGGGCTGGCACGGCAGAGTGCAACCAGTGGAGGAGCTAAAAAAATGATGACTTTTTCTCTTAGCCATCTGTCTGAAATCTTTAAAAAGGGTGTTTAATTTCCCTTCTAAAACACTAATGACTTTTTTAGATATTCGTCTGAAATCTTTAAAAAGGTGTTTAATTTTTCTTCTAAAAAACAGATTACTTTTTAGTCATCCGTTAGAAATCTTCAAATAATGGTGTTCAATTTCCCAAAATTTTAGAAAAATATAGCCAGTTAGCTAATTATTTTTATTGGCGGCAAATTTCTTGGAGCTTAACCCGTTTTGGACCATCGTTCGTTTTACGAACACCTTTTTTCAAGAACTCTCATTGGGTGACACCGTCACATAATCTCCGGTACAGGTGCTTTTATGTCAGCAGGAAGACTGATTTGTCGGATAGAATGCAAAAAATTATAGTTTTTCAAGTTTTGATCTGTTTTTAAGTAATGCAAAATACTGCAAAACTACGTATGTTCGCCGTCCTTTGTTTGCAAAGTTATTATTTTGGTCTGATGTGTGATATCGCAAAAGTTGATAGGCATTTAAAAAGCACATATATTTCGCACAAAACACATGCGATTTTTAAAATTTTACTGTAAAAAACGGAGTTATAAAAATTTCATATCTGGGTCATGTTCGTTTTACGAACATTGGTCCAATAGGCTACTGTGGCGGCACGCCCCGTTCGTCACGGCCTCTCAAATCGTACTTAGGCCAATCCAACATTTCGGTTACGACCGGAGAAGATTGTCTTAGCAAGGAAGCCCGGAACTGGGAATATAGTTCTGTCGCGTCGGAATCCTCATCTGCCCCGTCCGCGGTCACCGGGGAGGTAACGACCTGAGCGCCAGGATGGCCAATGCTCAAAACAGGGTCCACTTTTCCACGGGCAGCCGACCCGCGCTTAGAACTTCCCTTCACCGCGACCGCCTTTGCCTTCTTCCCTACGCGGTCTTCTTTCTTTCGTACCATGTAACAACGAACGGTCGAGGCGCCTTCACTCCCGAGAGGCATAACCTGCGTTTGGCATCCAGTCGGCCATAAGTAACGGAACCAGTTCCATTCAAGGGGATTTAACCCTATACGAAGTAACGACACAGGCATTGTCTCGTATGCCAACACGACCAATAGGTCTTTTTCTGGTACCAGGCCTTTAGGGAGACCACCCTTGTATCGCTCGGAGGCGATTAACTTGTACAACGGCCGAACACGCCGAGATCAAAATAGCCAGAATACGCGGCGGTTGCCAAGCGCGCGCGACTCTCTATCACCGAGCTTCCCGCACGCTATCCGAAGGAAATGCGTACGGTCGACTCTTTACTTCACGTAAGCCGCCGCAACAGGCGTCAACGGTAACTGACTTTGGTATCACTTTTGGATCGTGGTCACTGTCAACAGACCAGCATCGCTCCCGTATTGGGGGCTTAAAAATTAGCTAAGGGATACACAACTTCCTTAACTAAATTAACTTAGGGTAACGAACCGGTAACTGATGCAATTAAAGGGAGCTGTCTAGGCCAGCTGAGTTCTCCTAGACAATGCGTGCGCGATTTCCCTGGGTCGCGGAAATGCGCTTCTCGGTGAAGACAAGCTTTCACCGTTTGCTACACACACGATATTCACCAACAGACGTTACAGAGATATTACACTGGGTGCGTTGAGTAGATCGACACCCTGATCGTACAAGTCGGGCTACAACTGACAAAGATACACGTTCTCGACCGTTACGCTTCCGGTCTTTCGCGGTTCGGGGGAAACGCCGGTGGCAACCGTAAGACGCTTCCGACACGAACTCGGATCACTGACACAGGTCACTGGCTCTCGACGTAGCTAGAGAGCGCTTGATTCACTGAGCAATATGACACCAACTTTTCGTTATTCGCACAACAACTCACAAAGTTACACTCACTCGACCAATCGTGGCCGGTATCTACCTTGGGCTTCAACCAACGCTGATCAACGGCGGCTGATATAGCCAAGCGATCGTATCAACGGGCTCTGCTACTAGCCGATTCAAAGACCAGAGGTGAAAGGAAAGATATTCGGTAGTCAAAGAATATCGCAATACACTCGCAGACCTAGGGCACTGCGCGTTGCCCACACAGACCTGTCGGCTGCGGTCACTCGCGTGGCCGCGGCGCCGCGTAACCGAACTCTACGGGAAAAGATCGGGGGAAACTCTTCGCGAGCTCCTACCGTCTAAACCCTTCCAGATATCGCTTAACTCTCTTCTGACTGACTTGTCCCACTCAACGAGACGCGCAATCTGACACCAAGATTGCAAGGATCAGGTAACAGTCGACAAAGTTCCTCGGAGACCGGGTCGTTCGCTGTCGGCCTTCGCGGCGTCAGGCGAAAGATCAAGAAATCGGCTAAGTCCACTTCACGCGCGAGGCGCTTCTTCCAGACTATACAGCCGAAACCGTAACAGATACTGACACACTCACAACAGGAAAAGTCTTCTACTCGTCAAGATGAACGAGATTGTCGCTTGGTTCGAAGCGATCCGATCACAGGATACAAAGTTATTCACGTTGACACTTTTATTGGCGGCCGGTCTCTTCGGCTACACGCGAAAGACCGAGAACTCAAGTTTCGCGTCGGCTAAGTCCACTCACGCGCGAGGCGTTCTCACTAGACTATAGCGTCGAAACCGTAACAGATACAGGCAAACCTCTCACAGGGAAAGTCTTCTACTCGTTCGGGTGAACAAGTTTATCGTTTAGTTCGAAGCGATTGGACCACAGGATACAAAGTTATTCGTTCAGACCGGGGACTAGGCCGGTCGTTCGCGGCCGCGTAAGAAAACTACACGCAAAGACCCGAAAACGGCCTCTCGCGCGCTCCTACCGTCGGAACGCCTTCAGCTATCGATTAGCCCTTCACAGGTAAAGTGACACGGCCGCCGAGGCGCACAATCTGACACCGAGATTGCAAGGATCGAGTAACAATTGACCAGGATATGCCTCCCGGCAGGTTTCGCCAATGAATTAGAGCTGGATGCCAGGCTCAAATCACAACTGTAATTATGCGTCGCCCAAGTGCGGCAAACGATGATCCCACGACGTTCGCAGAGGTCACCAAACGCCGCCGTGTGCAGTTACAAGAGGCACCACAGCTACAGATACCAGGAACAAGGATTCAGAATTATCGAGGCCTTACCGCTTTCTACGGTTGCGCGCTCTCCTTGGTCGGCCGTGCAGATTAACCGACGCGGGCCGCCAAGAGTGACGATTGTCAAACTGCTTTCTTTTACGCTGCAAGCACTCAGCGGGTCTGATTTTCAATACGGCACCAAATGCCAGGAAACATTTACAAGTAAGACGGGATGAGCCACCACCAACTCTCCCTGGCGCGTCGAAGCGGGGCGATGCCCAGTCGGCCTCCGCTCGATCGTCACCGCAGGTAACGTTTAATCTCCGCGTGTGCGGATTCGATCCGGCAACAATATTTTCTCTCAGATTCACAAATATATCGGATAGCTGTCAAAAGTAGCCAAGGAAACACGTGTCAAGGTTGAATCGATTGCCGTGAATGCGATTCAGATGCAAGAGATCAATGAACAAAGAGTGTTCGTAGCATTGACCATAGGATGAGCATCAACCATCCTACACTATAGGCAACGCACCGTTTAGCAGGCTTTATTCCACCGGAATATCGCTGTCTGCACGCTATGGTTTGGCTTAAACCAAATTATCGGGTTCCCGTATAGAAAAACCGTTATCAATTCGCCAAAAATCCATTTCTTGTCCGATCTTCACGATCTTTGGTTCTGTCTCTTCCCAAACGACTTCTACGTCGTCTGCGCCTTAAATTAATATTATTGGACCTACCTAGAATTAATTATGGAATTAAAACTAAGGTTAGCCCTACTCGTACACGCGTTTGAGATGCGGTTTGGCTGTGTTATGCCTCGCCGTCAATCTCGTCTGCTTCCAGCAACGTTTTGCAGACTCTGACTTGTCGGTCGCGCTCTAGTTGCGCGTGTTTCCGTAGCGCATACGCCGTACATTTCTCCGCTAGGGACATTACGCCTTACCTATTATCGATTCTAACTAGACGGTTTGGCTGCTTTAAAAGCGTAACCGTCGCTCCGGCCTTGTATCCAGCTTCAGTTTGACAAGGCAGCCGTTCGGAGTTTATCGTCTTGTGGCTGAAAACGCCACACTCTCCTCCTCTCCGGCTGATGCGGAGCATCGGGGTCAACTAATCTACGATCTCTTCACGAGATATTTACCCTCCCGTCCCCGGGACTTATCTACCTAGATTTAAGCCCCTCGGAGGAAAACACTAACACGCTGTCCCCCGATCAAGGTAACAGTCACATACAAGTACATAACATCATCCAAAATTTCACAATGCTATGCAATGTATTTCGATGTAGGCGTTGTTCTCAGCGTGTGTACTCGCTGTTTCTCGCCCATCGTATCCGCAAATTCGCTTTTCTCGTCACCACAGTCATTTCTCGAGCTCCAGTCAACTCGCTCTCGTTACCACGGCTTCACCTGTAACACGAAACATGAAACAATCTCACGCAGGGCTCTACTTAAGGAGTTTGTCCAACACCCAAAAGTCGAGTTCCCTTAGATTGCTTATACCAGCTCCACCAAGGAGTCCACTCTTAACGGTACTACAGTGCTCACTCACCGGTAGGTTCTGCGCTACCAAACGTCTGGCTCACCCAAATCTATGTGATCAAGGCGTTGTCGAGATGCCGAGATCAGAAGTGGGGCCATGTTTACCAACGTTCCACTACCACCAACTTCTACGCGACCAAGGCGCTGCGCGCCGCCAGAGTCAGAAGTGGGGTCTCCTTTCACTCACGTCGTTTCAACGACTCTTTTCTCGCGGTAGGGTCTGCACTACCGAATTTACGCGACCACCAAATCTATCGACCGAGGCGCTACGAGCCGCCAGAGTCAGAAGTGGGGTTATCTGTTTACACATTTTCTCCGTCATTCCCTCACGTTCCCCACACTTCTACGCGGTCAAAGCGTTGACGAGACGCCGAGACCAGAAGTGGAGTACTCCGTTTTCACCGTCAATTCCTTTTACGTTCCCCTCACATCTATGCGATCAGAGCGTTGACGAGGCGCCGAGATCAGACATGGAGTACTCCATTGCCCGTCAATTCCTCTCTTCGTTTCTTTCGCCAACTAGCGATCAAGGCGCTGGGAGCCGCCGAGATCAGAAGTGGGGTTTCCGTTAACTTCAAAAGAAACGTACAGTCGTACTCGCGTAGGACCTAACACGAATACATAGGCCAACCAAGAAAATCAGGATCGAACCTACAACAGTTAGCAGTGAGTCCACGGTTCGTTACCAGTAATTCGAACGTAAATTGCCCCTTGAAACGCTAAGCAGTGTCGCGTTTCATATACGATCGATTCATCAAAAGGAACATAACCATCGTCGACCCGACGATTTCAGTAATCTTCGCATTACGCGAACCAACGATCTGTGTCCACTGTATCTTTCCGTGCCGTTCATCGACGCTACGCGCCGGCTTCAGGATCAGAGATTTCATTCGCAACTGAAGCACTTCAACCCAAGTCCGATTAGAGTGCAAGGAACCGTAAAGACAGTTGTAGAGCGTTCACCAAAAACTCTAGGTACCCGGACGATTACTCCAATCCGTTACCTCTCGAGAATCCGCAACCAAGCACTGACTGGCATTTACGGCGCAAGACCTCAACACAGGAAAGCTTGACTTAAGACCCCGCCCGACGTTACCTACGTCCGTCAGCTAGGCAGGTGCAAGACGATCCCAACTACCACCGGACATTCTCCCCAAGCCTACCTGGCATTTACGGTGCGAGAATTCCACTCACTCTACTGGTAGCTAGCTTCCCTCCTAGACTACCAACCTCAAGTGCCCCTCTGTCTCGAGACCTAGGCTCCACCTAACCCGTAGGCTAGGGGACCTTAAGAAGAGAAAAGTCGCCACACTATCTCTTCACCTGGGATGTCCGTCCATCCCATCACCTACCATTAAAAGAAACAGGTGATCGTAACGTAAAGTGACTCGGACTTTGAGTCTTCAGGCAAACCGCACTGAAAGTCCCACCGTGATCAGCGGTCAGCAGATTCAAACGAACTCAAAGAGACTGCACCGGTCTCAGGAAACAATCGCCATTACGCGAAGATAAGAAACGCCGAGAGCGCATCTCTCATCTTCTGTGTACCACTGAAATGACAGGCGTATAACTGAAAAGATGTCATCAAAAGGAAACCAAGTACGCTGTCCACCGACAGATTCACCAACCACCGCAATTAAGCGGTGTAGAGACCCAGTTCGCGTCTCTCGCACCACCTGGCCCACACTTGTTGCCAGAACGAAAAGAGGTATCATCAAAAAGTAACCGAGGCACTCACATTTCTCAAATCCACCGCAATTAAGCGGTTGGCTCACCAAAAGCCAACGGCTTCACCGCACGCTTACCCTGCGAGGATAACGCGTACTACGCCGACGGGGACTTTCGGCGCTGTCCAGTTCCGGAGCGGATGGGGCCGCTATCTCCTCTACAGTCTCGTCGTCGGTGTGGCCACCTTGAGACGAACTGTCTAGACCTTCCTCGTTAATCACAGTCTCTGTGTCTACGCCAGGCAACCAACTCTTAGGAGGGTTCCCGTAGAACACTTTTAGTTTGTCCACATGCACAACTAGTGCGTTTGCTCGAGCGCTTCGCTGAATTCGATACAAGACAGGGCTGATTACCTGTACTACGAGGAACGGTCCCGTGTAGACCTTATTCCATTTGACCTTACTACCGCCTCGCCGTTGCGGATAGTAATAGTACACCCACGTACCCTGAGGAAACTTGACCGGTTTCACTCGCAAGTCGTACGCCTTCTTCCGGCGCTCGGCGACTCGTCCCAGCTGAGTCCGTACCAACGAATACGCAAATTCCATCTTTTCCCTCTGCTTCGCGGCATAATCTTCGACGTCAGGGTAAGACGGACGATCGAGATCAGCAAATTGGGCAAGAATCAAATCCAACGGCGAATGGTTTTCACGACCAAGAAACAGGAAATTAGGAGTCCGCTGCGTGGCCTCATGCTCAGTAGATCGGTACGCCGCCATCACATACGGAAGATGGACGTCCCAATCCGTCTGACATTCGGACACAACTTTACCAAGCAACGAGTTCAGAGTCCGGTGGAAGCGCTCGATCATACCGTTACCAGACGGATGATACGGTGTCGTACGCACCTTGTCGATCTCCATCCGTTTACATAACTCCTGAAACAGTTCTGATTCGAAACAGGGACCTTGGTCTGTCAAAATCTGTCGCGGCATTCCGAAACGGGAGAACACGTGGTTCATCAAGGTTTCAGCGATTGTCGCAGCATCTTGATTTCTAATAGGCAGAGCTTCCGCCCACCTAGAGAAATAATCGATCGCAGTCAAAATGTACTTATTCCGGTTATTTGAGACGGGATGAGGACCTGTGATGTCGATCCCCAACCGCTCCATCGGTTCACCAGTCACGGGACACTGTAAACAACCTTGCCTCGGCGGCTTCTCGCGCCGATACCGGGCACATACATCACATCGTTCGCCCCAACGTCGCACATCATCTTTCCACGCCGGCCAGTACGCTCTTCGGCGTAGCTTTTCTAGACTCTTACGTATTCCGAAATGTCCACCACCAAAGCTACCGTGCGTTAGCTTAAACATTTCATGCCGGAGCACGACGGGCACGACCAACTGGTGTCTTTCTATCTGACCAGTAGTCCCTCGGATCCACTGCCTGAAAAGAACGCCTTGACGAACTTCCAGTAAATCCCACTGACTCAACACTGTCTTCGCCTCCCCACTCAACGACATCCGCTCTTGCTCGGTCGGCCGCTGGCCTGCTTCCTTCCACGCCAAGACGGGACCAATTTGTCGATCGGCTAACTGTGCCTTGCGTAACGACTCCGTTGTCCACTCGGTAACCGGACACACGTCTTCACCAGGTGCGGCCGCAACAGGCCTTGCCTCGGCGACGGGACAGATCCACGCTGCGCTCTCTTCCGCAGCTTCTTCAGTCTCAGGCCCTGCTCCCATTGGACCTCTGGACATCGCGTCCGCATTACCGTGTTTTGTACCCGCTCGATGTACGATCTCAAAGTCAAATTCCTCTATAGTTTCGAGCCAACGAGCCTGTTGCCCAATGGGTTCCGGAGTCTTCCGTAGCCATTGCAACGCGGAATGGTCTGTTCGGAGACAGAATCTCTTACCTAAGAGATACTGGCGGAACTCCTTAAGAAAGTAGATCACAGCCAGTAACTCCCGTCGTGTCACATTGTAGTTTCGCTCAGCCGTAGACAGTAACCGACTAGCATAACAGATCACTCGCTCTTCACCGTCTTGTACTTGAGACAAGACCGCGCCTATCGCGTAGGCAGAAGCATCAGTGTCCAAGACATACTGACTCTCGTCTTCCGGCAACGCCAGAATTGGAGACGACACCAATCTCCGCTTCAACTCCACAAACGCGGTCTGGCACTCTTCAGACCATCGGAACGGGACATTCTTTCGAGTCAACACGTGCAGAGGCTGCGCTACTACCGCGAAGTCATGAATGAAACGCCGATAATAGGAACACAGGCCAATGAACGATCTTACTTCACGTAAGTTTTTCGGAACACTCCAGTCCTCGACTGCCCTGATTTTACTCGGGTCCGTCGCGACACCTTCCTCACTGAGGATATGACCAAGGAACAGTACCTCTTGCTGCATCAAGTGGCACTTAGACGGTTTCAGTTTAAGATTGTATTCCTGCAACCTCTTGAACACCATCTCCAGACGTTTCATGTGAGTCTCGACGTCACGGGAAAACACGATGATATCGTCTAGGTAGACCAAACAGATATCGTAATTGAGACCAGTCAACACCAAGTTCATGAGTCGACAAAACGAGGCGGGACTGTTACAGAGACCGAAAGGCAGAACCTTGAATTGGAAGCTACCTCTTCTCGTAATAAACCCTGTCTTATGCTTATCTCGCGGGTGCAAGGCCATCTGGTGATAACCTGCCCTGAGATCGAACGTACTGTACCAACGGGCACCACCGAGAGTATCCAGGCTCTCGCGGATCAACGGCAACGGGTGCGCGTCTTTCCGGGTCTTCAAATTCAACTGGCGGTAGTCGATGCAAAAGCGCATGCTCCCGTCCTTCTTCTTCACCATCACGACGTTCGACGCCCACTCCGACATGGAGGGCTCGATAATTCCTTGTGTCAACATATCCTCAACCTGGCGGTCGATTTCAGGTATCATCGCAAGGGGCTGTCGTCTCAGTGTCTGACGCACAGGCCTCTCCTGCTGTGTATCTATCTCGTGTTGGATAACAGCCGTGTAACCGAGATCCTTTTCGCCAAGCGAAAACGTGGACCGATACTTCAGGATGAGCTCACGCAACCGAGCTCTTTCCTCCACCGTAACCGTGTCAGGAACCTCTTCCCATAGTCGCTTCAAGACTGTCTCGGCCTCCGGGTCGACCGACTGACTAGCCGTCATACACACTCTTGCCGGTGGTCGCCCGTTATGGCGCGACGCTTCCAGAGACGCGCTGGCGCTACCGAGTAACTCCACTCGCTCTAACCGACACTCGGTTCCGTTACTGACCAACACATCGTTGTCGCCAACGTTCACCATGCGAATGTATACTGTCGACTCTTTGCCTGTCACTAGAGTTCGACCAATCACCAAGCCTCTGGACACTTCAGTAGGCGTAGTCGTCCAAGCTTCCGTGTCAGCTTGCAAATGGGGATACACCACAGACATCGGGACGTTTAGTTCACATCGAGCCGGGACCACAGTGTCGCTCTGCACGATAACCCTACGACACATAAGTTCGGTAGACAACTCTTTTAGCGGGATCTTTCTGTCGCCCAAAAAGACGCAACGACCAGAGAAGTCCCAACGAGCCTCATTCACCTCTAACCATGACAATCCCAAGATGACCTCAGTGACTTGGTCCGTAACCAGACAAGGTAAGGCATACCATTGCTTACCAATACCAAGTCTCAACGTAGCTTCACCGTCTACTCGTATTTCGCTTCCGTTCGCAGCCAGTAAACGCTGACTGGACGACGTAACTTTACCAGGAGACACAAACGACCGGGGAACCAGGGACAATTCACTACCAGAATCAAGGAGACAGTTTCGACGTGTCCCCTCCAGGCGGGCAACAACGTAAGCCATTCGGCTACCGCAAACCAGTCGGTTCTGCGACGGTTCCTTCGCAGACTCGCTCTTCACAGGCTCCGGGCCTTTCGTGTCATCTCTTCGCTCAGGCGCAGGCTGCGGCCAATCCCGGATCACATGCCCTTTACGTCGACACCGGAAACATTCAATCTCCGAGTTTCGCCAGCGGTCCGGCTGAACGTCGCGACGTTGAAACGTCGGCCGCTCGCCTCGCCACGGCCCATCCGGTGCCCTTCCCGGATTATTCCACCTGTCGTACTGTAACGGTTTTCCTGTCTGTACTCCAGAATCCTGTCTCATGTTCATCCGACCCAGTTCTCTTGTCAGATTCTCTAACTTCCGCTCGAGGTCCTCCACGCGACGATTCTGCTGTTCACTCGTCGCTGGGGCCTCTTTCGTCGTCTTCACCCTGCCATGTCTCCGGTCGACCTCCACTCCAGACGTGGCCGGACGACCGTACGCTTCTAACCGGACTGCGTGTTTGTAAGCGGACTCTAGGTTAACGGGTTCTCGTTCCCTCACCTTCTGAGCCAACTCCTGGTTCGTCAACGCATCCATAAACGCGTCGCAAGCGACCGTTTCGACAACTTCATTCGTTGGACCTGGGTAGGCTAAGACCATCAAGCGTCTTGCCTCCTGTACCACCGCACTCAACGACTCGCCTGGGCCCTGTCGGTAAGCCCGAAGCTTCACCCGATACAAGCTCGTCTGTTCGTCCGAACCGTATCTGGCCTTTAGTTTCTCAACGAGATCCTGCCACGTGACATCCTTCTGGGCTCCCATGTCCCATAACAACTGCGACGCCGGACCGGTCAATGCGCACATCAACTGGTCGGCCCGTTCCTGAGCACTCCAGTTATTGCACCGTGCACAAACTTCGAACTTGGCCAAGAACGCGGCAATGGCTGTCTTGCCGTCGTACTTCTCTAACTTGATACGAATTCCACGATCAGCCGCTGTCATGCCTTTCTTATGATCGACAGGCGACCGTCGTACTCCAACCCTGTGATGACCTCGTCGCGGGCGATCACTGTCGTCACCGGAGTCGTCGTCATCATCGGAACTAGGAATCCCGCGATGCCCGCTGGGTTTGCTCCTCCCAAGCGTCATCGCTTTCTGACACGCTCGCCCGGCAGGTCTTACCGGTGAGCCATCGTCTTCACTCGAGGGCTCTTTGTCAGGCTTCTTGGTTAGCCTTGCAGACCGACGCGGTCTCTGCTCCACTTCTTCACGAGCGGGGCGACTAGACTGTCGTAACTCTTTACCCTTAGGCACCAGCGCGGCTGCCTTTTTATTACCATCCACGTCGTTACTGAATCTTAACGTACGCGGCCGTTCACCCGCTTGGTAAGCTTGCCGGCTTACCGCTTTCCTGTCAGGCGTCATCTTCCGATAATTAACATCAGCCTCGGTAGACGCATCGTCTGACGACATTATCCGTGCCCTGGCTTTTGCCGGTTTCTGGGACACACTCGGTAGTTCACGGTATTCTGTGTTATCAGCAGGCCATACGTCAATAGGAACCGTAGACTCACGAACCCGTTTAGGTTTTCTCGTAACCTCTCGTTCACGGTAACCTTCCGTCAAGCGCCTGACCTCCGGCGGTCCTTGCACGCGAGACCATACTTCCGTAGGCACCGTCTCTCTACGGGCCTCTCGATGCTCGGGATAACTCTCTGTTCTCGACAGCTGCACTCGCATCGATTCATTGTCTCGAACCACTGGCACTGGCCGGTCCTCAAGCTTCCTCATCATCCACGCCATACCTTGTCGTAAGGATAACAGCTCCGCTCTCACATCAATCTCCTCCGCGTCTCTCCGTCGAGACCGGAATTCACCACCCGCTTCGCCCACAGCTGAAGCACGATCACTTGCCTCCGAGCACTGTGCTCGAGGACTGCGACTCGCTCTCGGAACACGAACCAGATTCTCATCAGACACAACGGGCAACGGTAACTGTATTGTTTCACGTACGTAACCAGAAGTAACTGTGTTTTGTAATAATCTCGGTCGACTTCCGTCGCCGATTTGAGGGACAGATCGTAGCCAGTTCTCAACTCCAGACGTTGCAGAACGTGGACCTCTACCAACAGATTCAGACGAACCAACTTCATCGAGCGTGATCAAATCACCAGTCGAAACATGCGGTCGAATCTTAGGACGAGCACCAAAATAGTCAACAGGAGGTCGACGGTCAAGCTGCCCAAGATCACCGTACGCATCTAACTCGGCTTCCGAATCACCCTCGATCCGACCAGACTCACCCGCCGGTACCCTCTCAGAAGTGTTTGCCAAATCAACCCCACTTCTGGTACCACTTTGTGGCGGCACGCCCCGTTCGTCACGGCCTCTCCAATCGTACTTAGGCCAATCCAACATTTCGGTTACGACCGGAGAAGATTGTCTTAGCAAGGAAGCCCGGAACTGGGAATATAGTTCTGTCGCGTCGGAATCCTCATCTGCCCCGTCCGCGGTCACCGGGGAGGTAACGACCTGAGCGCCAGGATGGCCAATGCTCAAAACAGGGTCCACTTTTCCACGGGCAGCCGACCCGCGCTTAGAACTTCCCTTCACCGCGACCGCCTTTGCCTTCTTCCCTACGCGGTCTTCTTTCTTTCGTACCATGTAACAACGAACGGTCGAGGCGCCTTCACTCCCGAGAGGCATAACCTGCGTTTGGCATCCAGTCGGCCATAAGTAACGGAACCAGTTCCATTCAAGGGGATTTAACCCTATACGAAGTAACGACACAGGCATTGTCTCGTATGCCAACACGACCAATAGGTCTTTTTCTGGTACCAGGCCTTTAGGGAGACCACCCTTGTATCGCTCGGAGGCGATTAACTTGTACAACGGCCGAACACGCCGAGATCAAAATAGCCAGAATACGCGGCGGTTGCCAAGCGCGCGCGACTCTCTATCACCGAGCTTCCCGCACGCTATCCGAAGGAAATGCGTACGGTCGACTCTTTACTTCACGTAAGCCGCCGCAACAGGCGTCAACGGTAACTGACTTTGGTATCACTTTTGGATCGTGGTCACTGTCAACAGACCAGCATCGCTCCCGTATTGGGGGCTTAAAAATTAGCTAAGGGATACACAACTTCCTTAACTAAATTAACTTAGGGTAACGAACCGGTAACTGATGCAATTAAAGGGAGCTGTCTAGGCCAGCTGAGTTCTCCTAGACAATGCGTGCGCGATTTCCCTGGGTCGCGGAAATGCGCTTCTCGGTGAAGACAAGCTTTCACCGTTTGCTACACACACGATATTCACCAACAGACGTTACAGAGATATTACACTGGGTGCGTTGAGTAGATCGACACCCTGATCGTACAAGTCGGGCTACAACTGACAAAGATACACGTTCTCGACCGTTACGCTTCCGGTCTTTCGCGGTTCGGGGGAAACGCCGGTGGCAACCGTAAGACGCTTCCGACACGAACTCGGATCACTGACACAGGTCACTGGCTCTCGACGTAGCTAGAGAGCGCTTGATTCACTGAGCAATATGACACCAACTTTTCGTTATTCGCACAACAACTCACAAAGTTACACTCACTCGACCAATCGTGGCCGGTATCTACCTTGGGCTTCAACCAACGCTGATCAACGGCGGCTGATATAGCCAAGCGATCGTATCAACGGGCTCTGCTACTAGCCGATTCAAAGACCAGAGGTGAAAGGAAAGATATTCGGTAGTCAAAGAATATCGCAATACACTCGCAGACCTAGGGCACTGCGCGTTGCCCACACAGACCTGTCGGCTGCGGTCACTCGCGTGGCCGCGGCGCCGCGTAACCGAACTCTACGGGAAAAGATCGGGGGAAACTCTTCGCGAGCTCCTACCGTCTAAACCCTTCCAGATATCGCTTAACTCTCTTCTGACTGACTTGTCCCACTCAACGAGACGCGCAATCTGACACCAAGATTGCAAGGATCAGGTAACAGTCGACAAAGTTCCTCGGAGACCGGGTCGTTCGCTGTCGGCCTTCGCGGCGTCAGGCGAAAGATCAAGAAATCGGCTAAGTCCACTTCACGCGCGAGGCGCTTCTTCCAGACTATACAGCCGAAACCGTAACAGATACTGACACACTCACAACAGGAAAAGTCTTCTACTCGTCAAGATGAACGAGATTGTCGCTTGGTTCGAAGCGATCCGATCACAGGATACAAAGTTATTCACGTTGACACTTTTATTGGCGGCCGGTCTCTTCGGCTACACGCGAAAGACCGAGAACTCAAGTTTCGCGTCGGCTAAGTCCACTCACGCGCGAGGCGTTCTCACTAGACTATAGCGTCGAAACCGTAACAGATACAGGCAAACCTCTCACAGGGAAAGTCTTCTACTCGTTCGGGTGAACAAGTTTATCGTTTAGTTCGAAGCGATTGGACCACAGGATACAAAGTTATTCGTTCAGACCGGGGACTAGGCCGGTCGTTCGCGGCCGCGTAAGAAAACTACACGCAAAGACCCGAAAACGGCCTCTCGCGCGCTCCTACCGTCGGAACGCCTTCAGCTATCGATTAGCCCTTCACAGGTAAAGTGACACGGCCGCCGAGGCGCACAATCTGACACCGAGATTGCAAGGATCGAGTAACAATTGACCAGGATATGCCTCCCGGCAGGTTTCGCCAATGAATTAGAGCTGGATGCCAGGCTCAAATCACAACTGTAATTATGCGTCGCCCAAGTGCGGCAAACGATGATCCCACGACGTTCGCAGAGGTCACCAAACGCCGCCGTGTGCAGTTACAAGAGGCACCACAGCTACAGATACCAGGAACAAGGATTCAGAATTATCGAGGCCTTACCGCTTTCTACGGTTGCGCGCTCTCCTTGGTCGGCCGTGCAGATTAACCGACGCGGGCCGCCAAGAGTGACGATTGTCAAACTGCTTTCTTTTACGCTGCAAGCACTCAGCGGGTCTGATTTTCAATACGGCACCAAATGCCAGGAAACATTTACAAGTAAGACGGGATGAGCCACCACCAACTCTCCCTGGCGCGTCGAAGCGGGGCGATGCCCAGTCGGCCTCCGCTCGATCGTCACCGCAGGTAACGTTTAACCTCCGCGTGTGCGGATTCGATCCGGCAACAATATTTTCTCTCAGATTCACAAATATATCGGATAGCTGTCAAAAGTAGCCAAGGAAACACGTGTCAAGGTTGAATCGATTGCCGTGAATGCGATTCAGATGCAAGAGATCAATGAACAAAGAGTGTTCGTAGCATTGACCATAGGATGAGCATCAACCATCCTACACTATAGGCAACGCACCGTTTAGCAGGCTTTATTCCACCGGAATATCGCTGTCTGCACGCTATGGTTTGGCTTAAACCAAATTATCGGGTTCCCGTATAGAAAAACCGTTATCAATTCGCCAAAAATCCATTTCTTGTCCGATCTTCACGATCTTTGGTTCTGTCTCTTCCCAAACGACTTCTACGTCGTCTGCGCCTTAAATTAATATTATTGGACCTACCTAGAATTAATTATGGAATTAAAACTAAGGTTAGCCCTACTCGTACACGCGTTTGAGATGCGGTTTGGCTGTGTTATGCCTCGCCGTCAATCTCGTCTGCTTCCAGCAACGTTTTGCAGACTCTGACTTGTCGGTCGCGCTCTAGTTGCGCGTGTTTCCGTAGCGCATACGCCGTACATTTCTCCGCTAGGGACATTACGCCTTACCTATTATCGATTCTAACTAGACGGTTTGGCTGCTTTAAAAGCGTAACCGTCGCTCCGGCCTTGTATCCAGCTTCAGTTTGACAAGGCAGCCGTTCGGAGTTTATCGTCTTGTGGCTGAAAACGCCACAGTATGTATGGATGTATGTATGTAAGTATGCATGTATTCTTGTATTCATGCATGTATGTATGTACGTAAGTTCAGATGTACGCACGTATGTGTATGCATTGCAATGTAATGCATGTATTGTGTAGGCTTTGTATGCATGTTTATATGTATGTATGCATGTATACATGTATGTATACATGTATGTGAGTATATTATTTGCAGCTGAAAACATTACATTTCAGACGATTTTTCGGCATTTATCCATTTTTAACACTCTATTGTGATGCAATGGTATTTCATGCATGTTAGATATGGCGCATGTTGTCAGTAGCCTATTAGCCCAATGTTCGTAAAACGAACATATGCCGTTTTGCATATGTTATTTGAGATTTGTCAAAAAACAATATGCATACGTTCAAACATTATTTTTTAGGTTCAAAATATCAACACAGTTCTTAAAAATGTTGCGTAATAAAGTTTTGGTCCAAAATGGGTTAAAAGAAAGGCGCCAGTCGGAAGATACTTGATGAAAAATTGACGTAAAAATTTAGATGACAAGCAATTTGGTTCTTTCGGCAAATTAGTTCGTGCTCCTTATATAATTATTGCTTTTTTATTAGGTAGACAGCGCCACGCACAACTGGTCACGGTAATTTTAATCTACAGCGGTGAATTTTATAAGATTTCAAAATGTCGCCGTGGCGACCGCGAGACAATTCAAAAGTCGCCCAAAAAGCGCGAGGTCGCGAGGACGAAAATTTCAGTCGCGAGCACTTTCAAAAGTCGCCCAATTCGCGCTTTTCGCGACGACCTGGGAACCCTGGTCGTTGCTGTCTATCTCAAGACTCATGGGAATGGCAAGCGGAGCATTTGGAGCCCAGAAAATAACATCTGGTCCAACCTCAGTACCAAGATACGACTGTTCGACTCATATATCAGTTCTCCTTTATGGTTCTGAAACATGGTCGTTCGGTAGGCGGGATCAGCTGCGTCTAGACGCATTTGGCACTAAGTGCTTGAGGACCTTATGCTGCATCAAGTGGCCCGACTTCATCACCAACGAGGAGGTCTACAACAGAACTGGACAACCAACGGTATGCGGTACTATTAGACGGAGACGTTTGGTGCTGCTTGGGCACATCGCTCGAATGCCAGCAGACTCAGACTCTAGTCAGGCACTGCTGGCGCAGGCTCCGCCTTCCAGACGAAGACCTAGAGCTACATGGCTCGGGAAGATAGATGAAGACTTAACAGGGTATAGATTTGAAGATGGCCATAACTGTGGCTGAGGATCGGACACGCTGGAGAAGTTTAATCAACTCATTGTGCAACGCTCCCATTGGTGGAGTAGGCGACGATTGAAGATGATGATACTACACTACAATGTGTACATTGCCCTCAATCTTGAGGTCAGCGCGAAGTGTAAGAAAAAGCTGTTGTGTTTGGACACCTTTAAAAGTCTTGAAACAGAATATATATATTTGGTAATTCATACCGAGAGGCGTTCGTTGATGAGAGAATACTATTTGGAGAAAAAAATTAACAGAAATTTGAAGACACGGATGATGAAGTCACTTGTATGGAGTGAATGGAAAGATTCGGTGGACATAGCATAAGGCAAGAAAAGAAGCGCATGGAGGAATTGATGAAGAAAGAACACTGACATGAACGAACAGATGAACCAATGAAAATGATGGATCGGAGATACGATGAGATGAGATTTACTGCTAAGAAAATGATCGAAGCCAAAATGGAGAGATAAAGAGGAAGACCGTGACAGACGATGCTAGAGACTGAATGACGGAGGAAAGATACAAGCAACTCAAGGAGAAGACATAGCTGAGGATGGAGTGGTGACATTGGACATTTAAACCTGCCTATACGGTCAGATAACCTGATGAAGTAATGGAGACAGGCAGATGTAAGCGAATATATATATATATATATATATATATACATACATATAATTATCTGAACACAAATGTTTTACATGTATATGCTAATAGCACTAGGACTTTTTAGTTGACCATTATATCAAACGTAGGCCTACATTCCCAGACAGTGGTGGTATACACAACAAGAATATAATAATTATTATACCGAAAATAACAAGAGCCGCGTACATTTGAGGTGTGTAAGAGAAACATGACGCAAATCTGACAACTACATTGTTGTGTCAAAGGCATTTCTGTATAAAACGCAATATTCTGGATAGCCAGCAGTCTGTAATATTATTTTCATGCATGATGAGCAGTACAGATGCAACACTACTATGGGAGACTTTAAAAAATTTACATACTGCAGCGCTGTAAGTGTACTCTGTATAGTTCAGCTCACTTTTGGGAAGGCTGACAGCTTCCATTCCATAAAGAAGAAACGGTTTACAGTAGGCAGCTACTAAATGCAACAAAACTGGTTCACTAAATTTGTAGCATTTGCTATGCAACGAATTAAATGACCTAAACAACCTAATATATATAATATTTATAATACTGTATATATAGTTGATTTCGATGCCATTGAGCATTGTCTAGCTTTCTTATTACGAAATAAGCCGTAATGGATATTTTCTGCTTTTTGCTTTGGGGGGCTGAACCGCATTTAGAGGTTATAACCCCTAGCCCTCTGACGACGCCACTGGCGCAAGCATCTACGCTGTGATTATATTATAGTTGATTGCAGGAGGGAGAAAAATCTGAACATTCTTTTGTGACGATGATTAATTTTGTGAAATATGCGAAAAATCAAGAGAAAATACAGCTTGGCACCACTTTTTGAAGGACTAGGCAATTTCGATATTTCTTTACGTCTAATACTTATAGAACGGTTTCAATCTGAAACGAGGTGTCTAAGAGCCATGATGTTTCTTCGACAATTTCGACAACCCTGTCCGGTTGTATGGTCAAAAGGTAAGGGTGCAAACTTGTCACCCGTTTTCATAGACTGAGGCCAAGAAATGAAGTCGCTAACTTCATTCTCAAATAGATTTCGATGCCGTTGATGATTGTCTAGTTTTCTTATTACGAAATTAGCCGTTACAGACATTTTCCGCATTTTGCTTTGGGGGGGCTGAGCCGCATTTAGGGGGGGCTTAGCCCCCTCCAGCCCCCTTCTGGCGCCGCCACTGCTAACAGAACGTCCAGCCTGCAAAATATGGGGGCGCCAATAGCAGCCTACAAGGCACGTATAACTTTCAGGGAACTTAGGGAGTCAACTCACTGAACTCAGTGTTATCAATTGTGACACCGGGCACTCTTGAAGGCATTGTTTTATTTTGTTAAAAGATGAATGACACCATAACTTTCTATTGTATTTATTGGTTTTCTTTCTTTGCACCTGACTCAGTCGCGTTACGTTGTGTACAACGGCTAAAACATTTAGGGCCTACAGCCGGATTCTATTTGTCATCGCAAGGACTAATTTACACACAGAAGAAATAGTTGAAATGTCTTGGATTAAGCTTTAACCGAAATCACAAAGTATATCAACGAATCGCTCACCGTCTAGCATTATTATTATAATATCAATCTTTTAACTCTATCGACGTAACTCCGCTCTTTTCTCATAGCTCATGCTCGATGATTTTAGACAAAACTTTAACCATGCCATTTGGTATACGGTGACTTTTAATATGCTTTGCATGCAATTATAGGCTTGCAATATTGCGTGACGGTGGTCCAATTGCGTAGTCATGAATAAAAGAGAAAGCTATCAACTGAAAAAGAATGTAAATTAGTCTCTAGAGCATAATTACATACATGACATGCACTTGAATTTGTATTGCCTGTTTGACGTTGCTCAGTAGTGTCGTTGCCTGCAAGCCCTACGGCTACGGTCGGTTGGTCGGTCGGTCGGTCGGGCGGTCGGTCGGTCGGTCGGTCGGTCGGTCGGTCGGTCGGGCGGTCGGTCGGTCGGTCGGTTGGGCTATTGGTCGGTCGGTCGGTTGGGCTGTTGGTCGGTCGGTCGGTTGGTCGGTCGGTCGGTCGGGCTGTTGGTCGGTCGGTCGGTCGGTCGGTCGGTTGGGCTGTTGGTCGGTCGGTCGGGCGGTCGGTCGGTCGGTCGGTCGGGCGGTCAGTCGGTCGGTTGGGCTGTTGGTCGGTCGGTCGGTCGGTTGGTCGGTCGGTCGGTTGGGCTGTTGGTCGGTCGGTTGGTCGGTCGGTCGGTTGGGCGGTCGGTCGGTTGGGCTGTTGGTCGGTCGGTCGGTTGGGCGGTCGGTCGGTCGGTTGGGCTGTTGGTCGGTCGGTTGGTCGGTCGGTCGGTTGGGCGGTCGGTCGGTCGGTCGGTCGGGCGGTCGGGCGGTCGGTTGGGCTGTTGGTCGGTCGGTCGGTCGGTCGGTTGAGCTGTTGGTCGGTCGGTCGGTCGGTTGGTCGGTCGGTCGGTTGGGCTGTTGGTCGGTCGGTCGGTCGGGCGGTCGGTCGGTCGGTTGGGCTGTTGGTCGGTCGGTCGGTTGGTCGGTCGGTCGGGCGGTCGGTCGGTCGGTCGGTCGGTCGGGCGGTCGGTCGGTCGGTCGGTCGGTCGGGCGGTCGGTCGGACGGTCGGGCGGTCGGCCGGTCGGTCGGTCGGTTGGGCTGTTGGTCGGTCGGTCGGTTGGGCTGTTGGTCGGTCGGTCGGTTGGGCTGTTGGTCGGTCGGTCGGTTGGGCTGTTGGTCGGTCGGTCGGGCTGTCGGTCGGTCGGTCGGTCGGTTGGGCTGTTGGTCGGTCGGTCGGGCGGTCGGTCGGTCGGTCGGTTGGTCGGTCGGTCGGTTGGGCTGTTGGTCGGTCGGTCGGTTGGGGTGTTGGTCGGTCGGTCGGGCTGTTGGTCGGTCGGTCGGTCGGTTGGTCGGTCGGTCGGTCGGTTGGGCTGTTGGTCGGTCGGTCGGTTGGGCTGTTGGTCGGTCGGTCGGTCGGGTGGTCGGGCGGTCGGTCGGTCGGTCGGTTGGGCTGTTGGTCGGTCGGTCGGTTGGGCTGTTGGTCGGTCGGTCGGGCGGTCGGTCGGTCGGTCGGGCGGTCGGTCGGTCGGTCGGTTGGGCTGTTGGTCGGTCGGTCGGTTGGTCGGTCGGTCGGTTGAGCTGATGGTCGGTCGGTCGGTCGGTCGGGCGGTCGGTCGGTCGGTTGGGCTGTTGGTCGGTCGGTCGGTTGGTCGGTCGGTCGGTTGGTCGGTCGGTCAGTTGGGCTGTTGGTCGGTCGGTCGGTTGGGCTGGTGGTCGGTCGGTCGGTCGGTCGGTCGGGCGGTCGGTCGGTCGGTCGGTTGGGCTGTTGGTCGGTCGGTCGGTTGGTCGGTCGATCGGTTGGGCTGTTGGTCGGTCGGTCGGTTGGGCTGTTGGTCGGTCGGTCGGGCGGTCGGTCGGTCGGTCGGTCGGGCGGTCGGTCGGTCGGTCGGTCGGTTGGGCTGTTGGTCGGTCGGTCGGTTGGGCTGTTGGTCGGTCGGTCGGTTGGGCTGTTGGTCGGTCGGTCGGTTGGGCTGTTGGTCGGTCGGTCGGGCGGTCGGTCGGTCGGTCGGTTGGTCGGTCGGTCGGTTTGGCTGTTGGTCGGTCGGTCGGTTGGGCTGTTGGTCGGTCGGTCGGTTGGGCTGTTGGTCGGTCGGTCGGTTGGTCGGTCGGTCGGTCGGTCGGTTGGGCAGTTGGTCGGTCGGTCGGTTGGGCTTTTGGTCGGTCGGTCGGTCGGTCGGGCGGTCGGTCGGTCGGTCGGTCGGTGGGGCTGGTGCGTGGGATATCAATGTTTTGTTGTGCATGGTCTTTCTGACGCAGGTGATCGTTACGCCGAAGACTTCTGTCTAGCAATGCGACCAATGTGCAAGTATGCATGTACATCGTCGTCTGTTTCCAACATGGCAATGTCGTGGTTAACGGACATGCTATATCTGCGAAGGTCATACCAATCACAATATTATGTTAAAAGATGAGGTAAAAGCCAAACAAAATGAAAATTTCCTCAAAATAATGAACCAATACTGGTCCCTTTGACAACACGACTTTAATCTTCCTTGGACATCAATTCGGGGAAAAAAATAATGATAAATTTAATATTAAGTTAATAAATTTTAATGTTATTGTCTTCATTTGTGTTTTAATGATATATAAAGTGAAATTCTCAGGATCGTAGTTGAATTCTTTTTTTCAACTTTTACAGAGGTCGTAATTAAAGGCATTTAGCTGTTTAACGACACCGTGCGATTAGAAAACGATTTGCGTCAACTTCCTCGTTTCTACAGACTTAGAACTGGCACTACCATAGACTGGATAATTGCAAAGTTTTTGTGGTTATGTAGTATTCATGGTTAGTATTATTAAGTAAGTAAGTAAGTATATACTTTAATGGACCGCCTGCAAACGCACTGCGGGAACATCAATCAGTTATGAACAACAATGAATATAATTATATATATATATATATATATGTGTGTGTGTGTGTGGGTGTGTATGTGTGTGTGAGGTCGACCGCATCGAAAGGTTCTTAGGACGTGTCAGACGAGCTGGATTCCTTCCATCCGACTCCCCCAAAGCAGTCATTATGGCTGAGGCTGCTGATGCTGCACTCTTTGCAGCTATTATAATAGACGACAATCATGTTCTTCGCAAATTTTTCTCCGATAGACTCCCTGGAAAATACAATCTACGCCCTAGGCTACATCCATTCGAACTAAATAAAATAAAAAAATAAAAAACTTCATAACACGGATGCTATATAAAACATTTACTAGGCTTTATCCGCTGCTCCTTTGTGCTTGTTAACTGTCGCGTTATGTCGATCGGTTATTTTGTCAATAAAACGAATATCTATATAATGTGGTCTGTAGTAGTAATTGTTGCTAAAGTATTGAAGTAGCAGTATCGTTGCTATTATTGCTCATTCGATAAATCGATCACAAAGGATATATTTTTTGGACTCAATTAAATATTTATTGTTGCTGTGGGTTTTTAATTTGTCCATCGACATTGATCTGTCACAACTCGAAGAATCGTTTTTAGCTTAGAGCAAATCGTAATCATGCAGCCGTCGTTCCATATAATTATATAGCGCAATTTGATAGGGTTTGAAAGGTGTGTAAGGTGACCTTTCGTATCACATTTCATAATACTTTAAAAGTTACAGCGTACCAACTTTCTATAGTAAGATCTAATACCATTTAAAAGGTGACTAAGTTGATCCTCTCTTACAACACGGCAGATTTTAACAAACATTAACTAAAAACATCTCTGCATTCCAATCTTTTATAGCAAGGTCCGATATTGTTTAAGGGGTGCATAAATAGAACGGTCAAACCAATAGGAAATAAAATTACCTATTATAGGCCTCTACCAACCGGGTTTGTAAAGTACAGTCGCTAAATAAATGCCTGGGAAATGAATGAGTTTGAATTTTTTCCCGACCTCCATTGTTGCCTGGTCAAGGTTGACAAAAATGGACAACAAATATTCTTGTATGTATATATTGATTCATTGATTCATTCATTCGGAAATTTATGTAGCGCCCCTTCATGAAGAAAACCACTGAGAGGCGCTCCCAACTCCAGAGCGCACAAAAAGAAGTCTTAAGTTTAGTAAGGAAGGATCCTGGTAGAGGACATAATATTATATGCACGCATTGTATTGCATTGTATTGTTTTATAGGCTATTGTATTGCAATGTTTTGCATTTCTATTGCATTGTATTGTATCTATTAATTTATGAAGCGCATCTTGCAGCGAATACTCCGTGGCTTGCCCTTCTCCGTCAAATTCCTTTTAATGTAACGCGAGCGTAGTGGACCAAGAGACCAGTTTGAAATTAAAAAGAGATATATATTTTTTATGTAAAAAGCAACGATTGTTGACAACTGGATGGTGTTCTGCACAAGTGGATCAACCACCAAATTCATTATTGTCCAGAAAACGATTATTTTTAAATTACTCTTTCGTTTCGAATGGAAAAATCTTGAATTAAATCATGTAATAGTACAAATGTGCTACTCATAAACGGGTAATATTGGTTTCAATAATTTGTTAGAGATTTTGAAAATAAAAAGGAATTTGTGAGTTGGTCCATTTGTGTCCTGGGAATTTGTGGATATTGTGAGTTGGTCCATTTGAATCCCAAGGAAAGTGTGGGTGATTGCTTCATTCTGATGCAGCTAAATGGATCCAATGACTAGTAGTAGCATTAGTAGTGGTAGCAGTAGTCGTAATAGTGGTGGTAGTAGTAGCAGCAATATTAGTAATTGTAATAGTAGTAGCTGTAATAGTAGTAGTTATAATAGTGGTAGTAGCAGTAGTAGTATAGTAGTAGCAATTATGGATAAGTTATAATAGAAAAAACATGACAATTTTATGAAAATAAACACCTTTATATATATATTTTAGTTTATTTTGAGCCCTTCCGGTTGTCAAAAGACAACTCAGTGAGCATGGAAATGTAACCCCACATTCCCTCTATAGAATGGTATAATTTGTGTCTCTTAATATTAAAGGGCGGAAAAGTTACAGACGATATTCTTAGGGGGGGTGGTATCCACCTCCTGGTACCTTTGGTATATCGGGTGTAACTTTTGAACGGTAGGGGGCATCATCAAAAATTTTAGCTCAAAATGTGTCCCAATGAACCCTCTACCGCTACCTATTTTTTCAAAATTTTATTCCGGACGGAACGCGTTTGATTTGCGAAAAACCTAGGGGTGGGGTGGCAACCACCCGGTGTCCGGACAATTCGTCCCCGGACAATTCGTCCCGGACAATTCGTCCCGGACAATTCGGACCCGGACAATTCGGACCGGACAATTCGTCCCCGGACAATTCGGACCGGCTATAGCCTACTTTAGCCTCAGTCTATGCGTGACTTGTCCATTCTGGAGTAGGCCAACCTATTGCTTTCCAAATATACCTTTAATGTTATAGCCAAGTGAGGTAACGTGTTATATTATGTTTAGGCCTACATTTGCTTTGAGAACAATGAAATAATTTTCAATTTCGAATTGAATTTTAATGCGCAGCAGTATCTCCGGTCGACATCTGTATACGGTAATGGTGTCCGGGACGAATTGTCCACACACACACACACACACACACACACACACACACACACACACACACACACACACACACACACACACACACACACACACACACACACACACACACACACTGATGCACTCACATAAACTACTATAGTTAGCATATAGCGATTGCTAAACGTAGTTGGCGTTGTCGCCGTTCATTCTCCAGATTTGAGCCCATGGCAGTCACTCTGTCACTCTCATACCAAGCTGGACAGAGATGTTGTTTATCTTTCTTAAGTAATTTTTCCTCCAATTAAACGACCTTGTTTGCTGACAGAACACTGAAATCGTGAGCTTCAACGATTAACGTCATGATCGATCCGACTTGACTGCAGGGTCTATGACAACAGAGGCCGTTACCCTGGACTGAAATTTGCTCGGCATATTACAGCAATTAAGATTATCATAATTCCACTATCTGAGCTGGTTTTCAAACATTACTTTCAACTATTTTGAGGTGTGTATGTGTATACATCATTTTGTAACTTTTTCAGATGCTCAGGACCGGACCGGGTGACTTATTCATTGAAAGGATAAAACTATTATTGTTTTGCAGCGTTTTTAAACTGTCGGAATATAAATGCCGACGTCAAAGTCTCTTAAATGTTGAAGAAAATTGGAAACATGATAGCAAGTACGCGGTGAGGGCGTAAATGAATTGACTTTAGTGTACATATAGTTACACAGCTACCGTATTTAATTTCCGTTGAGTTTTAGTTGAGTGCATGAAACGACTTCTAGTGACTGGATTGATCCAGATTTGACGAGAGTTATTGCAACAGAGGCCGTTTTCCTCCAAACAAATTAGTTTGGCATAATACAGTTCTCTTGACTCTAGTGACTGGAAAGTCGACATGATTGTATTTGATCAAAGGCGTACACAAGTTGCCGCAAATCCGAGTCATACTTGTAATGTCAGAAATATTCATTTATGAGGTGTCGATGAAGACCCTCTGGTTTCCAGTTTTTATTCAATTTTTTCTGTCCGTTCACGTCGGCCTCACCACATCCGAGCGTCTCTATGATTCCCTCAGTTTATAGACGTTTTATTATATCACAATAAAATAATCACTCCCAATAAGTCCTCATCTCATCATTTGACCATTATTGCGAATCAGGGACATCGAACATTAATGTCAATAGTCATAATTTATGCACCTTTAAATCATTAGACTTTCACGCTATAAATAACTAATTTCTTTTGATAAGGTGTATGCAAAATGATCTAGTTCAAGACCAGAGCAATGGTATCAAGGAGCGAACCGTAAGAAATTGGAATAGCCAGATACCGCGTCGTTTTCACGTAATGAATGCAAGTTATTATATGCTTGTGAAGAAAAATCTGATTCTAGGACGTTTCATCCCCGGACGATTCATCCCGGACGATTCATCCAGTGGACGTTTCATCCCAGGACGTTTCATCCCAGGACGGTTCATCCAGTGGACGGTTCATCCAGTGGACGTTTCATCCCAGGACGATTCATCCCCGGACGATTCATCCCGGACGATTCATCCCGGACGATTCATCCAGTGGACGTTTCATCCCAGGACGTTTCATCCCAGGACGGTTCATCCAGTGGACGGTTCATCCAGTGGACGTTTCATCCCAGGACGATTCATCCCCGGACGATTCATCCCGGACGATTCATCCCGGACGATTCATCCAGTGGACGTTTCATCCCAGGACGATTCATCCAGTGGACGGTTCATCCAATGGACGTTTCATCCCCGGACGGTTCATCCCAGGACGATTCATCCAGTGGACGATTCATCCTCGGACGGTTCATCCAGATAGATAAAATACATACTAATATGATGTGAAAGGACGGAGTTTATTAGGGGCCAAGCTTAGACCCCCACGAACTGAAAACAAACTCCGCCCATGTCGGCAGGGTACTACAACGTCCAGGCGAAGAGTCACCTATTCTATTGTTCATTAATCACCTATTCAATGGTCGGTGGCTTGATGTAGTACGTTCAATTGGCCGGGAGAGTGAGACGTGCAGTTGCCGGATACGGAAGAGCAGAGGTCCTAATATATCTTCGGGCAATTGCCCATTTATCGCACACTTAACTTTTAAACCTTTGAACCAGATATAGTTCTCATATAGGGACCTAGTATAATTACACATTTTATTTCAAATTATTATATACTTTTCATCTCCATTTGATTGTTCTATTCTGATAGTTAATTGCATGTTCTGTAGGCTTATGTGTTCCTTTATTATATCCAATTGCATGATTTTATATCTATTTGATTGCATGTCTTATATCTAATTAATTCCATGTTTTATAGGCCTAGGTGTTCCATTCTGATATTTAATAATTGCATGTTCTATAGGCTTATGTGTTCCTTTATTATATCCAATTGCATGATTTTATATCTATTTGATTGCATGTCTTATATCTAAGTAATTCCATGTTTTATAGGCTTATGTGTTCTGTTCTGATTTTTAATTGCATTTTCTATAGGCTTATGTGTTCAGATATGCTGATTATGAGAATGAGCGTGAAGATGCTGATAATAAGGGTGCGCACAGTTTCAAATCTTATTCTGGGATGAAACGTCCGGGATGAAACGTCCTGGGATGAATCGTCCTGGGATGAAACGTCTTGGGATGAAACGTCCTCGGATGAATCGTCCTGGGATGAAACGTCCACTGGATGAATCGTCCAGGATGAATCGTCCTCGGATGAATCGTCCTGGGATGAAACGTCCACTGGATGAATCGTCCTGGGATGAAACGTCTTGGGATGAAACGTCCTCGGATGAATCGTCCTGGGATGAAACGTCCACTGGATGAATCGTCCGGGATGAATCGTCCGGGGATGAAACGTCCGGGGATGAAACGTCCGGATACCAAAAATCTATGATATTTGTTATTTTACTATAAAGCTTAGCTTCGACTACATGGTAATGCTTCTTTAACGTTTTATCTCTAGTATCCATGTATCAGTTTCGACTGACTGATTTAGCTAGTCAACAAATCATCGCGTAGTTTCAGACCAATGTCGATGTTTAGCTCGCTTGCTATAATAATGCATCACGGTGTATATTGGGGTTATGCAGTGCAGCAGAAGCGCAATAGACTGCAGTCCGTGATGGACCGTCTAGTTAGACATCGCTACATTCCAGAGGATAACCCAACATCGAAACAGTCGCGTTAAAATGCAGTAGGAGCCTATTCACCGCTGTCTTGACGGACTCGGGACATGTTCAAAATCCGCTTCTCCCTCCTATAAGGACACTCCCATATTCCATGCAAACAAGATAACATGACAGAATTTCCCACTGGCAGACAGCTTCAGTAATGAGAAAAACGTTTTAAAGGTTATAATAATTATAATATACTGAAGTTGAGTTAAAGCGAAGATAATATTAATAGTAATATTAATAGACCTATTACTTTTACTTGGACTTGAGACTAACACCACTCAACAGTCAACAGCACAAGTGTTGATTTTGCAATACGTTGCTCCCTGCTTTTCCATCCAGTTCGTGAATCACATTATTTACACATTTACAATCTCGTCCTCACAGCCTCTACATGCCGAAATCCTCATTAGAAAGCAATTTACTACCGGGATACTATTTAGCACTTATTAGCGTCGTGATACAGAGCACGTATTAGCGTCGTGATACAGAGCACTATCCATATATTACCTATTAGACCAACTGTAAATTGTTTTATAATCTTAATGTTATTTTACATTACTATATTTCGATGTCCCAATGTGCGTTTCCCAACAGAATACTAAATGACATTCTTACTGTACTTGCTTCAGTTGCTTGCCTAGCTAACAGTCACGTCTATTGAAATACCGCCATTTGCATCTGATTGATGATATAATTATGATCATGCTATAGAAATGATTTTTGGGGGGTAAATTTGTAGCTAATGCAACAACCTCGAATGGACTTTCCTTGACTATGCGACACCTCCCATATTACAGCTCTTAGCACGTATCTCGATGGCAATGTACAATCTATTTAAATGCGCTGCAGTGAGATTTTTCACTGGTTCCACTGCTGCAACATCTTTGTTCGGTGAAAAGATGAAGATATCTAAATAGTCTGAACTGTAGTTGCCTCTTGCTAAGTGCTATTTGTGGCCTTACCTGTGACGCATCCACCTTTGTAATATTATTAATGACTCTACATAAATTTCATCCAGAAGTAAGATAACATGTTTATCATAATCTTTCGCAATTGCTGCCGTTTGTTTTAAGTATATGTCACACGAGAATTCTCATTTAGTCCACCAGGCAGTGAAAAACAGTAGACAGCCGTTTCAAGTAAGAAACACTTCGCAAGGTCAAATCGGTGTCATGCAAAATGCGATAAACATTGGCAGATGCAGTAGCGGACGGACGGACGGACGGATGCTTTGCACATGCTGTGGGACGCGGTGGTTCAAATGTATATTCGGTGCTTTTGAGCAGGCTGGTTTTCGAGTTTGAATCCACCTCAAACCGCCACGTAGAAACCATGACCAATTGCTCACGCTATTCGGTCTGAAACTCCGATTCAGATCATTCGGTGTCCGCACTGTGCATCGTGTACTGTTGCTGTAGACTGGAGAAACTTTAGCTCGGTTACTAGCAGATATATCTAGACACCTCCTTTAGTGATATTTTTTGCACTATAAATAACCGATAGGCTAACAATGGTATCTTCAGTTACTGTAGAGGAGCTTTAAACCTGCATGTAGCTACAATGATCCTGCAGTTGACTGGCCTGTACCCTAGTAATGCTGCATTCGTTTTTTTATTTGGCAAGAAACACATTCATCTTCGATGAACGATAATCATTCCCCTCGACCATTATCACTTCGTTATTTCGAATCGGGAGTGATTATTCGCAATTTGCGCTTCTCTAATTTATATTGCAAGTTAAAATTTTCAAAGAGGTTTTCAAGGAACTGCAAAAATTATGCCTTAATTACATAAAAGTAAATCAGCAATGATATAATAATTGTGATTATTACTACTAGAACCTTCAGTTTAAGGTTACTACGTGAATCAATCAATGGCAAAGGTCCGATTGAATACACATGAAAACGCATTTAGGACAGGTTAACGGGTTCAAAAACCAAAATTAAGCAATGTCCGTATTTTATAACTAATTCTGGATATATTTAAACCATGTAATTGGGAATTAATTTTTGTTCTGGCAAGACCCCTGGTCTTGCTATTTAGAGGCTAAGATCGGGCATGGTAGCCTTGCAAATTTTTCGCCCTGCTATTGTGTGGCTCGTGAAATAGCTGCGACTTGTGAACGGCGCTTTGAACGATTGCCGCTTGCGATTACTATTAATGTAATTTGCATTTTTGTAATTGTAATTGAAACATTTATATAGCGCCGCTCACAGATTCAGTGGTTCTCCCGACCCAAGCTAGTGCTCCCGCTAACAAATAGTATAGTCTTCAGGCGTTTACGAAACAGGGGAAGATAAAGGCCAAGAAGCTCAGAACGTAGCTTGTGAGGAAGGCGGTTCCAACAAGAAGGGCCAACATAATATGCGAAGCTTCTGGACTGGACCGTAACTCCACGCATGCGCGGGACAACTAGAAGGCCATTGGCAGCCGAGCGAAGGGCAGAGCGGCCAGGAAGAGAATTTTTGTTCTGGCAGTAATAATTTTTAGGTTTCTTATTATTAAGTGAACCTGTAACGCGCACAGGGTCATACCGAAATGTGAATCTGAGGAACGGACAGGCAGCCACCAGAGGAAGATGCAATAATTAGAGATGCATGTCCTTGAAAGCAAATAAGAAGTGAGTTTTAAGATGCTTTTTAAAGTAAGGGAGTGAAAATTGTTTTGCATCGCGGTTCGGCTAAAAGACTGAACGCAAGCAACTAAACGATGGAAAATATATTTTGGAAGTGGGTCGCGCAACGGTTGAACAACGTTTCTGACTGTAGAGAATAATTGTGAATAGAGAAATAGAGATAGAACCGTGGAGAATGATTCAGTCTGTCGTTTATTTTGTTCCACGTTGGATCTTCACCAAGCATAACAGAACATTGCATAACGTAAGAATTGTATTTCAGCATATCTATTAGAATCAGTCAATTTTAGACACCGTTAAAACGGAATACTAAATCTGATAATTAGGAAACATTAGGAATTTCTGAGAGTTAGTGGAAATTCAGAAGACGCCTACTGTAACAGTTGCTAATAATATTATTTAACATAAAGGAAAATGGCTAATGTCATTACCAGATTTCAGCATTGTCATCATCGTCGACGTTGTCGTTGTTGTAATGGTCGTTGTCATTATCATAATCACCATAACCGCCTCATGCTGAAGATGATGATCACGATTATCATCGTAGTCATAATAAAGTCGACGTAGCTGTTGTAATATAATAAGCAGAGACGTCGTACCAACTGCACAAAACGACACAATATAATTATAATTGTGGAGCGTTTAGAGACTTTAGACTGAAAACAAATATGCAAATGAGCAATTACCATTGGAAGCAATGTTTTAGAGCTGATGGTGAGATTGGATGGAGAAGAGCTTGTAGTCTACCAGAAATGCGGGCACAGAATAAACGTAGACAGATTCAATTAGCACATGCGATGCTTGAAAGATTGAACACATTGTGGAAGCCAAACAGCATATCAAAAAGAAGAAGAAGGAAAAAATAAAACTGTTCACGGCACTCCACAATTCGGTGCTAATTGTGTGGATCTTTAGTTTGGTGTAGACGAATGAAGGGCGAATGGTCATTCCTGTGTCTATAAAAGAAACAGCCATACCATGAAACGTTGTTGTCTCGGTCTTTGTTGTGGGAGCCTTTCACTTGAACTGCGACATTCATTATCAACTAGTCTAATAACCTGACTAAGAGGAACTTAAAACATTATGCTGATAATACATGTATTGCCTTGCGTTGCATGTACACCTTTGGTTTGGAACTTTGAGAAGCTATAAATAATATAATAATTATCCTTCAAATAAGTGGCTTGTTGGTTAACATGTAGTCTATTCTTTCTAGTTAAAACGGAACTAACTCCAATTTGCTTTAGACTTAAAATAGTGACAAAACGATGTGGGAGGGCATCGCATGGGACCACTGTTGATGATTAGCATTCTTTAAATTCAATTTATACGATGTAAAGTGTCAACGACGAGGCAAAACAGCTACGGCCCTCAAGTGGTCGACCCTTGATGAACGTTTCATCACAGTTTTTTCTCTTTGTGTGACAAACTCAAACCTGGATAAAGGTTGAGATTTTCAGGTCCCGCTCTTTTTCTCAAGTTCTATTTTCCTCTATCTCCCTCCCACGCTTTCTCTTCTTTTTCCTCTTCCTCTTCCTTCTCCTCCTCTTCCTCTTCGTCCTCCTCCTCCTCGTCCTCTTCTTGCTCTTCTTCTTTTTCTTCTTCTTCTTCTTTTTTTCTTCTTCTCTGTATTTTTGTATCTATCTATCTGTCTATCTGACTATCTCTCTGTGTCTGTCTTTGTTTGTCTGTCTCTCTGTGTCTCTCCGTGCCTCTCTGTGTCCCTCTGTATCTGTCTGTCTCTGTGTCTCTCTCATTGTTGGCCATTCACTTATAACCACGACAACCTTCTCTACACCTTATTTCTTCTTAGTCGCGAAAGAAGTAGGAACAGAGATGAATACTGGTAGATGATATCAGGTAAGAAGGTAAGAGACTGACTTTGCTTGGTAATCTAGTCTATAGTGATAATAATGCATGACAGCAAGTTTCCATCCTACGTTAAACTTTGCTATACAAGCTGCAGTAAATTATGCAAAATAATAATAATAAAGTTGAGCGCTTAAGAATTAAACATTCTCTCATTTGATGTAATTCATTGAACACCTCTATCTCGTAGAATTCCAAATTTATAAATAGTTTTTTCGATAATTATTCGTTGCGTGTATGATCTCTTTTTCTCTTACAACGTCGTAAAGCCTTGGTTCAGAAACCAAATTATTTAAGGTCCAGTAAACAAATTTTTTAAAGGTGTCCAAATACTGCCCACTACAAATGTTGGTAAAGTTATCCCGAAACGAATATCCCGCCAGTGTCCCAGTCACAAGAAATGTAAAAGGAGGACAACGCTGTTCACGTAATAATTCTCAAGGCAATCATTTAATAACTATTAATAATAATTATTGTTTCTTCTTATCGCCAGATTGACTGGACAGTGAATGCCATTCCTTAAGATGGCGGATTCGTTGCATAGAGAGAAGATACAAGCGAACGAATCTATCATCGATCCATGTCAACTGAGTTTAATTTACCCAGCATGCAGTCTTCGTGATGAACTTGCTTTTTCTTTGCACCGTTTCCGCAAGCGTTTGAAAATCGTTTTCTTTAATCATGGTTTGGTGCTGTCAGGTCGGGAGCGCCTCTGACGACTTGCTCTTTAAGTGGCGCTAAATAAATTTACGAGGGCAATTACGAATGCGATTTAAGCGTATCAATGTAATCCTTACAATGACGGAGATGTATAGTGTTAAATGCTACTAAAACACAGTTGAATGTGAACAACACCTAACATGAATTGTAACGTAACTCATTATACTATTTTTCGGCCTGTATTGAATTTCTAGCGCGACCAGCAATCATTCTCCAGGTGTGTAAGGACATCACTTTAGTTCCATTGTGTTGAAGCAGTTTAGAGCTGCGATGCTGTGGACATCACGATGTTAATTAATGTCATAAAATATTTATGCAATATACAAACGATCTTTTAGCGCGGCCTTCCACAATAGAATTGGTTTGCCCCAATGCTCCGTTCTTGGTCCTTTACATTATATAATAATTATGCACTGCCGATCTGGGTCTCTGTTGACAGCCATTGCTGTCCACAGCCAATCTTATGCTGACGTCCTGCAAGCTTACATCAAGCCTAGGGTGGTCCATGCTGATGCAGCGGTTGGAATAATAAGCCAGACTATAATACTGACCTTGCAATCCTGGATGTCTTCAAACCACCTGCGCCTTAACCCTACTAAGACTCAGCTTATATGACTTGAAACGCCCCAGCAGCTTTCTAAATTTGATTTATCTTCCCTATCCTTAAAATATCACATTTCACTTTTTCCACTTCAATCCGGAATTTGGTAGTCATCCTAGGCCAGGAACTCACATTTGCGCGGCACATTGGCCATCTATGAGTCGTAGCTGTTACTACCAGCTTCGTCAGTTCAAGATCATTTCCAGCTCTTTGACTCCTAGCGCAACCTCAACACTTGTTCACGCGTTTGTAGCTTCACGTGTGGACTACTGCAACGCCATATACGGTGGTCTTCCGGCCTGTCGGGTGATGACCTAAATAGGGTCCTGCGCACCGTTTCGCGCATATAGGCCGCATTCCAAAGTTAGACCGAGTCTCTGAGTATATGCAGGATGTACTCCACTGGCCCCCTAACCACAGCGCATTGCTTGCTAAATTTCTGTCCTGGTCCGGCGCTGTTTTGAGGGTTTAGCCCCCTTATACTTGCAGGAGCTCTGCTGCTCCACCACGCACGTTCAACGCCACTGCTCTCTCCGCTCAGCTGCAAAAGCGGAACTTGTCGTTCCTCGCTCACAGACTGCAATCAGGCAGCACCGTGCTTTTTCCGTGGCTGACCCTTCGACCTGGAATGAGGTCCCTGTTATCATTCGCCAAGTACCTTTTTGTCTGTCGGCCTCAATTCTCTCTCTTCTTATGACTGTCTCTTTTGACCGAGGTTGGACTGGGAGCGCTCCTGTGTAGATAACCTCGAATGAGCGATATATCTAATTGCTATTAAAAAATAATTAAATCATAAAATCATCAGTGAATTACTGAATCATCTTGGTCAAATTCGTAAGCACAAAACTTTGGGGCAGCTTGGATTCACTTAAAATTTGAACGCCGCATTTATATAGAAAGAATGAAAATCATTTTTAAGGTGCCTAAATAAGTCACAATCATCATCATCTTCATGTTGGCAGGTTCGTAGGTTTATCCCTCACGCATAATCCAGTTCAGAAGCTTCTGTCTAGGTCTTCCTTTACGTCCCTCCATTCTTCCCTCATAAGGGTGACTTTTCTCGGTATGAGTCCAACCCATCGTCTTGATCATTCTTTTCTTGAGGTCTCTACTCATTCCCTCCTCTTTTCATCTCTTTTTCCCCCCGGGAACGTCTCCTTTCCCATCGCTCTCCGTTTCCAGACTTCCGTGTGGCATCTCACATCTTCCGTGATCAGACTTCACAGAGAGCAGAACTCCTTTATCTGCTCAATGCTCAACTTTCTGACCTTTAATTGTTATCGTCATCGTTGCTTCCTCTTTTCTGTTGATCTTCATCACTTTTGTCTTTTCTTGATGCTAATTTTCATCTTAGATTTTCAATCGATTCATCCGCTTCTGAAGGTCGTCCTCTTCCACCTGCATTCCCTGTTCAGTGTCTTCTAATGCTTTTCTTATCAGTTCTTCAATGTAAATATTGAATAGTTGCAGTGGCGAGAGCGGGCATCCTTGCCTTATTTCTCTGCTAAGCAGCCCTGGTCTTGAGTTCTGGAGCTGTTATAATTAATAATGCATACACCATTTTATTGAGTTTTGGAGCAGGGCGGAGAAGTTTCAATGAGGAGCAATTTAGACACCTTTTAAAAGGTTACAACTGCGATATATAAGGATAAACCGCGACAAGCGATTACTATCAGTTGTTCCCTGTTATGCATACGACTGACATAAGAATTGTAAAAAGAGTATACTAACATTCATGAGAAAAACACGAGGCTGTATACGGTGGCCTCGGAGAATCGCACGAATCAA
This sequence comes from Lumbricus terrestris, assembly GCA_949752735.1. Lineage (NCBI taxonomy): Eukaryota > Metazoa > Annelida > Clitellata > Crassiclitellata > Lumbricidae > Lumbricus > Lumbricus terrestris. Next base: position 6,607,682 of record OX457049.1, read on the forward strand.
GAAATTAAAAACCTCGATGGCATTCTTCGTGAGTGCCTAACTAGCCTAGCAAAAAGGTGGCTGGCAACGCTACCAGTTTTGTACGTACATATTGCGGGACGCAGTGGTGTAGCGGGTATGTTCGTCACCTTGCAGCCGAAGGGTTGCATGTTCGAATCCACCTCAAGTTGTCGCGTAGGGACTTTGGGCAAGTTCTTCACTCGCCTCGTCTTCGCCTGCAGAGAAGTTTGTTCCCAGTGGAGGTGGATGCAACGAATGATGACTATATTCTGTGCCTCTCTCTCCATTCCACTTTTCCTTCGTCGTCATCCAGGCAAGCAGCATTGTTCTTGGTCTTCCTCCTTTTTTCATCCATTCTTCCTTCGACGATGTCTGTAAAATTAATAGGGTGTAACCTCTCATGATATGACTCATCCAGTTTCTCTGCCTTCCTCGTATTGTCCCCAGCATTGATCTTTAATTTCCCACCATCTGTAGAATTTCTTCATTCGTGTAACTTGTGTTCCTCCAGCTGACTCATTCCAGTCTGCGAATTGTCAAACACTGGATTGTCTGGGAGATTTCTGAAGTTTAACTAAAACACCTTTAACGTTGATCTTATAAAACTATAAACATCGCCTGTGAAGCGTCATTTATATCTTGGAGCTGCTAAATTAGTCTGTTATCCATCCCGTACGATTGTACATCTTTGAATTAATTAACTCCGCCACTGGTTGTTCTCTGCCAGTGCCAGTCCCAAGCCTGGATAAAGGAGGATGGCGTCGCTTATGGTCGGTCTTTGTCACAACACAGCGACGTTAAATTGCAAATACCACCAGTTCATTCGAATCAGATCGAACTCTCTGTAAATATCAGCCAAGAATTGCGTTAGGCAATATATCGCAAAAACCATTATGAGAAGAATTAACAATGACAATTATATACCTACAATATTTGCACATCGTGAATATGATTTCACAAACTTCGAAGTCCATATTAAGCCAGGGATGTTTTTAAGTCGTTTTCATAGACAATAAACCATTGAAAACATTGAAGATATTAACATTCAGCTGTGGTCGCAGATTTGCTAAACAGATTCAGGTCAGTCAATTATAGATATAGATATTGTTTTTTCACTCGAGGAACGCCGCCATTTGCTGGATACTTTAACAGAGAAGGATCTTGAGGACAATAATTATTAGGATTGGGACAAGAGTAGAACGGTTTCAGAGACGCCAAACTACTCTGTTCTATTTTATTCTGTTCTCATCCATTTATCTTCCACTCTACAATGCTATGGAATAGAAAAGTGTGTTTTGGTGTTTTATATCGGCAGAACAGATGAGTCACGAACAAGCTGAACATACAACTTCTCAACACCATAATCTTGTTTAGTAGGTAGCTACCTTAAAAAGGTGTGCCGTTTGCTGCGGTGTATCGACACTGTTTCAAAGCAAAGATGTTTAGTGCTTCCATCCTCATTTTATAGAACTTGGGACTGACATCACCCTAGATAATTCGCAAATAATTAAGATAGATGGTGTAAAACATTCTGACTGTATCTTACCACGCATAGATTATTTTTAAAGATATCAGATTTAATATAATCAACTTTGCAATCTGATCAGCTCTCTTCTGACATCTTTTAAAATTATAGCATTGTTATAAAAGTGCAGTTTGCTGCTGTTGAGCTAAACATATTTGTCACGTAAATGCTTGTAAACAAGGATGTTTGGCGTTTCACACCTCATGTCTACCGCACAGAACTTCGAACTTGCACTAATGTTGACACTATGCAAGTTGTCAGGTTGTCAGGATATTATTGTGTACGACATTGTAAATTGTAATACGAATGACCTGGTAGATTGAGGCGCAAAGTCATAAACTGTCGTTAAAAAGCGAATCCAATCCACTCGTATGATGAAGGTAAAATGGATGAACCGTATTATGTCATTATTGGCATGAGATGAACTGATATCGATATTTATAATCACTAAATAACAACGTAGTAACACGGTCACAATCTGCTTTCATAAGTTGCTGTAAAGGGCATGTTGATTTTGTTGGTTGATGTTGAAGAACACTGTGATAGCATAAGAATGATAATGTTGGCCTCACCCTCCTTTCTTATTCAGGCTTGGGACTGACACTACCACAGATTGGATAGCTATGAACTTTCTAGATTCCGATTATGTAATCATCGTGCTACTATTGAGTGATTATGTAGGCGCTATGTTATTATTTCTTATTCATATTTATTTTGTTTGTTTTTGCTTTCAGACGTCAGTCACGTACAACGACATTGTGTGAGCGATGGAGATGTAAGCGCGACCAAGGGTAAGAGAAGATTTCAAATATTGTAACCTACATTACTTTATTACGCGTCAGAAAATATTTCCAAGGTGTCCAATAGCATCCACTATTTGTTAGACTTCGCCTACAAAATAATAAGCAAGAGTTGAGTCTCTTTCGTGTTGTAACAGGGTTCATCCGTTTTTCCTTAATTAACCGAGTCATATTGCCACAATTTGGATCATTGGATTTCATGGGATTGTTGAATGTCAGTTGTATGGCACTTCTAACAGAAATTCTTCGATACAATATGACTCGGTTAATTAAGGTAAAACGGATAATAGAAAAGGCACAAGCTCTTAGTCGCACAGTATTTCAATTAGGGCTCAAAAGAAGACAAAATATTAGAGCCCATAATAGGCATATAACGTCTGTCGCAACTGGTAAGTTTACAATCACTAATCACTACATCCTACAATGTTTCTTTGTATGTTTACATGTGCTCTTGTTATAGCACCCCTTAAAACTTTCTAATCAAGCGGTCCCGACTACAACGCGGACACTGCATCGGAGTTTCACGCCGAAACGCTGAGCAATTGTGAGCGAAGGACTTGACTAAGGACTTGACGCGGCGACTTGAGGTTGATTCGAACCTGCAATCTTTCGGCTGTGAGGCTACGAATATACCCACTACACCACCGCGCCCCACAATGTTAATTATAGATTATACTTCGTGGTAACCACACCCCATTTTTTGACTTGCAATGCCTACAAAAGAAGAATCAGGACAGGGTAACATTGCTGTGTGCAGAGCCCTAAAAATTGCATTGGTTTGGCTCGAAAAAATATAGCCTGATGTATATTCGTTTAATTCCAAAAAAGCAGGACGCTGTTACAGGTTAACATTAGTACCGTACATCAATTGAAACTACTGAATTTCGTAACCATCGTAAACTTAGCTAGGATATTGCAGTAAATTATTTTAAACAATACGTTAGTAATTTCGTTTTATCCATGTTTTTGTAGATCTAAAAAGTTACTCGTTTCCAAACTACACAGTTCAGAACGTTCCACAGGATGGAGCCTGTTTGTTTCATGAGCTAGCACACCTGGTCAACATCAACCAGCATACCTCGGAAAAGGTAACTGATTCGATGTTAAGATGGCAGTTGGTCGATTTCGTTGAAGGCAGCAATCTCAAAAAGACCAACAGGTCAGTCTGTTGAATCGTACCTAAAGGACATGTCAAAAGAGCACAATTGGGTGATGAGAACATGCTAAATGCTGCAGCATTGTATTACTTCGCTAAGACTCAGCTACTTCCGAAAAATTTCCCGGGGCTGCCCCGGACCCGGTAAAACCGGAAGTGAAAAAAAAAATAACGGGCGTGGGATGGGACAGGGAAAGTTTGGTATGGGTGTAGGGTTAAGTGGTTGGGTAAAGGGAGGGTATGCGAAAAAGGTACAGTGAAATGGGAGGGTATACAGGAAAGAGGAGGAGGGGAGGGAGGCTGGGGAAGTTGTGCAGTTCTAAAAATTCCGATGTTGTTGCACAAGCAACTGATCTACAAACACCTTTAAAACTTTTTCATGTGACACTATAAATTAAGCGATATCTCATTAACAGATTACTGTAGATGGTCTTCTGCTCAAACTTGTTGCTACACAAAGGAAATCAACCGAATGACTTAAATTTCACACCTGATAAACGATTTACATTTCGCTATAAATGAGGCGATAACTTTCCAAATTTAGTGCAACGTCTTTTTAAATTTTGCTCTTGATATTCCCCTTCTTCTCTGCCCCATATCTCTAAACTGCGAATGACCGTGTTGTATGCGGGAGCGTTTCTGAGTAGTGGGCCAACTTTTGAAGGGGCGCTATAACCACTGCACATTCATACATTATTGCCATACATTAGTACAATTGAACTAAGCCACAGGTCTCAAACTACCATGCCTTAAATCCACCACTGTTCGTTCTCTCACAGTGCCAGTCTCAGGCCAGGATAAAGGTGGTGGGCGACGTTAATGATCACCTGGAATACGCATTCAAGTCTCGCTATACATTTAACAGAAGCTAAACAGAATCAACGTCCGGTCAACGATCTGTTATAATAATAATCAGATTCAGTTGTGTATTCGTAGCATTAAATATCATCGCAAAAGTTATTAGACACCAACATTGTATATTGAACATTTGGAGAATATAAACTGTCTGAATTGTGTTGCCCAGATTTATATAGCAACGGTTAAAATTATTAAACAGGTATGTAAAGTGATCAATAATATTGCAGAGAGGATAATCTGTGTGCGGTCTTTCTTTGCATTAGTCTCGATTTCGGGTTTCCTGATCTAATTTCTAATTTTGGTAGGATATGCATATATTCCAATAGTATTGGTTGATATGAATGTGTCTATCAAAGAAGGGTCCATTATGCAGGTAATGCCTAAGGTAATCGTTGCACCTCGCATGCAATGTAATGTAATTTAATGCGCTTTAAAATAATGCAATACAAATCACTGCTCTGTACTTTGTATTTGCCATATTGTACATTGCTGTAATGCAATGCTATTCAATGTAGTTTGATGTAAGGCAACGCAATGCAATGTATAGCATGCAATTTTCTGTAATTTACTGCTCTTACCTACATGTAACTGCTATGTAATGCAGTGTACGGTGCTTTAAAGTGACCTATTTTAATGTGATGCAATTAAATGCACTGTTCTGCACTGTGCTTTTCGGTATTATGATGTACTTTAATGTACCTCACTGTAATCTAGTGTGATGTACATTAATTTACTAATTACCAAATTGCTTACAGCCCGCTCTTTGATGCTATAAATAACGGCTTTGACTTAGGCACCCTTAAATCAGATTACGAATATGCTACAAATACAGGAACTCCATGGTCTTAACACAGTAATGTTTTTGGGTTTATTTGATACAGAATGATGATCGTCATTTTTAGCTAGATTAAAATAAAACATTTAGCCCGTGTTTACCCTAAATTGTCAACATGCACATTCCTCTAATTATAATAAACTAATATCACAGGCATTTTCGATATTCGACTTCACTATGAAAATCAAAGTATTTAGCCGTCATTTATGCAATGCAATGAAATTTTGCAATGCAATGAAATTATGCAGAAAATCCATGATCACAGTCATGTTTTTTTGGTTTCTTTAATACAAAATGATGATCGTTATTAGCTAGATAAAAATAAAATATTTAGCCCGCGTTTACCATCAATATTGTCAACATGCACACATTCCTCTAATTATAATAGACTAATATCACAGGCATATTCGATACTCAACTTCACTATGAAAATCAAAGTATTTAGCCGTCATTTAAAGAACTAAACATTAATGTCAAGATCAATTATTTTAAACGACTGTTTTGCTAATTATAGAATATATATAATGTTATATATCTACTAAATAAGCGACTTGGCTTCTGCTTTGTTAAAAGCATTAGTTGCATCCGTTTGTGAGGTGTGCAACCACATTATTTTGTAACTAAATTTCTGCATCATATTGCCGGTGACGAATATTAGATTCAGTGTGTTTGGAACATGTGTTTGTTAACCCTTTACCCGTTCATTTTTAAATTTTAAGTACGTTTTCAGCGGATATTCTCGGGGGCAAACGGGTAAAAGATTAATGATTATGTATGTGTATTATGTCGAAACTTTCTGACCATAATTATTCAACTACGCCACTGGTTGCACTCTGCCAGTGCCAGTCCCAAGCCTGCATAAAGGGGAAGGCGTCGCTAATGGTCTTTGTTACCATAATTTTATAGTGACGTTAAACTGCAACTACTACTAATGAGTAGTACTGACCATAATTATGTTGGAAATTATTATTGGCAAATATCAGTCAGCAATCTTAATAATGATGGATGGATCCAGATTTGACGAGGGCTTATGACAACTGAGGCCGTTGCGAGATTTTATCCGGCAACAAAAAACGATCCGAAGCCCTCTGCCATTGGTCCACGTGACATATGACGCCAGAGCGCAACCTCTAAGAAAGCAACATGTGTCAGTCTTATTTAGTCACAAACACCAAAAATTAGATAACATCCACATGAGCAATCATGGGCAATTGGGCATCATTGTACCGCAATTGTCCATTTGTAAAGCACTTCTCTCGGTAAGAGCTGTCACAGGAGTCATGAGTTACCAGCAGCAACTTATCTGTTTCATTAGTCAAAATATCATTAAATAAAATCTACCATAACTGGTTTACAATGAAAAATGTCTATTTCGCCTATGCATGATGAGTCATGAGTTACCAACTGTAACATATTATCTGTTTTATTCAGTTAAAGCTTAATTTAGTCAAAATAACACCAAATCACACAAACTTTGTACGCGAACTCTGTAGGTAAACACTGTCTACAATGAACAAAGCATGGGCATAATTCTATTGTATTTGCCCACTTGTAAAGCTAGAATGATCTGGACAGCGTTATAGTGTTATGTAACTGTCATAATTCAATTAGTGAAAACCAATTAAGAATTGTGTTAATTTCACATTTTGTTTATAAAACCTGCAAATGTTATTTTGTAACGAAAGCGACCTCTGCAAAGAACAGCGCCAAGTTTTAACTTTGGATTTTTATTTAGTAAACTTGACGGGTTGATGTCGTAGAGCCTTGAAAACTGTGAACTTGGGTCGCTCTTCGTCCATCTTTGTACTTGTAGCCTTGTACCGACATGGTGTAACATTGGGGTTGATGATGTTGTTGCGCCTTGAAAACAGGAAACTTGGGGCGGTCTTCGTCCACCTTTGTACTTGTAGCTACATGGTGTAATATTGCGGATTGAGGTAGCCATAGCACCTTGAAAACTGGAAACTTGGGTGTGTCTTCGTCCACCATGTACTTGTAGGAACATAGTTACATAGCGAGAATCCTCTCCAACCTGCTCGAGTGCAGTGGTAACTCGGTCATTTCTAAAAAAAGGTAAACACGCATTTTAGAAGCGTAGATTATTCGCTCATTACAGCATTATTATTTTCAATCAATCCAATTTGCTTTGACAAAAATCCTTCTAATCGAGCCAGCTTTTTAAGGACATAATTCGCTTCATCAATACCGGTTCCCTTTAGGCAGCAATAATTTTAAATCAACATCACTTCTATTTAATTAAAAGTCATTGTTCCTCAATCCAGCTTTGATTTCAAAACTCTTCGCTAATCCGACTGTAGGACCTACTCGACCAACGCTGAAATCCCCATGCAATGGCAAATAATTTAGGACGCTAAAATACAGGTTTACCATAAAAATACACAGCCAATATATACTGCAGAATGCATGTAACATGATTTATTGCTTGGCGCAGACATACAATTAACAGGCAAAAAAGTAAAGCAAGCTGAAAATCGGTTTTCCTTGTGATCAGCGGTGTTCAACAAGATTATCATGGGCGGCGTAACAAACTTGTAATATATTAATAAAAACTATAAATATCACTAAAGTGATTGAATGAGTGAATAGATTGATGGATTGGTTAATTAATTAATTAATAATTTAGGTATTAACTGACCTCTTTGTAGATTTTCGGATAAATATGTCCAACGATCCGACAATGTTTACTGAGAGCCCGAGATATCGGAAGTGCTTAATGCGCATGCGCGATGCAGATACGGTAAAAGATCTCGAAGGTTTGCTTAGCAAGAAGGCCGTATCTGCACGATCGTGCAGTTACGGCCTTTTTCCTAAGCACATCAGGCCTCTGCTGCAGTTACGGTGAATTTAATTTGGCTATATCTCAGCCACGGTTGCAGATACGGCTTTCTTAATTTGTACCAAGGTGTAGCATTGGTATACAGTGCCAACTGAGGTCCTAACTCAAAATGTGAAAAAATGTCAGTTACGGCCTTTTTGCTAAGCACGGCAGTATTGTGTGATTATGCAGGTCCTATGTTGTTATTTCTTATTCATATTTTATTGTTTGTTTTTGCTTTCAGACGTCAGTCATGTACAACGACATTGTGTGAGCGATCGAGAAGTAAGCGCGACCAAGGGTAAGAGAGGATTGCAAATATTGTAACCTACATTACTTTATTACGCGTCAGAAAATATTTCCAAGGTGTCCAATAGCATCTGCTATTTGTTAGACTTCAACTACAAAATAATAAGCAAGAGTTGAGTCTCTTTCATCCATTTTACCTTAATTACCGAGTCATATTGTATCGAAGAATTTCTGTTAGAAGTGCCATTCAACTGACATTCAACAATTCCATCAAATAAATTAACCCCAAATTGTGGCAGTTTTTGTTAAGCAACGATAGCTAATTATAATACCATAATTATTCGTGGGGCGCGGTGGTGTAGTGGGTATGTTCGTAGCCTTGCAGCCGAATGGTTGCGGTTCGAATCCACCTCAAGTCGCCGCGTAGGGACCTTGAGCAAGTCCTTCACTCGCAATTGCTCAGCGCTTCGGCGTGAAACTCCGATGCAGTTTCCTCTCTGTACTCGGGCCCGCCGAGAGGGGGGAGCAGAGGGGCAAATGCCCATGGGCTTGGCGACTTTCAGAATATTTGTTTATTTTTTTAGGTTTATTGCGGACGGCGAACCCAGACTTGGCCCATACAAAATTTATGATTTAAACCGTTTTACATAATTATATTGCTTAATAACTTAATATCACTTTCACATAGCTACAACTGTTAAAGTTTCAGATAACCTACCATTACATTGTTCGTCAGCTTTTGGCCAAAGAACGTGATAACTGAAGTCTCAAAAGACTCTTCTGCTAAATGATTAGTCTTTCGTTTTCCTAGTTCAATCATTAAGTAAACACATCTAAAAGGTCAATAATTTCTTTCGTTACGATGGAATATAAACACAAATCTGGAGACCTAAAGCGAAAAGAAATAGATAATAGAAAAGGCACAAGCTCTTAGTCGCACATTATTTCAATTAGGGCTCAAAAGAAGACAAAATAATTATTAGAACCCATAATAGGCATATAACGTCTGTCGCAACTGGTAAGATTACAATCACTAATCACTACATCCTACAATGTTTCTTTGTATGTTTACATGTGCTCTTGTTATAGCACCCCTTAACCCTCAGGCTACCAAGCTTTTTTTGTAACACTGACTACCAAGGGGGGGTGGTTACCACCCCAGGCGCGGATTTAGAGGGGGCGGAGCCGGCGTACGCCCCCCCTAAACCTGCAGCAAAAGTTCTCAAACTAAACTGACCTAAAACTAATATAATTGCAATTTGGGAATAGGGTGTTTGAAGTAGCTGGACCGGCAGAATGGAGCTCTCTTACCGGAGCTCTCTTACCTACTTACCTGAGTTGCTAGCAGACGTTGCCCACGTGACCAATGACTTTTACCGTGACGTCATTCACAAAGTTCATGTACAGATAAAATTAATTTTACGTAAATAGAAATTGGTCAATTTAAAAATATGTCGAGTGGTCCGCCGTCAAAACGGCTTAAACAAGCAGTTTTATCATTCGCGAATAAGCCGACTGCCGTTGGTAAGACATAAGCCTATCTTAGGCCTAAATCTCAAAAGATGGCATATGATTATCATTATAATTTTGAAATTCGTCGTGCTGATTATAGCCGCCGTAAGCGTTCAGCTGCCGATATTATGGACAAAAGAAATCAAGGATAGGCTATAGGACTAGGCCTACTCATATAATCATTCTCTTAACGCTCAGTGGCGTGCGGTCCATGGATGAGGCGCATCCCTTGCTTATTGAATCTATTTTTATACAAATACTATAGTGTATTCAATTTCTATCATTACTATGTTAATTTTCGTATGATAAATTGGCATCGACTATATTATTTTTATTTGGTGGCAGAAAGGGGGAGGGGCAAATTCCCAGTGGCCCGGCGGTGTGAGGGGGCCCGGAGTGCCCGGGGAAAAAGTAAACAATGTAAGAAGTTTAATAAATGCGAAGACATTCTGCATGTAGAATTGCGAGTTTGAAAATTATTATTATTATTATACATTTATCAATGATATTGCAATATTTCAGCATTTGCACCAGAATATTTACCATTTCAGAACAACATAGTGTCATTAAATCCCAAAGAAGATGGCAATTGTCTATTTTCATCAATTTCTGACCAAATGAAGCTATGTCTCTGCAAAAAACATAAGTCCAGCTACAATAAGAAGTGACATCGTTCAGTATCTTTGGGACCGACGTGATAGTCTTACCTTGTTGGATGGCACTACAGTACATCTGTCTGAAAAAGTTTCACTTGGTGAAGTTGAGTCTTACCTTCATGAAATGGCTCAGCCAGGTACTTTTGGTGACCACATTAATGATACAAGGAGCCTGCTGCCTGTACCTTGTTCAGTTCACAATATTGTCTTCACTTCAATTTTGCTGCTCACTTCTGTCACGGCTTGCAGTGTTGAACGAGCAAATTGTAGTCTGCGATTTGTGAAGTCGTGTTTCCGAAGTACAATGAACGAGGACAGATTTATTGCACTCATTTTATTGTTTGTCCACAAGGACATCAAGTTAGACATTGATGACATTATCAATGCCTACGCCAGAAAGCATCCAAGGAGAATGACACTGCTTAATCCACTGGCATGTAACACTGAATTATTTCCTTTTTGGATCAAGGGTTGCATGATCAAAACCGATAGCTGATTTATAATCGTTTCACTGTTAACCTTCAGTGGTGACCAGTGGTTTTATATGAGAAACTATATATTTTTTTAAAGTTCCATAAAATTTTCTATAAAAAGGATTATTATAGTTTTGCATGATCTAATTTCAAAAATATATATATATATTTGCGGGATTGGATTGGTAGTATTTACGCCCCCCCTAACCAGAAATCCTGGATCCGCCTCTGCACCCCCCCCCTGGATTTTGGGATTGGTTTGAGATATCATAAGTTGTAATACACCATTTGATTCAGCATTCATTTCTGCACAAAATGGTATATTTAGGTTCAGAAAATAATAATGCCCCTCGAAATTATGAATTTTTTACCATGGGTACCCGTCGATTCCACAAAATGTACACTTACGCATAGGGAATATCTTAGATTCTGTGTGTTTTATACATGATTTATATATAAAAAGTAGTTTATATATAATAAAGTCCAATATTCAACTATAAAAACTAGTAATAAGTCTGTTTTATGTTCAATCAAAACAAAAAAAACATGTTTTAGCCGCTGAAAAACGTTTACGCACACATATCGGCTTGCGTTGTAAAAAAAACCCAACATTTTCACACATTTTAATTTATTTTGAGCACTTCCGGTCATCAAAAGACAAATTATTTAGTATCATAAAATAGCACTGAATGCCCTCTACAGAATGGCATAATTTATTTCTATTAAAAAATAAATTATGGATAAGTTATAATAGAAAAAAACATGACAATTTTATGAAAATAAAACACCTTTATATATTTTTAAATTTATTTTGAGCACTTCCGGTTGTCGAAAGACAACTCAGTGAGCATGGAAATGTAGCCCCACATTCCCTCTATAGAATGGTATAATTTGTGTCTCTTAATATTAAATGACGGAAAAGTTACAGACAATATTCTAGGGGGGGGTGGTATCCACCCCCCCTGGTACCTTGGGTATATCGGGTGTAACTTTTGAACGGTACTGGGCATCATAAAAACTTTTACCTCAAAATGTGTCCCAATGAACCCTCTACAGCTACCAATTTTGTCAAAATTTTATTTCAGACGGAACGCGTTTGATTTGCGAAAAACCTAGGGGGGGGTGGCAACCACCCCCCCTTGGTAGCCCGAGGGTTAAAACTTTCTAATCAAGCGATCCCGACTACAACGCGGGCACTGCATCGGAGTTTCACGCCAAAACGCTGAGCAATTGCGAGCGAAGGACTTGACTAAGGACTTGACGCGGCGACTTGAGGTTGATTCGAACCTGCAATCTTTCGGCTACGAATATACCCACTACACCACCGCGCCCCACAATGTTAATTATAGATTATACTTCGTAGAAACCACACTACCTTTTTTGACTTGCATTGCCTTCAACAGAGGAATCAGGACAGCGTAACATTGTTGTGCGCAGAGCCCTCAAAATTGCTTTGGCTTGGCTCGGAAAAATATAGTCTAATGTAAAATCGTTTAATTCCAAAAAAGTAGGCGCTGTAGGTTAGCATTAGTACATAAATCGTGTATGGTATGCACCAGTGCAGAACTACTGAATTTCGTCACCATCGTAAACTTAGTTAAAACATGACAGTAAATTATTTTAATAAATGCATTAGTAATTTCGTTTTATCCATGTTTTTGTAGATCTAAACAGTTACTTGTTTCCAAACTACACAGTTCAGAACGTTCCACAAGATGGAGCCTGTTTGTTTCATGCGCTAGCACATCAGGACAACATCAACCAGTATACAACGGAAAAGGTAAGAGCTTCGATGCTAAGATGGCATTTGGTCGATTTCGTTGATGGCAACAACGACCTGAAGATGCTTTTCTCAGAAAGATCAACAGCTCAGTCTGTTGAATCGTATTTAAGGGATATGTCAAAAGAGCATAATTGGGGTGACGAGAACATGCTATATGCTATATGCTACTGCATTGTATTACTTCGCTAAGATTCAGCTACTTCCAGTAACAATTTCTAAAAATTTCCAGGGGCTGCCCCGGACCCCGGTAAAACCGGAAGTGGAGGACAAAGAACGGGTGTGGGATGGGCTCAGGGAAAGGATGGATGGGTGTAGGTTTAGGTGGTTGGGTAAATGGAGGGGATGCGATAAAGATACAGTGAAAGAGGATGAATACAGGTAAATGAGATACACAGGTATACAGGAAATAGGAGGATGGGAGGGGGGCTGGGGGAAGTTGTGCAGTTCTACAAATTCCTTAAAAAGTCATGTCAATTAGGCTTCATGAATTCTTCCTAGAAGATGACTAAGTCACCCGGAGACTTTTTGTCCTCTTGTATCTAAATTCCACCATTAGTTTCTTTTCCCATTTTAAGGTCAGATTTTACTCCTTACATTATGTCATCAAATCTATTTCCTAATCGATGTTCGCTCAGCTATCTTTGATTGTCAAAAGTGCATCTCTCGGCCTAGTGATTTCTGCAATAAAACTCTTAGGCGTATTTGACACCTTCAAATCCTAGGTTTCCGATGCAATAAAATTAATGTGGACGATATTTCTCATTAAATCAAAAGAACGACACAATTTCATAAACATGGTTATTGTACATCAACGAATATATTAATATAATAAGCCTTGGTTATTCCACAACAGGTCGTATATCGAATCTGATGAACAGAAGTTAATGAAGCCGAATTTTCATGACTGGCTAAGAAACTGAAGCCGCTGCAGCATTCGATTTTCCATTTTGTGCGGTTGTAGAATTTCGGAGGCTCTTCGGACCAATCTAGAAATCCTGTAGTTTCTTAAGCTCTTAGACAGCCGTGTAGGAATACTCGATGATGTTGGAGCAAAATTAAACTTAAAAATAATGACGTCGACCCTCAGGGGCGGATCCAGGGGGGGCCAATCCGGCCATGGCCCCCCCATTTCAAATCACCATGGGACGTGGCCCCCCATCCATGGTGGACGAAAAAAAATCAGGGTGTCAGTCATGCACAGGAGAATTAATGTATAAATGTAATTAAAATCTATAATAGAAATAATATATATAAATGTAATCTAAGTCTCTCACGCAATTGCATTGTCTTAATATAAAGCAACGAAATGAAACAATCTTATAACAGTATCCAACTATGATTTATGGCATACAATGTAAGTCAATCGTGTATATATTCGTAGTAGATTTTAAAAACATTAACACCAATAAACACAATTATAACTAAGTACAACTAACTATTAATTACAAATCAAGTTAACACGAACAACAGTGTTTGGGATGTAATTTATTTTTTGCAGATGCCAAAAAATTTCAGGGCGAAACATGTTAAGTTTTGAGTGTAGTCTATATGTGCAAGAAAGTCCGGTGAATGATAACACATGTTTACTCCTTGTTTTTATTTATATCTTACTATATTTCATTCAGTAGTGGGAAGTATTTTATTTATTTTAGTCTTAAAACGTCATCACTCTTTTTAGACGAAAAATTAAACACCTTTTTAAGATTTCGCACGCATGACTACAAAAAATTATCAGTTTTTTGCGATGCTAAATTGAACACCTTTTTTTGAAAATTTCGCACGGAAGAGTAAAAGGTCATCACTCTATTTAGACGAAAAATTAAACACCTTTTTTAAGATTTCGCACCTATGACTACAAAAAGTCATCAGTTTATTGGGATGCTAAATTGAACACTTTTTTTTGAAAATTTCGCACGGAAGAATAAAAGTCATCACTCTTTCTAGACGAAAAATTAAAGACCTTTTTTAAGATTTAGCACAGATGACTACAAAAGGTCATCGTTTTTTGGGATGCGAAATTAAACACCTTTTTTGAAAATTTCGCACGGAAGACTAAAAAGTCATCACTCTTTTTAGACGAAAAATTAAACACCTTTTTTAAAGATTTAGCACGGATGACTACAAAAAGTCATTAGTTTTTGGTATGCGAAATTAAACACCTTTTTTGAAAATTTCGCACGGAAGACTAAAACGTCATCTCTCTTTTTAGACGAAAAATTAAACACCTTTTTTAAGATTTCGCACGCATGACTACAAAAAGTTATCGGTTTTTTGCGATGCTAAATTGAACACCCTTTTTTGAAAATTTCGCACGGAAGAATAAAAAGTCATCACACTTTTTAGACGAAAAATTAAACACCTTTTTTAAGATTTAGCACAGATGACTACAAAAAGTCATCATTTTTTGGGATGCGAAATTAAACACCTTTTTTGAAAATTTCGCACGAAAGACTAAAAAGTCATCACTCTTTTTAGACGAAAAATTAAACACCTCTTTTAAGATTTCGCACGGATGATCAAAAATTTTCATCAGTTTTTTGGGAAGGAAAATTGAACACCCTTTTTGAAGATTTCCGGCGGATTACTTAAAAAAATCTAGTTTTCGGGAAAGAAGTTTTTAAGTAAAGTCTATATTTATTGAGATCTTATGGCACTCTTATAAGCACTGAAAAGTACAGCTATTTTGTTAAGAGAACAGCTTAAAATGCTACCATTGCAATGTGAAAATTCAAAAAGTTTCTGGTGGGGAGGGGCATATCCCCTCCCCACACCCCTCCCCTACCACTCTCGGCGCTGCGCGCCTCATGATTGTCTTCAGACGGTGAATTATGTAACCCTCCGGAAACCTCAATCCCCCCAGAGGTGGGGGCTAAATTAAACTCTGGTTCCGCCAAAAACGACTAAAATAGTTAATCAGATTTTCAGCGAAAGATCAACAAAATAATTTCCGACCCAGCCCAAAAAATTTTTGGCCCCCCCTTCGAAACGTTCTGGATCCGCCACTGTCGACCCTAACACAAACCAGAAAAACGCGGCAATTGACAGAAGAAATTCAGCAAACTTGGAATCGAATAAAAAGTTAAAAACATGTTTAATTAAAGGTAATTTTTGTCGTTGCTTAGCTTTTTAGACACCGTTATATCATATATCCTAAAACATATATAACGAAATTTCCACTTGACAAGCTGCCTTCTTCTTACATGTGGACCTACTAAAACCAGGCAATTATAAAATTATATAACAAGTAGGACATAATTATGGAGAGTCTATGAAACACTTATGAAACATTGTTATTCATAATTCTTGTCAACATTTGATGATCATTGCGCGCTTCTTTGCGCACTTTGGTTGCGCGCTTTTGTCTGTGCCCTTTTGGCGGGGAACGTTTTCTGTTGCGCGCTTTGCGCGCTATTGTCTGCGCGCATTTGTAAGCGCGCATTTGTCTGCGCGCTTTTACCATGCGCGCTTAATACTGCATCTTCGCTGATGATGTCAACTTCGCGAGTGGAATAACGCGTGCGAAAATCGCGATGTAAAGAGCGATGCCAACAAAACTAGCAATAATATTATTAAGGTCAGTGGTAAATAGTCGTCTTGCTGATGGGACCGCTACTATGCATGAACTGTTTGAAGTTAATGCTGATAATAGAGTTGTGGATTTGCTGTGAGAACATGATAAGTGAGGAGGGCGACACAGGTTCAAGAAAAGTTGTCACTATTTAGTTTGAGAGAGACCATCAAATTACTTTCTTCAACATTCAAATTGGCGCTATATGAATTGTTAGATTAGATTTAAGGATTTGTAATGGAACAATGGATAGACCCTTGTGCGACGTTAAAGAAACTCAACAGTAACGTATTTAAATTTAGGTATTATTATAGTCTAGTAAATGACGTATGTCGCTAGACACCTTCAAAATAATTTTAAGTAGTACAATAAAGTTATAAATGAAGAAACCTTTGTCATCTCCCTTCTCCATCCAATGATAATCACAATAATTGACATGGCACCGTTACATTTTTTCCAAGGTGTAGGACCATTAATAGATACAGAATCTGCATCTAAATCAAAACGGCCAAATTTTGAGTTACGTGGTTGTTGCTTGTTACGGCAGTGTAGCCAGCAGAGAGTAGGGTCTTTCATACCTTCCATCACCGACATTTCCCTTTTCTGACGCTTTAGGTGAAGCCTCTGCGAAGCCGCCACTGGCCTGTGATCTGACTAACCCTCAGGCTACCAAGCTTTTTTGTAACACTGACTACCAAGAGGGGGGGTTACCACCCCCCTGGATTTTGGGTTTGGTTCAAGATATCATAACTTGTAATACACCATTTGATTCAGCATTCATTTCTGCACAAAATGGTATATTTAGGTTTAGAAAATATGAATGCCCCTCGAAATTATGAATTTTTTACCATGGGTAGCCGTCGATTCCACAAAATGTATACTAACGCATAGGGAATATATTAGATTCTGTGTGTTTTATACATGATTTATATATTAAAAAGTAGTTTACATATAATAAAGTTCAATATTCAACTATAAAAACTAGTAATAAGTCTGTTTTATGTTCAATCAAAAAAAAACATGTTTTAGCCGCTGAAAAACGTTTACGCACACATTTCGGCTTGCGTTGTAAAAAACCCAGCATTTTCATACATTTCAATTTATTTTGAGCACTTCCGGTCATCAAAAGACAAATTATTTAGTATCAGAAAATAGCCCTAAATGCCCTCTACAGAATGGCATAATTTATTTTTGTTAAAAAATAAATTATGGATAAGTTATAATAGAAAAAACATGACAATTTTATGAAAATAAAACACCTTTATATATATTTTAATTTATTTTTAGCACTTCCGGTTGTCAAAAGACAACTCAGTGAGCATGAAAATGTAGCCCCACATTCCCTCTATAGAATGGTATAATTTGTGTCTCTTAATATTAAAGGGCGGAAAAGTTACAGACGATATTCTAGGGGGGGGGGTGGTATCCACCCCCTTGGTACCTTTGGTATATCTGGTGTAACTTTTGAACGGTAGGGGGCATCATCAAAAGTTTTACCTCAAAATGTGTCCCAATGAACCCTCTACAGCTACCAATTTTTTCAAAATTTTATCCCAGACGGAACGCGTTTGATTTGCGAAAAACCTAGAGGGGGGTGGCAACCACCCCCCCTTGGTAGCCCGAGGGTTAAGATGCACTCACTAAGTTAGTTACTACTTCCTCTGTACACACAGTTCAAATAAAAGAGGCGATACATAAGCCAGAGGATTAATCTTTGAATGACAGGAAGGGTAGTATAAAATATAATTAATAGGGCGATCGAATTATATGCGTTTGGGAGTCTTGATATTTGTAAAATAAATAATAAATGTTTTAAAGGTGTCCGTTTGTCATTGAACATAGGCTATTAAGTGAATTTAACGCTGCAAAGGGGCCAATTTTGGTTTAGCTCATTATAATTAAGGCAGCGGTTCTCAACCTTTTCACACTCACGGACCCCTTTTTAATTTTTTGTCCCGGTCACGGACCCCCACCAAAATGTGGCGCATTATCGTGACTGTGCGACTCTATAATCCTATATAATAGTAGGCTCACATGTATGCTATACTATAGCATAGGCCTAGATATGCCTCTGCACTCCTGTAGTACAAATTTTATATTGCATAGCCTATAAGATTATATGAAATTTATTAGAAAAAACTGTATTTTTTTAATGTAAGCTTTGGGCATGCATATTCGAGCACATGCTCTTATCTGCTCGAGACACTCATGCATCAAGCTAACTCTTGCATGGATGCAACGTACATCTGCAATGTAGGCCTAATGCCATTTTTAATAGTCACTTCAACGATTTGGTTCAATTCCGATGTTGGTAAATTCCACGAATCAAAGTTTGCAAGAAACTGACTGGAAGTCAACGAAACACTGTGAACGCTCAAATTACCGAATTAGAAGTTGAACTGATCCATCTATGATTGACCGAAAATTAAATGAGGCTAACAAATTTTGGTTGATTGATCCGAGCATTTCCTGATTTTTATGTGAATTCATGCAATTGATCAAATGTGTCAAAGTTATCTACCACTATCCGTTTTGCGCCAGATATCAAGTTTTTTTGTAAAAGCAGACACTTCATCACTAAGGGTGATTAGATTTGTCTGCATCACTTGCGTAGAGGAATTCAGTTTATTCAAAAATGCCAGCCAGGTAAGCCAAAGTTGAAACTCACGAGTTGTTTATTCAAATGAATTACAGGCTGTGGTCATTTTCTAAGAAACTCTCTCAAAAGCATCCCGAAATCTAGAGTCAGTTACAAACTGACCCATCTAAAACAAATGAATTTGTCATTAATCAGCGTAGGCTATTATTACCGGTGGTTTCATGTCGCCATTGAAAAGGAGAAATACTGAAAAAATGACAAAGATTTATCTGTTTCTATGTTTTTAACTAAGAAATATTTAATTTTCAGGACTTGATCGCGGACCCCAGGCAGATCGCCGCGGACCCCCAGGGGTCCGCAGACCCCCGGTTGAGAACCGCTGGGTTAAGGAATTCAAGACAAGTAGCGTCTATTCCATGATTGTGATGTCACCGGTTTGGTCGACAAAGCTAAGTCTTAGTCGTAGTTTTGTAGTTCAACGGCGCTATTTCAAAAGGAAGATTATTATAAGCGTCGTCGCACTCAGATATATGACACAATTCTCTTTCATCCTCAGTGTTAGTATCATAACACTGGTTAACAATTGCTTCGCGAAAAATCTCTGTATCCCAGTCTCGGACGTTGAAGAGCGCCGGGCACTTCGCTCTGTTATGA
Organism: Lumbricus terrestris; assembly: GCA_949752735.1. Taxonomy (NCBI): domain Eukaryota; kingdom Metazoa; phylum Annelida; class Clitellata; order Crassiclitellata; family Lumbricidae; genus Lumbricus; species Lumbricus terrestris. The sequence continues at coordinate 6,627,186 of OX457049.1, forward strand.
AGAAACAACTCCTAGTTCCTTATCTGCCAATTCTCGAAGGTTTACATTACATTACATATAATGTCATGATTACAGCGCTATTAAAATTTGAATCATCATCATCAACGTGTTTGGGCTAAATGCCCATAAGAGTCCGACGCCACTCTCTGTCTGAGTCTGTCTCGCGCCGTGCTGCCCAGCTTCAACCGGTCCGGTCAGCAGTTCCATACCATTACATCTTGGAGCAGCTCGACCACCTTGTCTGATGAAGAGAATATCGGGAGAGAGGCATGAAGGACAACCTGGGTCAATGCCGGTATGTGTCCCACGCTTCTCCCCCGACTCTCTCCACTGGTCTGTCCTGACACCTGTGTATGTCTGCTCCACATCATGACACCTTGAAGCATCTGGGTCGCTCTATCACTTGTGTCGTGGTTTTTGTGGATTTCAATCGTCTTGTTTTTTTCTGCCAGCGTATCGCCGCCCATCTGGCAAACCTTCTTCCTTTTGTCCGGGCTTATGACCGGCACAGGGACGTTGTTGGTTCCATGTGGCGGAGGATGGATGCAGTTTAATGTCGTGCCCAGGGCAAAAAAAATTTGAATAGTTACTGTTGAATAGACACTGTGAAAATGAAGACGATTTGAGTCGACCTCCTTTTTCCATGCATTTGACTGGCACTTCCACAAGTAGAACATTGTCCGAGTCCTGTTTATATATATATATATATATATATATATATATATATATATATATATATATATATATATACATAAAATAATTGTGTGCATATATCTAAGCATGCATATTTTTGTATTAAGGAAACTTAAACTGTTTTCTGTCAATAGTAATATGCAGGCAGATAATTATAATAGTGTTCTGTGAATGCTGTTGGACACCTTTATAGTGATTTATTTTTATTTGTGATTATTTTAATTCAATGTCCAGGGTAACGGCCACTGTTGTCATAGACCCTGGTCAAATCAGATCCATCCATTATTCTGATTACTTTTTCATTGTAAAATTTCTGAGTATTAATACTGTGTTGGACACCTTTATTGTGATAACTTGGAACTCGAGTCCGTGTCCATGGCCGACTTTTTATACGATAATACCTAATTGCACACCATTTTATTGTAAAATTTCTAAATATTAATACAGTGTTGGACACCTTTTATTGTGACAACTTGGATCACGAGTCTGCGTCTATGGTTGACTTTTTATACGATTATACTGAAATGCACACCATTGTATTGTTGAATTTCTGAATATTAATGCGCTGTTGGACACCTTTATTGTGATTTATTTTTATTTGTGATTATTTCAATTGAATGTCCAGGGTAACGGCCACTGTTGTCATAGACCCTGGTCAAATCGGATCCATCCATTATTGTGATTACTTTTTTATTGTAAAATATCTGAGTAATAATACTGTGTTGGACACCTTTATTGTGATAACTTGGAACTCGAGTCCTTGTCCATGGCCGACATTTTATACGGTAATACTGAATTACACACCATTTTATTGTAAAATGAATGAATATTAATACTGTGTTGGACACCTTTATTGTGATAACATGGAACTGGAGTCCGTATGCATGGACGACTTTTTATACGATTATACTGAATTACACACCATTTTATTGTAAAATGTATGAATATTAATACTGTGTTGGACACCTTTATTGTGATAACTTGGAACTCGAGTCCGTGTCCATGGTCGACTTTTTTATACGATAATATTTAATTGCACACCATTTTATTGTAAAATTTCTGAATATTAATGCTGTGTTGGAAACCTTTTTTTGTGAGAACTTGGATCTCGAGTCTGTGTCCATGGTTGACTTTTTTTACGATTATACTGAATTGCACACCATTGTATTGTGGAATTTCTGAATATTAATTCGGTGTTGGACACCTCTTATTGTGATAATTTAGAACTCTAGTCAACGTGGTTTTTGAGTGCTTGCATATTGGTATGTCAAAGACAATAGGGACTTTACATTACCTCACTGTCTGCACCACATAGCTACTCGGGCTGCTGTGTGCACACGCACTGTATATACTGTATCGCCCTTGCTTAGCTCGGTCACCAACTCAGCTCAGGTGGCTGAAATTTCGGGGTATGGTACAGTGCGGGCACGGCATAGACTTTACGCGAACGCGTTTGAGGACGTCCCATTCTTTTTTGCCACCTTAGTTGGACACCTTTGTTTATTATAATTCTGAACTTAATCTAGGATTGCGGCCGGATACACCAAAAATCAGAAACCTCAACAATTATTGCCGACTTCGTTTATATAACCCACTCAATATCCAACTACATCTTGCAATGTGGAGCGCGTTTGTGCCAGTGCACAATTTCTTGTAAAACCCTTGGTCGGTATGTGCTTCGTTCATGCATTCGGCACTCGCAGGTTCGCGCGATTGCAATATGACCGCCCTGGGAAGAAAATGTTCTAGTTGCGTCTCTGGGAGGAAGGAAGGCTTGGGGCTTCAGCCCCCCCCCAAACCTGAAATCCTGGCGCCGCCACTGATTACCACATGTATATCATAATTGTTTGCAGGACGTAAATTTAAAAAAAAAACTTCGAAAGACGAAAGCTCTTAAGTGCTGTAATATGCCGAGCAAATTTCTGTCCAGGGTAACGGCCTCTGTTGTCATATACCCTGGTCAAATCGGATCCATCCATCCAAGTTGCTTACAACAATCAAACATTCCTAGTGAAGGCGCAGTGTGCAGTGTAAATTATCAGGGCACCAAGGATTTTGTAGCATAGGTTACCAAGGAGGGGTTGCACCAACCCTAGTGTTCTGCGTTTGTACTGATATATCATACATGGTATTACAGCATTCATTTCTGTCTACCATGGACGCTATAGAGACAACGGAGTTGCGCGTGTCCTGTATAATACGTGACCGAGAGCGTTTAAGCGTTGGTTTTTCCGTCGCGATGTGCAAAAACCTGGCGAAATTATTACCAAGTTAATAAATTATGTATGTATGGACTATAATTACGTTATAAGATTTTCATGCAATTCTATAATCAGTTTGAAATGTATGATGGGATCCCCAATCGTAATCTCAGGATTTCTACAGCGCCCACAAAAGCGAAGCCACGGAAACCAGTTTAAACACTGGCGCTTGATAAAAACGAAATAGACAGGCAGAGGGTCAAGTCCGGAGAGTCAAGCAGGCAGACATGCAAACGGCGACTGACAGTTGAAATGACGATGAAGGTGAGCAGAAATCAGAATGGGATTTGTGAAAAGAATTGATTTCAGTTTTGAGTGAACGACCTTCGGATAAATTTTAAGAAATGAAGCTTGGTTGAGTTCGCTCTCTGATTTATTCAATAAGTTCGCTCTCTGAGTGATTCAATGAGATATTGCTCTTTAAAATTATTAAACTGTCAAATAGGACTAGCGATTAGACTGCAATGCAACTTTACCTTATTCATAGTCGCTCTTATTTTAATTTTAGGGTGTGCAATGGCATCCTCCATTTTAAATTGTTTTTTTAAGAATTCATATAGCCCCACCAGCCCGGAGAGGCATACACTAAGTAGGCGATGGTGGTCGTTCAGGATATCTGCTCTAGAGCATTAGGTGTGAGCCCTTTTGATCTGAGCACACCCAAAGCGTAAATAGACGAAGAACACGTTGCATGGACATTCTCAACATGGTTGATCATCCGCAGATCAAATCTTATTGTTACACCTAAAACACGCATCTATTCCGTTCCGTTCGCCTCAGGAATAATGGTTGGAGTTATCGTATGCTTGTGCTCTCGTCTGGTCGATGATGTCTCCGTTTGAATCGATTTCGTTTGGTGTATCTGAAGAAGTGACCGTTGACATTAGACACCTTTAAAATGGTTATAAACGGTATAATTTATTTAATGTGCGCTTAATGCGAGCAATTCTATCAGAAACAGCAAATCAACCGAAATTCGACAAAAATCGATGATGTCGTTGAACATCTTCTCCTTTAATCTGCAAGCAATTGCGCAGTTGTTATCTCCTGAGATAGGAAATTGTCTGGAATAAATAACAATGATACTTTTACAATATTCTGTTTGTGCAATGGGAGATATTACGTTGGCAACTCGAATATTGAAATATAATATTATATTTATTTTATGTGTGAGGCACTTAAGCTAATTAACGAGATGAGTTGTGTCCTTGTACACATTGAAAGATTCCATTAAAGCTTTACACTAAAACAGGTCGCTGGTTATTTGCTGATTGAGACAATGACAAAACGTAACAAAACGTACTGGACTCGCCCTCCACTTTCTTTATGGAAGAGCCTTAGTGCACCAGTCGATACTTAGTTTCAGCGTTCAACGAATGTCTAATGGTTGCTGTATCTATGTCTACGATATTTAAATTAGACGAGAGAGGCAGTTGCAATGACATAATTATAAGATCGGTTGCTTTGGTTTAACGACACTGTGTGATAACAAAGATCATTAACTTCGCCATGCTCCTATGATCATTGATTTAGTTCGATCATCCTCCGAATTTTCTCACAAAAATAATACTCGTATTTAGATGATGGCTCTTATAATGCGAAAATGCGACATTTTGACTTTTTTTTTATCTCACTATGAGATCCGCTGGGACACAGGTAACCAGCGCAGCACATCGCGCATATAGGCAGAGACAGAAGCAAATTTAGGAAGCTGCCCAACAAGGCGAGCAGCCGAGCGCAAGACGCGATCAATTCGCCCCAGGACCCCAAGTGGAAGACCAGCAAGTAAGGAGATAGTGATGTGCTAGTGATAATGATATTAATACTCAAAATAAAACAACAATAGTGTGATTTTGATGTTTCTGTGGTCAAAACCTTTAAAGCTGTGACAGGCCGTAATATCGAATTCTATTTCTGGACGAAAGTACGGTTTTTTGGTTTAGACTTCTTATATAGAGATTGTGTAAATCATTTTAAGGGTGTATAATACTTTCATTATTCCCATTTTTTGTTTGCTTTTGTTTGTTTGTGTTACGTTCCGACACTAAGTTCAGCATACGGAACAACGGGGGAAGTATCAACCACTATGGTTCATCTTTCGGGAATAATTTACCGGCACTCTAATTTTAATTAACCCACATTAATTTTGAATTTATTTCCGCGGAAATGTGTAAGTGATGAAAATGTTCTTGTCTAAATTGAAGCAGGATTGAAAAAAAATCCTAGCTACGAGTTAGATTAAATAAGGTGATGTAGAATTGCAGATCGACCATGTAATAACGTAAATGAAGCCAGACTCTATCGGATAGGTCACAGACAAAGTCTTCCAAATGACGGAAGTCTTTAGACACCCTTAAAATTATTGTTTTATATAAACTAATAAATAATCGAATTTTGCGCTTAAACTATAATAAGATGCTTAAGTATTCATTGCTACGCCCGAAGACAGAAAGAAACAATGAATTTTAAATTGGATAGCAGGCCTGAAGAAATCATGCAACAAGCACGAAGCATGTGTATGTCAACAATGTGTCGCGTTGAAAAAGTGCTGTAACATGCCAAACATACTTTTTTCGATGGAAACGGCTTCTGTCGTCACAGGCCCTCGTCAAATCTGGATCCATCCATATGTCGCATTATTGACCTTTTCTTAACTTTTTGTAATTGTAATCGTACATTTATATAGCGCCACTTCAAGAGAACTCCTCAGAGGCGCTCCCGACCTGACACCAAACCACGATCAAAGTGAATGGTTTTCCAACGCTTGCGGAAAAGTGGTAAAGAAAGACAAAGAAGTTCATTACGGAGACTAATAGGTAACTTATTCCAGAAAGACGGACCGACTATAGCAAAGCTTCTGTGCAGCACTGTGGAAGATCGAGTCATTTGGAAAACCAGGTCACCATGCGTAGCAGAGCGGAGGAATCTCCGGTCTGGCATGGATAGCACAGATACACAGAGTTCTATAAGACAAGCCGGAGCTTGGCCTGCTAAGCAATTACGCATGAACATTAGAATTTTAAACTCAATACTTTTTTTGCATAGGCAACCAGTGCAGTTCTTCCCGTTTAAAACTTGATATATGCCCAAACTTTGGTATGCCGTCAATCAGGCGAGCCGCAGCATTAAGGACAGATTGTAACTTATAAATGCGTGGAAGGGTTAAGCCCGCATAGATGGCACTACCATAGTCATCTCTCATTTATTTTATGGTATTTAAAACCCAAACGCGACATATATTTTTCTAAAGGTGTGTTCGGTCAGCGGCGCCCGCAGACGTACGCACATAGGTAAGTGCGTACAGCAGCGGCGCCCGCAGACGTACGCACATAGGTAAGTGCGTACAGCAGCGGCGCCCGCAGACGTACGCACATAGGTAAGTGCGTACAGCGCGATGACCCAAAAGGTATGTTTTTGGGAAATTTTAGGTTGACGACTAAAAAAAAAAAAAGGTCATCAGTTTTTTCGGCGGATAGAAAAGGTATGTTTTGGGGAAATTTTAGGTTGATCAGTTTTTTCGGCGGCCTAACGAACATTTTTCCCTGTTCGCCCCTCCATCGAAAATTTCTGTGCGTACAAGAAAAAAATCCTGCGGGCGCCGCTGTGTTCGGTGCATTGGAGACGGGAGTTTCAGGGCTCGAAACCACCGCGGAGGTGCCTGAGCAATTGTTCACGCGCTTTGGGAGCTAAGTTGGGGAGGAAAAACGAAAATGTCAAGGGAATCGCCGGGAACCCAAGGGTATGGCTGGGTTGGGGCCGCGACGGAAGAGGGCTGGAATAGGAGGGCGGAGTTGGACCGGAGTGAGTCGTGGAGGGGAGATTAATATTTCCGGGGCAGCGCCGTGTTTTTCAGTTAGTTTTGATTATAAATTAATGTTTTCAACGAAGTCGTGTAATCGATAGCTCGATTTCCACAACGCCCAAAGGCGAAATCGCGGTAACCAGCTTACCACACATTAATACACAATCAAAACACTAAATTCGCCTTATTCACCGTCTGTCAGACACACATTAGAAGCAAGCCAGGAAGATATTCAAACAAGATCAGTGAAGTTATAATAATGACTGATGTTAAACACCTTTTAAATAGATTTAACCAATTTCATATAATAAGTCGCCTCAGACAGAAGCGTGTTATTTACAACAAGTTCAACCGCTGGTTCTGCAGCTACATGTATAATTAACTCCGCCACTTTCGAACTCTGACATTGCCAGTCCAAAGCCGAAGTAGAAGTGCTTCACTAATCGTCCTCGATATGATACCATGCCGTGAAGAAACAACAAACTGGCAACAATGAATACAGCCGTAAAAAGAATGGAAATTACCCACGAGTCATGTATGCTACTTATAAGAGAGCAGTTATAAAAGAGCCTATGGTCCAAAAATAGAATAAAAGAGGTGGAAAAGATACGACTCGAAGAACCAATTGTCCAAAAACAAAGGATATAGCAAAATATACTTAGTAAAATTTTAATTAGTAAATATACTTAGCCCGCCACGGTGTGGTCGTCCAGAATGCCGTTAATCCTCTGTCTCGTAACATACCGAGAGGAGAGAGAAGGGGCGGTGGCTGGCTGCCTCCTGTGCGAGTCTTTCCCTGGTTTAAGGACGGTGATCACCCTCGCCGCTCCCGGGGAGCCCTTCTCTCTATCTGACGATCCTTGTGTAGAAGGAGACGAGTCATATTGAGACCGGCGGTCCAGTGTGAAAATTGACGCATCTCCTCCTTAAAACTTGGATTGCATTGGAATTTAATCCCTAAGAACTAGTTATCTATTTTGCTAATCTTGTCTTTCTCGACTGTGAAATCGAGACTCTTTCTTCTTTAAGCTTACTGCCTCTCGGCAGGTCCAGATGCCCAACGACGCCACTCTTCTCGGCGTGGTGATTTTTCTTTGAGTTTTCCATATCCATCCTCCATCACAACCAGTCCAAGAACTTCCAAGAAATCCAGACGGAGGTCAACAACTCAAAACTATTGGAAAAACCAACTGTGGCATCATTGGTGATTTTATGGCGAGCACGGAAGCGCCAAATTATGGGTCTATATAAACCCATACTACCGAGCACGAGACTCGGCCTCTGCCGTGGTTACTTGCTAGATGCCCTGGTTTCAAAAAGTGTCTGGCGCCTCTACTGCTCCGGTTCCAAAGAACCGATTCTTACCACTACACCGCCGCCCCAAGTCTAAATTTACGAAGAACGATGTCATAGAGATATTTCATGGAGGGAGGGATCAGCGTGTATATAACACAGAGATTAACATGGAAAACCCAACTATTTTGCGTAAAACGCCAGAAAGATATTTATATGTCAATCGACACCATCAAATCAGTTACAGCATAGGCAATAAATAAATAAATTTTGCCATGCCCCAATTCGTATAACATGCCGCTTTGAAACTTCACAGTAAGTAAATAGATTAAACTATGAGGAAGGTCATTGGACACATTCAATTAGAATGCTTGTATGATAATTATAATTATTATTGTTTAGTAATATTAACAACAGCAACAAAAACACACATTCATGATAAGTTTCTGAATACATTGTGACATAAATGAAATATTTTTTTTTATCATATTTTGTTATACTAAACAATAATAATTATATCATAACAGCATTCTAATTGAATGTGTCCAATGATATAAAAAATATTACATTTATGTCACAATGTATTCAAAAACTGACCATGAATGTGTGTTTTTGTTGCTGTTGTTTATATTGAATGTCATGTCATTGTAACATGGTTGTTTGTTTCAAAAACTTGGAAAACTGTTGTAAACCGACTGGCAAAGCAAGAGAAATATACTGTAAAATTGCCCACGGTGTATTGCCTGGTACAGTAAACGACTTTAATTATGCAGTGGTTGCACATCATCCGCCACAACCGTTGTCCATTCTGCGACCAGCCGGAAACTGCCCCATCTCTTCTTCGCTTGCATAAGGGTTCGCTCCCTGTGGCGGTGAATGGAACGTATGATGTCGGACGTTTCCGGTAAGACACGGAAGACTTTTTTGCTCTTCCATCAGGGAATGGATTTAAACCGAATGGACTTCTCAATCCTCCTCGTTTTAAGCGGCGAACTAAACCTAGCCATTTCAACCTAAAGAAACCGAATCAAGTACGAAAAAGCGCAGTTGAATGGAACGGAGATCCTACTCCGCCTGCGCATACACTCGTCGAAAAATTGTACAGAGGCGGACTTTTACAGACTCGAAGAGACAAATTGGTGCAGGGGACTCTTCGCTCATGGCAAAAGTTAATACAGATGGAGTAAGACAGGAGACTGGTGAAATCTATCAACACCATTGATGCCCCTGTTTCATTAAAATCAGTCAATAAAATTTATGTTATTGACAATTTTTCACGGAACCCTGTGCTCACCCAACGGAATCCTTGGGTTCCGCGGAACACACTTTAGGAAATTCTACTTCAATGCATGAAACGACGTCTTGTCAAACGAGAAATTTTTTAAACGAGTTTGCTTCAAATACATTGTATTTATAACAACGCATACATTCAGTTTTGAGGTGTATAAAAATTATCACTTTTGCTAATTTTACCTTAGACCTTAGTCCTTCCACGCGTTGGCAGCGCATCGGGCGACACAGCTCCTCCACACCACTCTGTCCTTCGAAATCCTCTCAGCCTCCTCTCACTTCATTTCATTGATATTTACGTCCTGTGCAACTGTGTCTCGCCAAGTCTTTCAATTTTTTATAGCAAAGTAATATTACGTTTTCCGGGTGTGTAAGGACTGCCGCGTTTTCTCTTCCATTCCGTCGGTGTCCAGTCCAGCGTTTGCTTTGGAATTCTTCCATTGTCCGATCTGTTTATGTTACCCAGCCAGCGCAGACGCGATCTCCTAAAGAATCTTCCATTTTCGCCATGGACGGTATCTTTTTTTATTCTTCATTGTCCTAAGATAATGCAATAAAATAAAAATTGGCAACATTGCTAGGCAATATTATGTGCTTTGTGATGTCCCAAATGTCTCACTGTCTAAATGTCGGATTACTCTAAATTCAGTCGCACATTTTGACTTCAACAGAAGCTGGAAGTCGACGAACTTTTTGTTATTTTGCAGTAAGTTAATTAAAAAAAGTAATAAATAAACTGAAGCAAGTTTTATGTTATATTGGCATAATAAGGTCGACTACATTAAAACTCTATAATGTTGCAGCACAATATAAATATTATGTTGCCCTAACACACCCGGAAAAGGTAATATTACTCCACTATAAATAAGATAGAGGACAAACCATTAAAATGGAACTTTAATTTCCGTTGTTCACGTTAAATGTATAGTAGTGATCGATCCAAATATTCATGTGAAAAATCAATTCAAAATTAAAAGTTGTTTACTGCAACCGAACGTGTGTTCTTTGGTGGTTGTAGTTGCAGCTCAATGTAACTGTGTGATAACAAAGACCATTAGCGACGTCCTCCTCCTTTATCCAGGCTTGGACCTGACATTGGCAGAGTACAACCAGTACTGGAGTTCTATGTTCATACATTCAGTCCATAACTTAAATAGTGCGTCATTAAGGTGGCTACTCTAGCATTCAAGACTGTCTAACAATAACAGACGGAGGAAACGGATCAAGTTCACAAAACTTTACATGATTTCTGGTTCGAAGAGTTGATAACCCGACGGAGTTCATCCTCAGTGATGGGGCGAAAGCTTTCAAACTTTAATTATGTTCTAGAAAATTGATTTAAACGATCGTTGACAGTTGAATCCACCTCAAGCCGCCGTGTAGGGACCTGGAGCAATCTTCTCTGTCATCGTCTGAAGGGAGTCACTGGTAGAGAAGGCAGGAGCGCAGATGAGCGGGAGGCTAGACCCAGAAGACCCTTGATGGACGTCCATAGACGTTTTTGATTCTCTTATTTCGGGCCACGAGGTGCTCACAAAACTGTGCCTCTTTTGACGAAACAAATCCACAGTGTCGTGAAGCCATTGTAATGGTAGACCTACTGATGGTGTTTCATATAATTGCAAAATTACACATATCCGTCACTCTCCTGTCCGTGGCAGTGTCAGACCCAAACACAAATGGATGCGACGCTGATCATCTTTAACCTGTTCATCAACTACAGAGTAAAGGGTGAAGCCAACAACGACGTTCGCCACGGTAGGATGCTAATAAGAAGAATGTCATGAGCCGGTAACATTGACATTGTGATGTCGACATCATTGCAGCATTAAAACAATTGCAGGACAATGGAAATAAAATGGTGCCTTTACATACCTTTAAAACGTAAGCACGTCTGTTTAGATATTTGCGACATCTCAATTTCCCGAGTCTCCAGCTCCAAAAAATGCACTGAACACGAAATAATGAGGACATTACGAAACTAAAAATTGCAGTATCGTGTGAGGCTATCAAATTTGCCAGCCATCATCATTACAATGTAATCGTTTCTGTCTAGTTTACAACCGTGTTTGACCCTTTGGAGGTGAGGTGACCATTTGTAACGCCAGAGGTGAGGTGGGGTTTGACAAACCCCAATACATATTTTTATTTTCAAGCCGCGATATCAAATGGAAAATACTGAGTTGAGTTAAACTATTCTTCTATGATCAATAATCAACTAAACAGACGATTACCACGAACAAATATCTGCTTTCAATCCTTATTAGATGGCCATAAGGTGAACCCATCCAATGTGTACTTAACCCATGCAAGTTTGGGTCCTCGTGTGCAACATTATCAAATGCACAAATAACCATAATATAAATTATATATATTTTTAATACAACATAAAATGTTTTAGCCATCACTGTCGTCAGCCTTCTCAATGCCAACACAGAATTGACGTGTTCAAGGCACACTCTCATGTCAAATCATGGCTCATAAAATCAACATGTATAATTTTTTTCTACGAAAAAATGCAATTTCCTTTAAATATGCAACAAAATAAAAAAAAACTGTTCGTTCAAATTACCTGAAATTGTGGTAAAGTGTCCGTATTTCATATTCACAAAGGTAGAAAAAAATAATTAGAACTGGCTCCATGTTTTCCGCTAAAAATTTAAAGTGACACACCCCATAGGCATTCTCTGGGGTGTGTCACACCCCACTTCACCTCCAACGGGTTGATGGTGTTTTAGATAATAAAACATTTTGACTGATTTATTGATTTTAATATGATTTTAGTTTTCATTATCACCCCCCCGCCCATGTGACATTGCTGCCACTTTTTGAATCATTCAAACAAGTCGATGATTGTATCTATGCGAAACAGTCCATTCTAATTATTCGGAAGCTAAAACATTAATTAATACTTAAACTCATAGGGTGAAAGCGAAAAGGAAAGTTAAGTTAATATGCAGCTGATTCATTGACTTTAAAAAAGCATTCAACCATGCGATGCAGCGCTCGTGAATAAGCTGGTGCCCCGCGCTTGGCTTTCGAGTGGCGCTTTAGAAATTTCGAGTTTACGATTACGATTACGATTACGATACACGACACACTACAAGTCGCTTGAAGTAGGAAGAAGGTTAAACAACTGCTCCACTACGAGTGTGCAGCAATCAGAGTGGGAAAAGTGTTTAATGTTTTACGATATCTTATGACTGCAATGGCCGTTGACGTCTTTAATTTCATTTTGCAAAGGTCGAAATATTATTATTTTCGTTGATTGCCTGTACATCTCTAAATTGGAAACAAGGAATTTTCAAGAACGTTTGTTCTATAAAATTTGAGTTAAAAACGGTTTTCTCGAAAAAATTACTACTATTGTATCATACAATATTTCGCCAACAGAGGTCGTATTCGCAACAACGTGTTTGTTAGTTTGTGAAGTTGTTGTTTTACGACATCGTATGATGAGTTGGATTACCGTGAACCTCCTCTTTTCTCCAGAATTAAGATAAGATAAGATAAGAATATTCTTTAATATACCAATTGCTATCCGCATGTTGGTGTACATACAAAGTATTGTAAGTAAACGTACATAATTTCTATATCCAATCAATGTCAAAGTGTTTTAGAATAGCACAAAATTCTAAGTCCAAATCCAATATAAATTTTAAATTTAAAAAAAGAAGTTCTTTCAATGACCAACAATTTATGCTGCACTTTGGTTTATACGGTATTACATTTAAATATTATAAAGCATCCTCGTCACAAAAGATTTCCTCGTTAGGTTGTCCGCCCTAGGAATGATTCTGTCATGTAGTCTTGGCCTCATGGAGTAAGGCTGGGGCCTCAATGGTGGGAGGAATGGATTTGATACATGTCCTGGATTAAGTAGGAGGGCAGCGAAGAGCCTCCCGTCCGTCGTTCTACACAGAGCCTCGAATGTAGGATTGTCCTCAGGAAGGTAATGCATTCGGATCAAACGGTCCAATATGGCCTGAAGTCTGCCGCGTTCCTGCTGCCCCGCAAATCCCCACCATGCCGGGGCCGCATATAGCATGCGGGCCACTGTGGTCATCTTACAAACGTCATGCAGGCTTGGTCCCTTGAGGCCGTGTGCAGTCATGATTCGCAAGGCATAAAGCGACTGTCTTGCCTGGATGCATATTCGCCTGATATGGGCTTCAAATCCTTGGTTGTCAGTCATAATCCATCCACCATTCCACTTATCGATCCAACCATCCCTCCCCTCACCCATTAATCCATCCATCAATAAATTTATTCGTACATCCACCAATTCATCCACCCATCCATCCATCCGTCCAGACGTGTTTTGAGTGTTTGTGTTTATGTGTTCTTTTGATTATACACGGTGTCCCAATTTTGTTTTGGCGATATGCTTGTCAAATCTAAATGAAACTCTGTAAAATTCCAAAGAATGTCTAAAGGGATAAATTATCAATGTCTGCTTAAAAGTTTATAAAATTCTATGAACAAAGTCCGAAGTTATCCAAATTCAAATTTGGGCAAAGAAAATTTATGATGAAGCAATGGATTAAAAAGTTTGGTTGCAGATGGATTGCAGATAATTTTACAGAAAACTAGTTCGTTTTTGCCATAATAGCATATATTTTTAATTAATTTGCCACACGACATCTGAATTATTGTGAAGCAAGCAAATGGAAACTTCAGGCAGTACCATGGATGGATCCGATTTGACCAGGGTCTATGACAACAGAGGCCGTTACCCTGGACAGAAATTTGCTCGGCGTATTACAGCACTTATGAGCTTTCTTTTTTCGAAGTGCAGTACCATACTTTCCACAGAATGGTTTTATAACTGTAATAAATTTCTTTTAAAGGTTTCTAAATTAACAATCCATTGTTGGCTTTCCAGTCTACAGCTACCTAGCACGTCAAATATTTATTCCAAAGTATCCAAACTGAAAAAGTTTGATTTGGAAAAAACCGAGGGGGGTGGCAACAACCACCCCCGAGGATTAAGTTGTGAGACACGGTGGTCGATTGGTTAAAGCGATCGACCTGCAACGAGGAGAGCACTGGTTCGATTCCCATCCTAGACGGTTGTCGTGTAATATAGGGACCCTTAGCAAGTCCTTTACTCACAATTGCTTTACAATATAACTGAAGTTGCACCGTCGAAGCGTGTATGCACTTCTGAGCTTTGTAAGGATGACAATATCAGCTTTCATTTGTATTGTATTATTGTATTGTATTGGTAAAAACATTGTCGATTTACAGTAAAACAGTTTAACGAATGTGGAACGTTGCCAAAATAATGTAATTATGAAACACAACAAAGCAGTGTTTTTATATAGCACGCGGTTAAAAAGGGGTGTTTAATAATTGGGTTGGCCGAAAGTCTTTTAAACTTGTTGCCAGTGTTGTCGAGTGTTTGAAAAGCGCTAAAAATCATTCACTGTTAAAAGTAATTGCAAGCTTCAATTATTGCTATTCGTTATCTTCATGGGGTCTTTTCATGACTCTGCTTCAACATATTATAGACCTCCCGTTTGAGCCAACGTAGTTAATAAAAAAAATATGTTTTGCGTCATTATTCGATTGGATATTAAAATTATTTTGACTCATTTCTCATTACTTTGACCATCAATTCTTTTTTTTGCTTCTATATCTCTTCGATTTCCAGTCTTATGCTGCAGTTATAGCGCTGAAAGCTAAACGCTTAGAGCGGTTCTCCTTGCATACCTTTTAAACGAAAACATCAGTTTCTATATATAATGTACGGACCGCATTGTGTTTGTAATTATTAAGAAAATGTCCTTCTCTGAAACAGTTGTTATGTCTCCTCACTAATCACGTCCTTCTCTCATATTATATCGTGCTATTAGTCAGCGCTATCGACTGAAACATTATACGGTGGTGCTTAATAGATGCATAAAAATAATATGGCTCATAATGAACACTTTTGTAATACGACAATCATACTTTATACTCTGGTAATAATTAACTGTTGAGACACGGTAAAAGGCGCTGTTTGCTCTGTTTGCACGCTGGTACTGTCAGTCTCAAGGAAGACGACGACGCTAATCGTCATTGATACCAGACAGAGTCATTAAACTGAAACTTCTGCTAAAAGGCGCTCTCATCAAACACCTTTATTATTATAGCAATTAAATCTACGATAGAGCTGTATTATGCCAAACAAATATTTCCTTAGACATTAGACACAATAATATAAGGCTAAAGGGCGAAATTTCAACATAATGAACTCCGCCACAGGTCGCACTCTGCAAGTGCCAGTCCCAAGACTGGATAAAGGAGGAGAACGACGCTAATTCTCATTGTCTCCACACAGTGACGTTAAATTGCAGCGCTCCAAATTAATGACGATGACAGCAAAATGAAGATTACTATTCCGGAATCACGTCTCAAATTTACGACTCGATTCGTTCCTTTTTCAACCGCAGTGAAGCGCCACCGGTGGCCCCCGGGACGCTGTATTTTTTTCTTATGCACTGACTCGTCCCAGTAATTGTGCTCGTGTTATAATCATGGAACTCGACATGAATGTCAGTTTCTATTTGCATGATGCGTTTTTGAAAATAGAATGTTTTCATCCAGAAAATAAATTGCTGCTTAAGACCTTCATACCTTCAACTTGTCACAACCATGCCTTCTCGGTTTTAGGTCATTCGCCTTGCAATGCCCTCCCCCAGAGACTCCGCTCTCTTTCTATAACTCCTCAGACAATCTACTCTAATATTCTGATAAATCGCCCAAATCTGATCCTTACGTAAAATCGTTTGACTGCATTTAAAAGGTGTTCAAAACGACCGCTGTAATCCATCGGAAACAGCGATCGTTCGAGTCTGTTGTTTAAATTATCTCGTATCTTAGCTTGTTACATGTTTTACGACACTGCCATAATCAAAGATAATTAGTGTCGCCCTCCCCCTTTACAGTAGCTTGGGACTGGCACTGGATGAGAACAACTAACCTCCATCTCCTTCACCTGACCAGTCAATCCTTATTCCTTAAGTCCCTTAAATCTTTTTTTGTCGTGGCTGGGCTGGGAGCGCCTCTGAGTGGTTTCTTGAAGGGGCGATATATAAAAGCTAATAATGAATGAATGAATGAACTACGTGGTCGAGGTCTATAAATACTGTCTCACAAGAGGATCAAATTAAACTTATTATCATATTAATTGCATTTTATATAATCGCGATCACTAGTCCAAACAGCCAATATACTTACCTTAATTCTAATTTTATATAGAACTTATTCTTTTGTTTGAAGGGTGTCCAAGGCGACACGCAAAAACCTGTACTAACTGTTTAATTCGAGATTTTAATCCATTCGCGTTTTATGTGCTATCTTTATAATTATAAGATAAAGTTAACACGATTTCAGGCTACCGCTGTAACCAATTGTAAATATGACCAACCTACGTATCATTATTTAAATTTTCTTCTTATGAACGCGTCTAGAAGAATTTCCCCAAGGAACCGAGAGAAGTGTGGTGCCTCCGTTCTATCACCTTTGCCCTCGTACAGTGGGAGGATGATACCTTTGCGCCAGTCAGAAGGAATTTCACAAATGTCCATAATTATCACCTCTGACAGCGAGAGCAGTTCGACTGAGGTGCACAGCATGTCTGGCGTGATACCCGTAGGCAGCTCAACATCGTTTTTCGGTTAGCAGTTTTTATGGAATCAGAGGCAATAATTTGCACCTGAATGCAAATAATTTATTGACTCAGTTGTATTTATTTTGAGGGTGTCTAATGTTGGCCGTCAGAATATTTTGCTAAGAATGTTAAAGGTAGCTGCACGTTAACGTTGTGTTTATCTGTTGTTGCAACAGGACCAGTCATTTTAATCAGTCATTTAAACCCAATAAAATCCTTCTTCTTCTTGAGCCAGATCATTTGCCTGCATTGGTCCCTCCCTATGGAATGGGCTTCCCCCATCAGTTCGCTCTTTATCTGCGTTGACCACAACATACTCATCCAACGCCTTTCTACGCTTGTTGGCCTATTAGGTTGGGCAACCCTCTAAAATAGATGTGCTGCTCTTCTTCAGAATGCACCAATTCTGTTGTATTTAGTACATTCAGAACTGTCTTGGTTACTGCCCCTTTGTATTGAGACAACTGCTTTATTTTATTTCTACTTCTGGCTTAGGATCACTGCTGACATTCTGTAGTCTTTTTCACCAGTATTATACGTTAATGATGTTCGAACCTATAAACTCACTGCAAACCTGGTTCAAGAAATGGAGCTTAGTAAAAAAATATTTACGGCAAGCAAAATTTATTACTTCGGAAATACACGAGGATATGGTGTCTAATACACGGTGCGTAGTTCAGCATCGACTTATGAAAATGTAAGCATGTACATGTATGTGCACTTGTTTTAGCGTCCCATCAAGATTTAAACTCAATAGCGTACCCACTACCGCCAGAACGGACATTAAATCGGAGTTTCGCACCGAAGAGCCGGACAATAATTGCGAGTGAAGGACTTGCCCAATGTCCCTAAGCGGCAGTTTAATAAGAAAAAACCAGAGTTGTGCGCTGGAGACTGAGGCCACTGATTTAAGCAGAACTCTGTAAAGATCTTCACCTTGTGCTGTCAGCTCGTAGAGCTCTAGCGATTGCCATGACACACATTATTGGTTTGTTGCGTCTCATGACAATTCTCTTGACATGTTAGCAGAGGTGGTTTGCCATTGCCTTCCCCTGGTTTTGCCTTCCGTGCCCGTTCGTTCACCCCCCCCCCCCTAAGGAAGGGTAGTAACAGTCCGAACCACGAAAAGGTGGGCACGGAGGACTTTGGTTCACCAGCCCATGGAGGTCGGGTCCGAGTCTACGCTCGTCAGAGACGTCGGTCAGATCACCTTCCTGCTTTACTCTGTCCCAGAGTGGCTGGCGAACCTTTGCGAACCAAAAAATCCTACAGCTGAATTGTACCGTGCTTTATTACAATACATGTATGTATAAGATGCGAATGCAGGAGGTGAATCTTTAAAGACACTACAGCAGGACAATCGTGGATTGGAATTCAGGAGAGAAGATATAATTCTGTGTATTACTTACTTATTTACTTGCAAATGTAGTCCTTCCCGGGCAGGTCTGCGCATCGAGCAACGCATCTCCTCCACTCATAATTATCTGTCAATCGCCAGTTCTTCAGCTTCCTCCCATCTCAACTCCAGACATCTCGTGTGATTATATTCTGTATTAATCGGCGTATAATAATAATAATAATAATAATAAATAAATCAAGATACATTTTCTTTAAAAGAGGTGTGATAGCAGGTTACACAATCGTTTCTATTATTCATTCATTCTGATAATTTATATAGCTCCTTTTCAGGATAACTGCTCAGAGGCGTTCTCTGCGCTAACTAGCCGAAATGATGCTACTGATCAGTGTTTAATCAAAACTATAGAATGCTGTTTGTGATTTACGAGGAATTACGTAACAAGAGTCAGTAAATGGATTTTTATCGCTCTTAGTATTTTACAGTCTTTATGCGTAAACCGAGCGCGTCAGAACACGCTGGTTAAAACGATAAAATCTAAAGTTTTTAATAAACGAAGATTATTATTATTTTACAAACTCGAGAATGGACCGAATAATTTCGATTTACTATTAAGTAATAGTGACCAGCGGCGCTCGCAGGATTTTTTTCTTGTACGCACAGAAATTTTCGATGGTGGAACAGGGGCAAATATGGGGGGAAATGATGACGATGACGACAATTCGGGGAACGGACATTAGCCCTCCTGGACATAATCCCTCCGGACATAATCCCCCGGACATTAACCCCCGGACATGTTCCACCCGATTTTTCGTAGGACATGATCCCCGGACATGATCCCCCAGAGTGCAAATCGTAGAATAATGCCGTCACCGTTAAGACTTCGAAAGTTGTTAATGTCAGTTAACTACACCTGAGCTTCGTAGCCTTATTAGCGTCGTTTCCAGCATCTATTTGTAGAGTTGAAATGAACGAATGGGAATCGTATTTAGTGTCTATTAACGTACCAACTGTGTTAGCAGGCCTAGAGTTAGATTTGAAATTAACGACTGGGAATCGTACGTAGGGCCTATTTGTTTATTGTCTACAAGAAGGGTTTGTTAACGTCAATTCAGCTACTTCTAAGCTGCATAGCCTTACTAGCGTCGTTTCCATTCAAGATTAGATTCAATACAGTAGAATCGTAGATAGCCAGTCAGTAGGCCTACGAAGGTCTGTCAATGTCGTATGAACTTCGTAGACTTATTAGCGTCAATCCGATATCCCGTTCTACATTTAAGACCATTAAATGTTTTACCATATACATATCAAACCTGGAATTAGTTGACCTTTTTTACAAAGATAAACTATAGATGTTAACTTCACATAGGCCTATTGCTATATTTTGAGGATCCATCAGTTTTTAGGTAATGATATCTTAGACTGGGGGGGTTAATGTCCTACCCCGGGGGAATATGTCCGGGGGGGCCAATGTCCGAGGTGGATCAAGTCCGGGGGGGGATAATGTCGGAGCATTACAACATACGGTACCATAAGAAGTTAAGATTTAAACAAAATGAGGGGTCTAAAAGTAATTTTATGTCTTGAGCTTCAATGCCGTTTATCATCGAGCGACAAGTTTTAACTAACAATTATTGGTCAGCGTTGTAAAAACACCTTTAATTAAGGACTTTTTTCGGTATGGTTCCGAGTTATGCGAATGATCTTCCCCGTACCTCCCCAAATATATAGGGACTCTGGCCCTAGTATCCGAAGAGATACAAAAACCATATGATACATTGAACAATTAACGTGTTCTGACTGATTTTCAAAAAATTAAATGATCACACATACTTACATTAAAATGAATATATGAATTATGTTATGAGTTTTTGTAATTCAGTATAGAGTCTCAATTCAATTATTACACCAGGCAGATCAAATCGTAAGCTTTATCCTGTTTCAGAGAAAACTAAATTGCCAAAAACTCTTCTAACTCTTATAACATAATGTTTATCGTTAAAAAGGTGTTTAATTGAATTGCAAAAATTCAGGCAGACATGAGATTTATATCAGAATATATAAGAAGAATTTTTTGGAATTTAAAATTGATTCGAACCTACAATTCTTCGGATGTTGTCATAGACCCTGGTCAAATCTGGATCCATCCATCCTACTGCAACAACTGTTGCTAGCTATCGCATTTAAAATGGCTGTCGCCATATGGAATCGCTATTTGTTTTATTAATGATCGCATTTCCTGTAGAGCCTCTTCAACTCTTGGGGCGCTCCAGACTACAACGTGGTCACTGGATCGGAGTTTCACGCCGAAGCGCTGAGCAATTGCAAGTGAAGAACTTGCTGAAGGTACCAACGCGGTGGATTGAGGAGAATTCGAATCTGCAACTTTCCACTACACCACCGCACCCCCACAATTATTGCGTGCGTTGCTTATTTTAACACACAATCCTTATTCCTCTTTTTTAATCAGTTTATTGCATTAGAGAATAAGACCCGTTCTGTCCAAACCAACAAGTCGTAATTACAAAGCATTCTTATTCGATTTTGCTAGACACCTTTGAGGCTTAAGTAACTGACGCTATTTAATTCACACTTGCCGAACTTGAAATCGAGTCATTGGTAGTTTTTTCATCCTCTATTGCAGCTGCTGCTGCTGCTGAGTTTCTTGAGGCGACCTGTGCGAAGCTCGGCTTCATGTTCCTGCATTGGATAGAGACTCTTCGTGTCCAACCTTGCGACATGGCTTGCAGTAGGGGGCCGTGCACTGGAACTTCTTTTGACCCCGTTCGTTACAGCGAAGGCAGCGTGGGGGCCTACCGTTCACGTTGATCAGAGCAACCACTTTCGGAGTTGAGTTAACTAGCCTAAAACTCTTATAACTCTTATGACATAATATTTATCGTTAAAATGGTGTTTAAATAAATTGCAAAAATTCAGGCAGACATGGGATTTATATCACAATAATTATAAGAAGAATTTTTTGGAATTAAAAATTGATTCGAACCTACAATTCTTCGGATGTTGTCATAGACCCTGGTCAAATCTGGATCCATCCATCCTACTGCAACAACTGTTGCTAGCTATCGCATTTAAAATGGCTGTCGCCAAAAGGAATCGCTATTTGTTTTATTGATGATCGCATTTCCTGTAAAGCCTCTTCAACTCTTGGGGCGCTCCAGACTACATCGTGGTCACTGGATCGGAGTTTCACGCCGAAGCGCTGAGCAATTGCAAGTGAAGAACTTGCTGAAGGTACCAACGCGGTGGATTGAGAAGAATTCGAACCTGCAACTTTCCACTGCACCACCGCACCCCCACAATTGTTGCGTGCGTTGCTTATTTTAACACACAATCCTTATTCCTCTTTTTTAATCAGTTTATTGCATTAGAGAATAAGACCCGTTCTGTCCAAACCAACAAGTCGTAATTACAAAGCATTCTTATTCGATTTTGCTAGACACCTTTGAGACGTAAGTAACTGACGCTATTTAATTCACACTTGCCGAACTTGAAATCGAGTCATTGGTAGTTTTTTCATCCTCTATTGCAGCTGCTGCTGCTGCTGAGTTTCTTGAGGCGACCTGTGCGAAGCTCGGCTTCATGTTCCTGCATTGGATAGAGACTCTTCGTGTCCAACCTTGCGACATGGCTTGCAGTAGGGGGCCGTGCACTGGAACTTCTTTTGACCCCGTTCGTTACAGCGAAGGCAGCGTGGGGGCCTACCGTTCACGTTGATCAGAGCAACCACTTTCGGAGTTGAGTTAACTAGCCTAAAACTCTTATAACTCTTATGACATAATATTTATCGTTAAAATGGTGTTTAAATAAATTGCAAAAATTCAGGCAGACATGGGATTTATATCACAATAATTATAAGAAGAATTTTTTGGAATTAAAAATTGATTCGAACCTACAATTCTTCGGATGTTGTCATAGACCCTGGTCAAATCTGGATCCATCCATCCTACTGCAACAACTGTTGCTAGCTATCGCATTTAAAATGGCTGTCGCCAAAAGGAATCGCTATTTGTTTTATTGATGATCGCATTTCCTGTAAAGCCTCTTCAACTCTTGGGGCGCTCCAGACTACATCGTGGTCACTGGATCGGAGTTTCACGCCGAAGCGCTGAGCAATTGCAAGTGAAGAACTTGCTGAAGGTACCAACGCGGTGGATTGAGGAGAATTCGAATCTGCAACTTTCCACTACACCACCGCACCCCCACAATTATTGCGTGCGCTGTTTCTATTAACAAACAATCCTTATTTCTCTTTTTAGTCATTTTATTGCATTAGTGCATTTGACCCGTTCTATCCAAACCAGCAAGTCGTAATTACAAAGCATTCTTTTTCAATTTTGTTGGACACCTTTGAGATGCAAGTAGCTGACCCTATTTAAACCAGACTTGTCGAATTTGACAGGAATGAATCGAAAGTAATGGCTGATTTCTTCATTCCTCGCTGCTACTGCTGCTGAATTTCTTGAGGCGACCTGTGCGAAGCTCGGCTTCATGTTCATGCATTGGACAGACTCTTCGTGTCCGACCATGCGACAGGGCTTGCAGTAGGGGGCCGTCACGCCGTACACTGGAACTTCTTGTGACCACGTTCATTACAGCGAAGGCAGCGTGGGGACTTACACCGTTCTCACGTTGATCAGAGCTTGTCCTTTCATTCCATCGAAATCCCAACTTATTCTGTCCGGAATGATCTCCAAATTATCACACTCGACGACGATGTTGCGTACGTTTGGGCTGAGACCTGAATCTCTGTCCTTCTCCACAAACGCGTTACGAACGGTGACCCCGAGTTCTCCAGCTGCTGAGTGATGACGTAGGTTGGCACGTAGAAAGACAAGTAGAAAACTCTGAGACGATGAGTCGCTCGTCGGATTTTGGAAATGCGGACCGCGTGGCCTTTAACGCTCAGATTATCTTGTGCTAGAAAGTGTGACTTGAAATCGACGGTTTTGAAAGTGATCTCCCATTGAAGATTCTTTTCTCTCTGACCAATTGCTCTGACCGACAACGCTAACGACAAGACTCACAACATCCGGACGAACATACGGTTTACCTTCTTGCAGAAGAGTAATTACATCGGTTTTCTCCATTCTGTCTCGGTGTATTCCGTCGATGGAAGTAATACTCACACTGGGTTTCGACATGACTGCGTAGGTAAATCCAAAACTTGCGAACGAAAACAACGAAAACTCTTGCGATCGATAATCCTCGGATAAGATAAGAACAGATACTACACTTTGATTTGATTTGCATATTACCATGCAAGTTAACAGAAACAGATTCTAATTATCACGCTGAACGCAATTCTTTATATAAAGTGTTTGAAAAATGTTTTAAAGGTGTTGGATGATATCAAATTTATAATCACGTCAATCTTAACTAATTATAGACTAAAATGTTATTCATTGGTCTAACCAAGCCACTCTTATTGCAACATAGTATGGGCTTCGACATGTTAACTACATTAACCGACTCGAAAATCTTTGTGGGGAGTCATTGATCTCGTTAAACAATAATAATTACAATTCGATCATGAAACACCTGAATTACAGTGGCTACAAATAATATATAAATATAATAATTTTATCTTATGTACCTAAAGTGAAGAGGTATCGGTTAAACTCAATACAGTATGCATAGTTATTATAATCATGGAATTTTTCAAATGCTAATTGGAAAGATTATAAAGAGGGATAATCAGAACCATATCACTTATGGTATTTTGGATGTTGCAATGTCAACAGCAATGCCATAACCGATTCCATAATTGATAGAAATTGTGGCAACACAGTCATGTCCTGCGAAGCATCCCCCCCCCACGGACTCGACTCTGCTATAATCTTCTTCAACGACCACACGACTTATCTATGCCTGTAAATACGACCGCAATTTCACGCTAGTATGAATCTTATTTGGTGTGCTATTAAATATAAGGAGACCCTAGAATTTTATTGATTTTTTAAAATATTTGTTCTAGCAAATATCGAGAAACCGTTCATGTAGGCTTGGTTTGAAATAAGACGAGATAAGATACATGCCTGTCTGAAGTAATCTAATATGAGATATAATTTACAAGGGGTTGAGTTGAATATAGAGTGCCCAACTAGCGGTGACTTTGAAATGCTAAACTTCTTAAGGCATCAAAAGTTTTTAATGTCGAGAGGAAATATTTCCATTTTATCATCATTTTAGTTTTGTTGCGTCGATCTCTGTTTCAAAATATTTAAGTGAATTTATTAATCGCGTCTTTTTCCACCGGTGTGGCATGCATTTTTTACATAATATAATTGTAATACGTTAAAAAGGTGTATAATGCCAGCCGTTTTTGTACTATTGCGTATTGAACAGGATGATCATTGAGCATTGAGCAAGGTCACGAATAGTAATTTATTTATTATTCAGTAGTTTAACGACCTCTTATGGCAGCACACTTTAGCAAAGGTTGTTGACATCTTCAAAGTTTTCAATGTATTTCAGTTCACTTTTGAAGATTCTGTATTTTTTCTCTCTTTTTCATTTTTTCCCCCTAATTTATATGAATAAGTTCACATTACTATTATACTTAGAAGTTCAAATTACCAGACTAAAATGTAAGTTTTGTTGCACTCACCCTGCCCCTGGGTCAATGAATGAAATGGTTGAGCAGTTGCTGTTTGACGATAATGCTTGGCATCTACATCAGCTAATGCGCCTTTACTTGTGAAGAATATTCTGGATTAAATTTACTTTAATAATATTTAAATGTCGCAATACGGATTTTATTCCACAATGTTAGTGTCACACTGTCGATTTAGGAAATTTTATAAGGTTGAGATGTGAGAGGCTCTATGAAGTATATTGCATGCTAAAGAAAGAGAAATTGGATTGACTGAAGCAATTTCCTTCATTGGTACACGGTCAGCCGTCTGCGAGAGTCCGTAGCTCAGATAAGAGACCGCTGGTTGATAACCTGAGTAGCCATTATGGCGGCTTGGGTTTAAGCCTCGATCGGAGCAAAAATTATTTTAATTTGCTGTTAGCTGCCATTGGCGCTTTCTGTTGTGATGTTTGCCTAGGGTCTGTTGAAAAATAAGATCGCCCCTCTCACTCCTGGCTTGGCCGCATCAGGAGCATTCCAGCACTTAGGACATTAATGTTAAGTATAACGAGCCTGTTGTAGCCGACCTGCGTGTCGTGCGAAACTGTCCGTATTTCGTATAACTTGTACCTGTAATCGTTCTGCGGTCTGTCATATTGAATGTCAATAAACGAATATTATTATTAGCAATTTACTACTGGATAATTACACACCTTTACAAATGTTGTAGCAAATGCAATATATTTCCCAACTTTGAGGTCACAAATTAATAGCTTTAGCACTATTAATGACATTAAAAAGCACTAATTTCTCAGTTCACGATACACAATATTAACCGCTGCACGATCCAAATTACCAACAAACGTAGACTATCTTTAGTCTGAGTGCTGAAGCAATGTATGACTTACGGACACTTCATACAATTATTGTTCATCGCGTTCGTTTTATACACCTTCAAAATGGTATCAAGCAGTGCAATATAGTAATGAAACGCTACATTTGATTCATAATATTACTAATTTTCGGGTGTGGTATAAAAGTAATGACACGAATGTCGGTTGTAAATGTAAAAAACATTATCATTTGCGCAGATTTAGCAACAAACTTTGGACACGTATTCTATTTCAGGACGTATACTTTTGGATCCAAACGTCTTTAAATAAATTTCAGATGTAGGCTACGTGCGTGTGGATGAATGCATGCATATAAGTATGTTAACGTCACGGTAATCAGCTATTTTTTTCTTTTTTTTCTTTTAATAAATGTACAAAATGATTACAATCAAATTACAAGATGGACTTGTATTCTCAGTGCAACATGTATGCACTGAAACGATGTAGCACTAATTTAGAATGTTCGCATTGAGATTGTCAATATCGTGTCCTTTTACGAAACGATACTTTTTCTTTTATTAAGAAATATTAAATATTATAAAGAAATATTAAATCTTTGCAAGTCTGGATTAAGTGCCTACAGACTGCTGTTAGACATGCAACAATTCATGGTAATCAGCTATTTCGCGAAGAGTTGATGTACGATGTCTTGTGTGATGATAAAGTTTCAATGCTGTCTGAGCAATTCATGAACAAAAATGATCAGTTTTAAAGGTGTCTAAAGTAAATTTGTTCACTTATTTATTTTATTTAGTTATTGCTCGCATTTGCTATACAGCACCTTCAATCTCTCTACTCTGAGGCGCTCTATGGTCGTCGGTCATATTGGCCGACGATCTTACCTTTCTTTTGCTATGGCAGGTTTTTACGTTTGTGGCGAAACTCGCCCGTTTTTGTTCGAATTTTCTGATGTTTACTGATGTCGAGTATGGAGTTTCTGACTTTTCTTCATCAGGGTCGTTAACGTTTGAACGGTGTATTGATTATACATTTTGACGATCAACCCTCGGCGTCCCTCGCCATGCGTCTTTTCTCTTTGGACTGGTCGATTACGCTCAACATCAAGGGGTTCCAGCCTTCCAGGTTCGTCATTATTGGTTCGTCCTTATCGATAGCCAATCGATTGCACACATGAATGGGGAAAGAAAGGATCTTATTAACAACAACCGAAAACCGTGCCGTAGTAGTGCCACGTTTCCAGCGTTGTGCTACCCGTCGCTGCTCTTCGCACTTATGCTTCTCGGCTCTGTAGACACTGAAAATGCTGTTAAACTACGATCATCGTGAATCGGTACGAGAACTGTCGGTTGGATTCTTCGTGTGGCCAACGCGTAGGAGTTCAACTGTGGTAACTTGTGCTTCTTGAGCGGCGTTTTGCCTAAGGATGACTCTGTCGTGACGTTACCATCAATTGGTTTGAGCTATATGATTGGCGCCGTTGATGGCTGCCAAATTTGTCTTGTATTTGTTGTTATGTGTCATGTTTGTTTTTTATAGGCTTTTTATATGCTTGTAAACCAGAGTGCGTTTTGCAGCTGGTACTTTAAAGAATATACTTACTTACGTTTTATTACTAAACTTTATTGTTATTTCTGTGTATAAATTTACATCTATGACCTGTAACTTGGTGCATTATGTCACCCTGATTTATTTCTTTGAATTTAAACGAATATACTCTTACACTTACAGTATATCAACTGAGGATTGTCATTAGAAGCCTTTAAAACACTTTTATTCGTAAAAATATAGAGATTAACATAGCTAATATTGTTTCCATATTTTGCTCCATGATGTAATATTACATACTGCTTTCTCTCTCACACGTGTGTATAATTGACTTGGTGTTCAAAATGAATCGTGGTTTTTGTCAACAGGCTGAACAGTATTATGCCAAAACAAATTTCTGTCCAGGGTAACGGATAATATGCTATGTGATCCCTCAGTAGATGAGAATACATAAATTTGCTGCTATAGGGTTATGGTTTCTGGATCCTATTATAGCAAGGAATCTAAGCACCACCATAAAGAGATACTTGGTCTGTTGTTCGTATGGCGGTTGTGACTAAACACCTCTATAACTTTCACTTTGAACCAATAAGTCATGAACACAGTTCAAAACTAACAGATAGCATTCTTCATTGCAGGTAGTGTAATATTATACTATGCGAACACTACATTAGAAGAAATAATAATTAAGATTATTATAATGCTATTGGAATGAATTCTCTCCACCCCATGATAAGACTCGATGCATGAGTAATGGTGTTGTGATAAACACCTTTTAAACGGATTCTTTTGGTCTTATGAATTGTAAATACAGCGAACCAACCAATACATAAGAGCTGTATTATGCCAAACAAATTTATTTCGAGAGAGACGGCCTCTGATGTCATAAACCTTCGTCAAATCTGGATCCATCCACAACCACTGGATCATATTCTTGGCTGCCTGTCCTTAGCACCCGCCTTTCTTGATGTATTGGTAGAAAATGCTAGAGCGGTAGGTTCTGTGTTTGTCGAAGTCGTATTTCCAGTTGTGTTCATAGCATTCAATCAATGGTTTCTTACTTATTTCCACATCAACACCAAGACACATCTTATTCACTTCACATCTGCTGAGACAATTTGCGACGCTGGTTGTGTCAGGCATCCTGCGGCCACCTAGCGAACGAGTTGAAGACAAAATCTGCCACGAGGTGCGACAACCTAAAATTAACGATCAATGAATCACAATCGTAAACTTGGAACTTTCTACTGTAACAGCGCTTACAAAAGCATAGTTGCGGAAGTAGCTTAATCACAGGCGCTCAATGAAAGCAAAGTCAATGTACGGTGGATAGGGCAAAATCCGGAGAGTCAGGCAGGCAGGCAGGCAGGCAGGCAGGCAGACAGGCAGACAGGCAGACAGGCAGGCAGGCAGGCAGGCAGGCAGGAGGGCAGGAAGGCAGGCAGACGGGCAGGCAGGCAGGCAGGCAGGCCGGCGGCTATGTTGGATGGTGTTTAGAGTTGAAACAGCGTGGGAGGGAGGGGAGAGCGGATGAATCAGAATCTGTGAGAAATCAATGTTTTCAAGTTCGAGTGAAAGAACAGTGTGGATATAGTACAGGATTTTTGCAATGAAGAAACAAACAAGTTCATTAATTAAAATTGGTGTCAAACACCCATATAACAATAGTAAGTACCTGTATATAAATGAATACTCGTGTTCTATTAATGATTCTCTGTACTTCCTAGGCTTATTATAATTAAAGTCCTAAGAGAAACAGCTGCGACGCAAGGCTAACAGCCAGTTTTCTTCAAAATTACAGTGTCGTTTAACTTGAATAAACAACCAGTCTAGTGTACTTTTACACTGAACAGAGGAAATTTATGGACTACGCGATCACGGCCGTTAGTAATGGTCGGTGTTATACGCCTTAATAAGAGATAATTATATTCTGCTTTACAAGGTGTCGCCTTCAAGATTTTGAAACTCCGCCTGCACTGTGACAGCCAATTTTCCAAGACCTTCACACGCAATTGCTTGGGCTCTTCGTCGTGACACTCATATGCAGTGTCCGCACTGTAGCCAGGTGCGCCTCTGAGTAGTGAACTTGAAGGCTGAGTAGAGAACTTGAAGGGGCGCTGTAGATATGGATAAATGAATAAAACAAAAGTTATGTTTATGTTCTAGACAAACGTGTAACCAGTATTGTGCCATTATCCAGTGGCTGTTGCTTTAAATATAAATAATTGCTCACATGGCAATAAATTGTCGAATTTGCACATTAAAATAATTATTAAGAAAGCTCTGAAGTTCTGTAATATGCCGATCAAATTTATTTCCAGGGTAACGGTCTCTGTTGTCATGGACCATGGTCAAATCTGTATCCATCCATCCATGATTCAATATTCTCGCAATAATTGTCATTAGAGCAGCAGTAAATTTTGTTGTCAGGGATTCCACTCAGCTTTTTCCACCTAGAACTAGATATTTTGTTTTCAAGATCTAGCCATTTTTGTCTCGTCGGTTTTTCTGAAATTTTTTGAAAAAAAATTGAGATCTATCGGTCAAAATATACGAAAGACAAAATGTCGGAAAGTTTAAGAAAAGATTTCCAATTTTGGAGCGAATGGCTAAGAAAAAGGTCATCTAATTATAATTAAAACAATAACTAAAATAGTTCTAAAATAATAATATTTTGCAGAAGATATAGAACTATGAATAAACTTGCGATACTGATCGATCCGTTTCCAGTTTCACAGTCTGGACGAGTGCAGCTGCACTTACCATTGTCTACAACAATCATGCTGTGCGTTGATAACATAACTGCGGATACTGCAATGTAATATGCCACCATTGAACTCATGCTGACCGAATCTCCACACCGTAATGTATTGTTAAAGAAAGATGCACAAAAAAATTCTCTCTAGCAAGAGATGCTTCAGATTTGGAAAGTTTTACTGCACTGAGTGAGGTGCCTTCCTCACACAAGATTGATTGATGCTGTTGTTCGAATGTTTTCTACTATAGCATGAATTTTGAATAAATAATAATTACTGCCCGGCTGGGTCCTGCCGTCGATATTCATTAATATTGATTTGCATCATGTTATGTTTATAAATTATGGTTGATTATCATATAGCGATTGCATAAATGAATGCAAGCATTTATGTATAGCAGAATGTGATGGATCATTACGTCCACGTCGTCTCGGGCAACAAGACGCTGTTCTGGCAAAAACTTAACGGAGGCGGATGAAGAGATATGATCAATCGCACCTTATCGACCAGGACATCACCTTAGCCATGGCCCAAACAAGTGTAAACAATTGGCGGAGTTAGCATGGTGTATCAGTAATGTAATTACTTATATTAGTAGGAGTAACATGCTAGACGAATTCTTAAACACATGGGATGAACTCCAATACAAGATGACATAGCCTACTATTATTTCTTGTCTCGTCTGCCCTTCCATACTAAGCTGCATATCAGCAAAAACTCATATACATAAATCATTGACAGATGCAATTCTATCGTTTTTCTTCTTGTCATTGGTGCATCCATAAATTGTTAACTACTGCCAGTCTTTATTCAATTTGAGCGATATCATTAGCACATCCGATTTAAAAAATAAATAGAAAAACCTGGAAATATCCTAACTATGAAATTTTATGATTTTTGGAAAACTGGAATTTTGTAGCATGTTGTCTCATTTCTTATTCGAAATGGAGGGAAAAGCAAGAAGTAATTGAAGAAAGGGGAGGGATGTTGCGTGGGATGAATCATGAATGAATGAGTGAGTGACTGAAGGAATGAGTGAATGAGTGAATAAATTAGCGAATGAACGAATGAGTGAATGAATGAATAAATGAGTAAATGAGTGAATAATTTAACGAATGAATGAATGAATGAATGAATGAATGAATGAATGAATGAATGAATGAATGAATGAATGAATGAATGAATGAATGAATGAACGAATGAATGAACGAAACGAACGAACGAATGAACGAACGAACGTACGAACAAATGACGCATATCATATTTGAGGGCAACACTCTTTACCAATGTCATGGCAAACCGAAAATTAACGAATGAATGAATGAATGAATGAATGAATGAATTAACTAAAAAATGAATGAATGAATGAACGAAACGAACGAACGAACGAACGAATAAATGCACTTTACATGTAAATTGGCTTTTGAGGGCAACTGTTACACTCTTTACCAATATCATGGCAAACCGTTGTTCAAGAAAAGTGACACAAATTAGTTTAGTACTGTTACAGTGGAGATCATCAAACTTACTTTCTTGGATATACAATTGGCGCTATAAGAATTCATGTATTTAATTTAGGCGAGTAATGGCAAGAGAAATAAGAATTAGATCCTTGTACAACGTTAAAAACTCTTGATCAACACTGACGTATAGGTAGGGTCTCTCAAATGTCGGATGTCGCTAGATACCTTTAAAACAAATCCGTGTAGCTAGATAAAGTACTAAAATAAACGCTGAGATGTGTGCGCGCTCAATGACAGTAGTTCTAGCTATCTAACACAGCGGTAATATTGACCAATAATTATTATAAAGTAACTGAAAGGCTGTATTCTATATCAAACTGATCTTTGTCGACGGCAACGACCTCTGTTGTCATAAGCTGTCGTTAAATCCTGGACCCATACATCTATTTATAATATTAGATCCTGTTCGCCCAGAGTAGTTAATAGAACTGGCAAATTATTAAATCTTTGGCCGACAAGTTAATTTTCATAAATACAACCATAATTTGATCATAATTAAAAAGAATAACATATAAACATGCTGAGATAATAGACATGTCCTCTTTCATTTTGTTTCTACATTAATTCCCTCAACAATATCAAGTCTTAAAAAGCTGACTAATTAACGAGTTTGCCTTAAAGCACCAGTTTAGAAAAAAGAAGGATGGACAACGCTGGTTATACTGGATTTCGCTAAACAGAAACTAATCGAATACTCTTCTAAAAGTATCACTCTTAACAATATCCCTATTAACCGGGTATCTCAGACTAAATTCTTGGGGTTGATCATTGACGAGCACCTTAATTGGAAATCCCACATTACCCTTGTCAAGAATAAGATTGCCAAATCTATTGGAATAATTAACAGGCTCAAAAATGTTCTTCCCTTCCCCACACTCAAAACACTTTATAATACCTTTGTCTTACCTTATCTTAACTATGGTATTATCATCTGGGCCGGTGGATACAAAACCCACCTTGTACCTCTCCTACTATTACAGAAACGTGCAGTTAGAATTATCTCTGGTTCCCACTATCTGGCTGCCTCTGCTAGCCTTTTTAAAAATCTTGAATTGTTAACGGTTTATGACTTATTCAAACTCCAACTGGCAGTATTTATGCACCGTCACCAGAATCAATTACTGCCTAGTCTATTTAAGGACTATTTTATAACTAATGCCTCTGTTCACAGCTATAACACTAGATCACGTTTGAATATACACCTCAATTCATGCAATACTAACACTAAACAACACACTGTTAGATTCTCAGGCACCAAACTTTGGAACTCTATTGATCCCAACATTCGCTGCATTACTTCTCTTAATTCATTTAAGTCGACATATAAAAAACATCTGCTTAAATCTACTGATTCTATGTAGACTCTAATTAAGTTATCTTCCTAACATGTGACTCACCTATCGATTCTTCCTACTTTTTCATGCTATTATTGTTTGTACCTTATAATGTGGGGACGACTAGATAAGCGTTAGCTTCTTCTCTCCACGAGTCGATTCTTCTCTCTACACTGCTCTATTATCTACTGCTCAATGCACACCTCAAATCCTTCCTGTCTATTTTTCTGTCTCATTACATGTATATGTACCAAGATATTATGCATTGTGATAATAGTATGTTTATTCTGAATCGATTCAATAAAATTTGATTTGATTTGATTTGATTTGATTTGATCTTTAAACAATAATTATATTCTTTGTGAATTGAATCACGACTTCATTTCTCAGCCTCAGCATATTTATATGATTGTATTGTATTGTATTGTATATTAGCATTTGTAAATGACGGGATATGTTCAGCTCTATCTCTCGCTATCTGATATCCTCACGTCCATTGGAACCCTTATAGCTTAGCGATGTTTACTACTGTTTTGCAGACATATTACGATCATTGGTTTTTGGTCATCATATGCATACTATGAACAATGCTTGATCGCAATCCTAATCGTAGCCTCCACAAGTTGACAAAATTACATCAGTTTGTGATTTCTGCTACAGTATGCATATAGTACTGTTATAGCAGTCTTTGCAGCTCTCAACAACCTGCGTCTAAATTCTTCTAAATAACCCAGAAATTCTCATTCTCCGTCGCGACTTTACCAAGTCACCACCTTGTCTCAAACATGAAGATCCTGGGTGTGATCATACGAGAATATACTCTACTCTACTGACGCAACCTGTACCAGAGACTCTGAACATTCACACCATCTGAAAGCTGTTGACGGGATTCCGTTGGATGATTCTACGTGTCTGCGAGGGATCGCCACTGATGACTGTTTCCGGCTCACTGTGACTTATTTTGCTAATTGATGGAATTTTCTTGTTGTTATGACACTTAACATCATTTCGGCTAGTTAGCGCAGAGAGCGCCTCTGAGTAGGTTTCTTGAAGAGGCGCTATGTAAATACTTGAAATAAAAAAAAAATAAAAAAATTAAATTTAAATTTTTAATGAATGCATACAATGTCATGTTGATTGTTGAGGCAATCGCCTTGCACACCTTTTAAGCTTTAATAGCAGAATTTATAAACATAACCCTTGCATTGAGTCTTCATATAGGCTACCTTTTCCTTCTTATTATTATACTCAAGATGCTAAGTCTGCATGTGTGAAGCACTTTGTACATTAACATTCAATAGGGCTGCGAAAGTTTATTGACCTTCTTAAAACACCTTTAGATCTTGTGTTATATAAACTATACAAAATTTAATTTCGTAATACTTGACATTGCATGACAGAACAGCTCTAACAAAAGAAATGACCATTAATAGTTTAACCACAGATCGTGACAAGAAAGACCATTGTTGACGACAAAAATTGACTAGATTGGTGTTTTGACCTTGATATAATTTATATATCCATTCATTCATTAAAAATTACTCAGCGCCACGTTGATGCTTCATTGGCACTCAGCAAATCATGCAAAAGAAAACATAAGTAACTTCGTGCGACGTAAAGAGAGAACTGCTCAGAACTGGCATTGGTAATTTGGTGTGGAGGCTCAGCGCCTTCACCTTTCTTAGTCTCGGCGGATGACGATGGTGGAACCGACCAATAGTCAAACTACGGAGCTCATTTAAAACTGCAATCGCTGATGATGACTATTTAGGTTGTAGCTTATTTTAGTTGATTGGTTGATTTATTGAATTATTATTAATTATTATTAAATGTTTTTCGTACGTTGATTCTTTTGAAGTATAACTTCTGCCTGATTTTGTTTTCATCGAAGTCTTTGCATTATTAATTGTTCGATGATTATTAGGTCATAGTTGATGCTAGCACCTCTATATTTAAAGTTTTCAAACTTATATTAACACCAAAAGATATATTGCGATACATTGAGAGCATAAATGTCTTCGAGAGCCTGGTTGTTTCAATTTAACTTGAAGCTGAACAGTAAGTTAACTATATATCTATCTATTCAGCATTGGGATACCCCGTCACTGTCATCGTTATCGTCACTGTCGTGGTTAAATTACAATGATATTAACATGGCAGGAGGTAATTCCGAAAAGAAATAGAAGTAGTTTTGTAGTGTAACGTCGCCGTTTGATGACAAATATCATTTATTTAGCCCTCGTAGTTTTCCTGCTTGGAGTGCACCTAGTGGCGGTGTTGTAATTCCGGGGAAACACGCGTTTCGCATCACAGTGCCCATAAATGTTATGGCTGGAACAAAGTATTGTAAACAGAAACCTATAAATCAAATGTTTTCATATGTTTAAAAGGTTTCCAACAATTTGTGATTTTACTTTATCCAGCCTTCAACGCTCGCGTCCACCTTTACTTTAAATTAACGCTGGATATAACTAGACTAATCTGTGATGCGGGTAGCACTGTTAAAAGCCGGTCCTCGGTTATATTCACATGTACAACGGCAGTTGGAATTAACGAAAGCATGTTAAATGTGTTGCTGCGTGGTGCACGATCTGTTCCACAAATAAATGCACACAGTTATAGACTCCGAGCTCTTCCGGAGTCAGACGAACGATTGCGAAGACAACTTCTTTTTCCTATGCCATTATCATGATAGGCCTATAATTCTAATCATATTTGATGCTTAGACATGTTTTAGTATATGTAATGGCGTTTGTAGCTCAGAATGTGGAAAACAGTCACTGAGACTTAAAGTGAACACTTACTTGCATTCTTACTAACCTACTTACTTGCATACATATTTAAATACTTGCATACTTACTTACCTACTTACTCACTTAAATACTTACTTACTCACTGAGTCCATGTCTTTGATAGGCGTTCATTCACTGCTAGCCAGTCTCATGCATTGATAATGGAGGAGGGTGACTCTGATGATCTTTGCTATGACACAGTGTCCTTCAACTGAAACTGTTTAATCCATGGTGACCTTTCCAGCTATTCATCGTGTAGTAGTCTTGATCGTTTGACACAATTGGTCATTTTCTTTGGAATGCGTTTACTCATTCCGTTCCCTTTACAATCCGATAAGTCAATCAGTGGCGGCGCCAGGGGGAGGGCTGGAGGGGGCTAAGCCCCCTCCCCTAAATGCGGCTCAGCCCGCCCCCAAAGCAAACTGCGGAAAATGTCTATAACGGCTTATTTCGTAATAAGAAAACTAGACAATGATCAATGACATCGAAATCTACTTTGAGAATGAAGTTAGCGACTTCATTTCTTGGCCTCAGTCTATGAAAACGGGTGACAAGTTTGCACCTTTACCTTTTGACCATACAACCGGACAGGGTTGTCGAAATTGTCGAAGAAACAACGTGGCTCTTAGACACCTCGTTTCAGATTGAAACCCTTTTATAAGTATGAGACGTATAGAAATATCGAATTTGCCGAGTCCTTCAAAAAGTGGTGCAAAGCTGTATTTTCTCTTGATTTTTCGCATATTTCACAAATTTAATCATAGTCATAAAAGAATGTTTAGGATTTTCTCTCTCCTGCAATGAACTATATAATCATAGCGTAGATGCTTGCGCCAGTGGCGGTGTCAGAGGGCTAGAGGTTATAGCCTCTAAATGCGGCTCAGCCCCCCCCAAAGCAAAAAGCAGAAAATATCAATAACGGCTTATTTCGTAATAAGAAAGCTAGACAATGGTCATTGGCATCGAAATCAACTATATAATTTATTATATATAATATACATATTCTATATAAATATATATATATATATATATATATATATATATATAATATACATAAAATAATTGTGTGCATATATCTAAGCATGCATATTTTTGTATTAAGGTAACTTAAACTGTTTTCTGTCATTAGTAATATGCAGGCAGATAATTATAATAGTGTCCTGTGAATGCTGTTGTACACCTATATTGTGATTTATTTTTATTTGTGATTATTTTAATTGAATGTCCAGGGTAACGGGCTCTGTTGTCACAGACCCTGTTCAAATCGGATCCATCCATTATTGTGATTACTTTTTTATTGTAAAATTTCTGAGTATTAATACTGTGTTGCACACCTTTATTGTGATAACTTGGAAGTCGAGTCCGTGTCCATGGTCGACTTTTTATACAATAATACTGAATTGCACACCATTTTATTGTAAAATCTGTGAATATTAATGCTGTGTTGGGCACCTTTTACTGTGAAATATTTTTATTTGTGATTATTTTAATTGAATGTCCAGGGTAACGGCCTCTGTTGTCATAGACCCTGGTCAAATCGGATCCATCCATTATTGTGATTACATTTTTAATGTAAAATTTCTGAGTATTAATACTGTGTTGGACATCTTCATTGTGATAACTTGGAACTCGAGTCCGTGTCCATGGCCGGCTTTTTATACGATAATACTGAATTGCACACCATTTTATTGTAAAATTTGTGATTATTATTTCTGTTTTGGACACCTTTTATTGTGACAACTTGAATATCGATTCTGTGTCCATGGTTGACTTTTTATACGATAATACTGAATTGCACACCATTGTATTGTGGAATTTCTGAATATTTATGCTGTGTTGGACACCTTTTATTGTGCTTGAAACTTTTGTCAACGTGGTTTTTGAGTGCTTGCATATCGGTATGTCAAAGACAATAGGGACTTTACATTACCTCACTGTCTGCACCACATAGCTACTCGGGCTACTGTGTGCACACGCACTGTATATACTGTATCACCTTTGCTCAGCTCGGTCACCAACTTGACTCAGATGACTGAAATTTCGGGCTATGGTACAGCGCGGGCACGGCATAGACTTTACGCGGACGCGTTTGAGGACCTCCCATTCTCTTTTGCTACCTTAGTTGGACACCTTTGTTTATGATAATTCGGAACTTAATCTAGGATTGAGTCCGGATACACCAAAAATCAAAAACCTCAACAATTATTGCTGACTTCGTTTAAATAACCCACTCAATCTCCAACTACATCTTGCAATGGAATATTTATGTGGAGCGCGTTTGTGCCAGTGCACAATTTCTTGTAAAACCCTTGGTCGGTATGTGTTTCGTTCATGCATTCGGCACTCGCTGCTTCGCGCGATTGCAATATGACCGCCCTGGGAAGAAAATGTTCTAGTTGCGTCTCTGGGAGGGAGGAAGGCTTGGGGCTTCAGCCCCCCCCCAAACCAGAAATCCTGGCGCCGCCACTGGTGACAGTGATCGCATCATTGGAGGAGGTCTGAACCCAAACTGTGCAAGTTACAAGATACTATGGCGTAAGAAATGAACTGAGCCCCTTGGCCCTGCAGCGTAATCTATTAGCGATCTTTGAGCAATATTTGCCCTGCGTAAAAAAGCTGATTTTTGACACCTTTATAATATTTTCCAACTTCGCTATATAAATTCAGCAGCTGCAAGTATCATCATGCTCGTCAGCGTATGTTACGTCAGTCAAATGAAATGTTACTAGCATCTTGGTAAATACACTTTCTTACTGCCATGTCATGCCACATTGCCAGCATACGTGTCAACGAGTCCAGTCCAGTTCAAGATGATATCAATCCACGGCATTCTTGGACTTCTCCGTCCTTGGACCCCTTAAAAGAGACAGGACATCGTCATCGTGCTGTTCTCGATTCTATCGTGCGGCTATTTTATGATGTGGTGACACGAAACGGAGTATTCCCTCCTGAAAGCTATCCGGTAGGATGAATTAATCTATCCCCCCGGATGGAATTAACCGGTCTATACTATCCGGGGGGATAAACCATTCTATCCTTTTTTAAATGCGCATAATAAAAAAAGTTATACTCCAATCAAAATTTTAAGTGACTCTAATTGTTTTAAGTGTCCTAAGCAATGCTCAGATAAAGGCAACTTGAATTTATTTAGAGACTCTGAGCGTTCTTAAGTGTTTTAAATGTTTTAAGTGCTCTAAAACAGGGCAAAACAAATTATCCAGTAGGAATAAACATACCTGTTAATGTCATTGTTCAAAACAAAGCAGATGAAAATTAATTTGCCCCCAAAAATACACGCGGAAGTGGTTTTGTCGACTTTTTTTAATTTGGGGGATACGATTAATACGGGGGATACTCTATTTCGTGACTCATTGAAATCATTATAAAGTCAGGTTATATGAAATAGGATCTTTCAAATGGAATATGGTGAGCCTGTCTTATGACGCGGCCAATATTATGGTAGTTCTCGAACAATGGTGTTAGCCAAGAGTTCCTGCCTAACCTATGCTAATATAATTCTTACTTGCAGAATGCTAAATTCGTGAGCCTTTGACGCACTTAAAATCATTATAAATCCATTTTATATAAAAGTCGATTTTAAATGGAACGATACAGTCGGACACGGCAGACATTTAGCGAAAGTTTTGAACATTCCGGTCAGACGTCACCGATGACGTTGACGACATGATGACGTCATTATAGCGTCTGTTGAGTGACACTTCCTCTTACACTTTGGCTTCAGATTGATTTCAATGCAGATCACAATATTGACAGTTGAAGCGAAGATCGTAGATGACGAAGAACTAATCCTAAAAAACACATTAATTAGGTCAACGTCGTTGCTGCAATTATTTTCATTGACGTCATCATCCTCATTGATGTATTGTGTCGTAGCTACATATTTATATAGCGCCTCTATTAAAATGACTATTCAGAGTCGCTCTTAGTACCAAGACATCGAGGGGAAAGAAAATTTATGTTTTTAACGAACGAAATAATGAAAAACGAGTAATTGGTTTGGCCCTTTCGGTAGAGCGGGCAGAAGGCCATTCCGTATGGAGAGATCAACTGTTGTCAATTCGGATCTGCACACTTTGTATAGAACTTCACTCCAAGAAAGTCCTGCTGCAATCGATGTCTCTGAGTTATTTTGAGATAAAACTTATTCAAAGGCCACATTATTAGAAGAGGATCCCACGGCGTTTTAAAAGACATTTTTAGAACTGCACAACCAGAAAGGTTTTCTATAAGGCTTTGTCAGGCCAAAATCTCTCGTCGTTTCAGAAAATTTTCCCGAAAATATCACAAAATAATGTCGCAAATCGGTTAACAAAAGTAGCCTGCATAAAAAAATGTGTTATAGATGACTCCAACTAATTAACTTTTATAAGAAATGTGCTGCGACAAGTTTATTTTTTGCGTTCGCATCGGGTCCGCAAAATCTTAAGAAGGTGTAAAAATACGATTTGCTGGTGTGTGGCATTATTATACGGATGGACCATAATGCACAATTGCCATAAGATTTGCAGTGCTTTTCTCAGTGACACCTTTTAAATGTTGAAACAAAAGTTATATAAAAATTGAATGGATTTTCAAACTTGGTTAGGACGAACTGATTTCTTCCCATGATATTCGTAATTGACAAACAGTTTCTTCTTTTAATGCGGTCGACCGACTCTATATATAAGCCTCAAACATATTTAATACAATGCATTAGCTCTCATGTGCTGTGATACGCCGAGCAAATTTCTGTCCAGGGTAATGGCCTCTGTTGTCATAGACCCTGGTCAAATCGAATCCATCCAAGACAATGCACAGCTTAAGAGATTGAATACTTCGCCAATGCAAACGCATTCCTTAGGCTTAGGGTGTGCTTTTTAAGTAGGTGAACCAGAGATGCCTCCTTAAAAAAATTTCCAAGGGGATCTTTGCACTGGGAGCGCCTCTGATTAGATTGTACTGTGAGAGGCGCTTTATAACACCAAAAAATAGTATAGTGTATTATAGTATGTTTAATCTACAATTGCATAGTGGAGTAGTAAGTCTACGAAACACGCAAAAAACGAGAATTTTTTCGCCCGTAAGACACCATTATAAAATATTAAATAATGCTATTTAAACTCACTATAGCGATCACAATCCTGAGTCATGAAGAAATTGGCGTGGTAAGAGGGTGACCATATAAATTCAAAGTTTGCAGTAAACCAAACAAAACTAATAATGGATTTATAGTTCACACCAAGGATAAAGAAACATTGCAGTAAAGGACATTCGACAATGTGGCGACCGAGTATCACTAATCGGTAATGGAAGCAAATATTTGTCGAAATCACACATCCTATGAATAAACATTGGCGCAAATGTTATTATATTTAAAGCTTTTATACCCGGTATTACGGGTCTTTTCCATATCGTATGCGTATCTACTTCGCATGGTTTTTATAGGCTTATTAATTACTTAAACTAAACACAATGTATCTGAAAGCATATTAAGCAGTAAAACATGCATTCAGCCCCCTTCTATAACTCACAAATGTTTGTGCACGGCCTGTGATTAATGCCAGAACACGGTCAATACACCCAATCCAGGACCCGGACATAGAGAGCGGTACAATTATTTTATACGAGAGGTCACAGATTCATTTTGCACATAGATGATTAGAGGACTGGGGGAAGGCAGTCATTGTGCCATTATACAAGAAAGGCGACAGGGCGAAGTGCAGCAACTATTAGTCTGCTTAGCGTGCCAGGGAAAGTGTACACGAAGATATTACAGCAGCGACTGAGGAGGTATGTGGAGGAGGTGGTAGCAGAGGAGCAGGCAGGATTCAGGAAGGGGAGAGGTACAGTAGACCAGATATTCGTAATCAGACAACTAGCCGAGAAGTACTTCGAAAAGAACAGAACCTTGTACAACAATTTCGTAGACTTCAAGCAGGCGTTTGACAGTGTATGGCAGGAGGGCCTATGGCAGGTACTGAGGTTCTACGGTATCCCGGAGGAACTGGTGGTGCTGCTACAAGATCTTTACAGTAAGTCAGTGAGCGCTGTGCGAGTAGATGGTGAGTTAACGGAATGGTTCAGGATCAAGGTGGGAGTCAGGCAAGGGTGTGGATTGTCACCCGATCTCTTCAACTTAATCCTGGAAGCAGTGATGGGACTCACCATGAGAGACGTAGAATCTGGGATCAGTTTAAATGGCCGCATGCTCACCAACCTGCGCTTTGCAGATGATATCGATTTGGTAGCAGACGCTGAAAAGGATCTACAAGAACTGACGGACAGGGTTGATAGCAGCAGCAAAAGAATGGGACTTAAAATCAATGCGGGAAAGACAAAAACTATGGCCATCGGTAAACAACATAAAGAACTGGAGGTCAGACTGGGTGGTGAAGTACTGGAGCAAGTGACTGAATTTGTGTACCTGGGAGGTCTGATTACGGAGGATGGTCGCTGTACAAAGGACATTAAACGCAGAATAGGTCTGGCATGTGCGATGTTCGGTCGCCTGAACAAGGTGTGGAAAGCGAAAGGCGTGTCGACAAGAACCAAGATGAGATTGTATGGAGCTCTGGTAGTGCCGGTGACACGAAACGGAGTATCCCCCCGAAAGCTATCCTGGGGGGTGAATTAATCTATCCCCCGGATGGAGTTAACCGGTCTATTATACTATCCGGGAGGATAAACTATACTCTATCCCCTTTTTTGAAAAATGTGCATAATAAAAAAATGTATGCTGTAATCAAAATTTAAGGGGACTCTAATTGTTTTAAGTGTCCTAAGCAATGCCCAGATAAGGGCAACTCGAATTTATTTAGTGACTCTGAGTGTTTTTAAGTGTTTTAAATGTTTTAAGTGCTCCAAAAACAGGGTAAAACAAATTATCTAGTAGAAATAAACATACCTGTTAGTGTCATTGTTCAAAACAAAGCAGATAAAAATTAATTTGCAAAAGAAAATTCACGTTGAAACGGGTTTTTTAAAACTTTTTTAATTTGGGGGGATACAATTAATACGGGGGATACTCTAATTCGTGACACCGGTACCGCTGTATGGATCGGAGTGCTGGTGCTTGCGCAAGGAGGACGAAAGGAGCCTACTAGTGGCCGAAATGAGCTGAATGCGGGGAATACTGGCAGAAGTAGAAGGGAAAGGATCAGAAACGAGAAGACCAGAGAAGAACTAGGAGCAGAGGAAACAATAATGAACAAGATCAAGAAGAGAAGACTCTCGTTGTTTGAAAATGTATCAAGGATGGACGACAGAAGACTGCCAGCTGCTTTTCTGCACGGCAATGTGGAGGGAGGAAAACCTGGATGGACAACATAAGAGAAGATCTAGAGGAAAGGTGCTTGGATATGAGGAATGTCATGGATATCATCAAGGTCAGAGGAGTGTTTAGACGCCATGTAAAAGCCTCATCGTCGGCGCGGCCGGACGGAGGTGAGCAATGGATGATGATTATGACTAAACACCTTTATATTACGTTTCACAAAGCTATAAAGAATTTTACTCTACTCGGTTGTCAACTGGGTCAACTGTCATTGTAGGCTGCAATTCAGACCATAGAGATAAGTATTACAACTGAAGCATCGCATTTTGTTTCACTGAGGAAAGAACGAAACTATCATTGAGGATTAGATCAGTGTGTGTGTGTTCTATCACTGCTGATAATTTCCATTTTTACATAGCATCGTTCAACTAAAAAACTACCACAACGACTTGGCCTTATAGCGACCACAACTGATGACATAACAGTTATGTATTCGTGCCAAACAAATCGCTTAGTCGGATTATACGGCCCAGCAAAGGTATCGCTGACTGGCACTTGCGTTAAAGAAGCAACATAGCTAAAGTATCCGTAGCCAAGCTCTAT
Source organism: Lumbricus terrestris (assembly GCA_949752735.1). Taxonomy (NCBI): domain Eukaryota; kingdom Metazoa; phylum Annelida; class Clitellata; order Crassiclitellata; family Lumbricidae; genus Lumbricus; species Lumbricus terrestris. Next base: position 6,670,814 of record OX457049.1, read on the forward strand.
GGCAATAACGGGCATCATTAGACATCTCTTAAACAATTCAATTCTGTTAATTGCAAAACCACGAACGTAACATCTCTGCCACAGTTTGATTTATCGCGATGAGAGCCGTCGTCGAACCAGGTGAACGGGAGGAAAATTGGTCCATGAAAATGTCATCTTAATGAGAGTGAATCATTACCGGGATCATCACCGGATTTTTTTATATAAAATTTGAATATCACCGGGTGATTGTGACCACGCACTTGGTGAGGCAGAATGGGTATATTTATACGAAATTAGCAACCGTTTTAAAGGTGTCTAATATTATTAATTTCAGTAAGATCCTGTCTTGTAGCGATATCTTTTAGCCTGTACGAATCTAAATCTGCCTTAAAAGAAACTAATTTTATCGAATCACAAAGTGGACCTCATTGGCGTAAGCTAGGGAAATAGTAGCAGATTCTACTCAACGACGCTTTGTAATAGCAAACATGATTAGTTTCACCCTCGTTCTTTATTATAATAAGCCTGGAACTGGCACTGGCGGAGGGCAACCAGTAGCGGAGTAAATGATTTAGGTAAGCTATGGAATATCTACTACGCAAAAAACAGAGGCGCGTGTAACATTATGTTACACGAAGCGTAATGCAAATCGCACGAACAGTATTGACCCAAAGACAGAAAAACGATCGACGACTAGCGCCACCTGTCGTCATTCCAGATCGAATTATTCTTATTGCGCACTTCTTATACATACACATGTGCCTCGTTCTGACCGATCGTCTGGCAGACATTCTTCGGTGTACTCGAGATCTGCATACCGAGAGCGAGGCATGAAACATTTTGATTGCTTCCAGGGTTGCCAGATTTCCGAAAAAAATTGTCGCGAGATCTCGAAAAAAAGTCGCGAAAATCGCGAGATTATCCCGAAAAAAGTCGCGAAAATCGCGAGATTATCGAGCTTGTCTACATGCCTTACAAAACGCTTTGTCCTCGCCGGAGGGATCACTGGACACTGGACAGTCATCATGTCGCAAAAACACGTCACTAATGATTTAGTGGTGCCATTAGTATTTTCCAGGAGTCTGTTACACATTAAGTATTTTTGTATTCAATAATGAATTTCATTGCAATTTCTAGTTGTGGCTAAATTGGTTTACAAAAAATAAATGAATCGTACATGTATATAATGGTTAGGTCTATGTAGGCTATTGTAGTGAATTGGAAGTGATCGAACCTACCTTCACAATCTGGTAGTCGATTCAATTCTTGTTGTATAATTTATCGTATTTCACCCACTTTTCCATAATATGATAATAATATTCGCGAGACAATAAATCCAAGGCCGTAGCCAGGATTTTTTTCGGCGGGTGTTTAAAATCTTCAGCTACCGAAAAACTGATGACCTTTTTTTAAGTAATCCGTCCGAAATCTTCAAAAAGGTGTCTTAAAACACTAATGACAATTTTGTTGTCATCAGACCGAAATTTTAAAACGGTGTCAATTACTCTTCCCAAAAACTGATGACTTTTTTAGTCATACGACCGAAATCTTCAAAAAGGGTGTTTAATTACCCTTCTTAAAAAACTGATATGTTTTGTATTTGCACTTTAACGCCACTGTGAGGTAACAAGGACCATTAGCGACGCCCTCCTCCTTTATCCAGGTTTGGGGCTGGCACTGGCAGAGTGCAACCAGTGGTGGAGTTTAAAAATGATGACTTTTTCTCTTAGTCATACGTCCTAAATCTTCAAAAAAGGGTGTTCAATCTCCCATCTCAAATAAATTAATGATGACTTTTGTCGTCCATCGAAAATCTTCAAAAAAGGTGTTTAATTTCCCTTCTAAAACCCTGAAGACTTTTATAGCCATTCGTCCGAAATCTTCAAAAAGGTGTTTAATTTTACTTATAAAAAACAGACGACTTTTTTAGTCATCCGCTCGAAATCTTCAAACAATGGTGTTCAATTTCCCAAAATTTTGGAAAAATATGGCCAATTATTTTTTACCATTTTTCATTTCGGTGGGTGTTTTCATTGCCTTATTTCATGCATTTTGCATCATGTGCTCGTAAATGCATTACATTTTTTCACTTTTTCCATTTCGGGAGGTGTTCAAACACCCAAAACACCCCCCTTGCTACGGCCTTGATCAAATCTGACAGACCGCAGATCGATTACAGGTACAAGTTATACGAAATACGGCCAGCTTCGCACGACACGCAGGTCGGCTACAACAGGCTCGGTAGCCTAATGGACTAAGTGCTGAAACGCTCCTGATTCGGCCAAACCAGGAGAGACGCGATCTTATTTCCAAAAGACCCGAGGCAAACAGCACAACGGAAAGCGCCACTGTCAGCTAACAGAAAATTCAAATAAATATTTGCCCTGAACGAGGCTTGAACCCGGGTCGCGATAATGACTACTCAGTTTATCGACCAACGCTGTTTCAAATGAGCTACGGACCCCCCCCATAATGTGAGTTAGAGAAATAGCATCTATAGCACTTTCCAAAACAGGACAGGTGCCCGCGTACCTCGTGCATGAAAGACGAAATTTGACGCCAATTATTGGCGGCAAATTTCTTGGAGCTTAATAGAAACGCGCCAGTCGGAAGATACATGATGAAAACAAAAAAATTAGATGACAAGCAATTTGGTGATTTCGGTAAATTAGTTCGTGCTCCTTAGATAATTAAATCTTTAACCTTAGGTAGACAACGCCACGCACAACTGGTCACGGTAATTTTAATCTACAGCGGTGAATTTTATAAGATTTCAAAATGTCGCCGTGGCGACCGCGAGACAATTCAAAAGTCGCCCAAAAAGCGCGAGGTCACGAGGACGAAATTTTCAGTCGCGAGCACTTTCAAAAGTCGCCCAATTCGCGCTTTTCGCGACGACCTGGCAACCCTGATTGCTTCATCTTTTTAGGATTATTATTTTGTCGCTAAAAACAGTCAATTAACGTCACCGTCTTCCTCTAAACTACGGTTGGGACTGACACCCCAGCTATTAATTATGTATAGGTGACAGCGAGAAAGGCATGGGCGGAGTTTATCAGGGGCTAGGGGGGGGGCTAAGCCCCCCAAGAATTCCCAGATTCATGTTTTTTGCCATTATAATGAAGACAATTTGTATAGCATCGTCGGTAGAAAGCTACTTCTAGGATGGTTTACAAACATAGCTTAATTATATTATTGTCAAAGTTTAGCATAAATGCAAACAGCCCGGAAGCAGGTGCAGCTTCAACTGTTTTCTAAAAGCAGATTCAGTTTTTATTTCTTGAACTGATGCTGGAAGACTGTTCCAAGCGCATGCATGGGCTAGATACCCGACAGGCACGATCACCGGCTTTTGTTTTGGTTGCATAGTCGGATACGTCGTCGGTCTTGGACGACCGCAGACGTGACCTAATAGTATCATCTGCCAGCGATCTGAGGCTGTCCACGAGGTAGGGTGGTGCGCGGTTGTTCAGACATTTTGTGCATCATGGTGCAAAGTTTGAACTTGATGCTCTTGCGATCCGAGACCAGCTTCAATGGATTGGAATGGTTCTAGGACGATTGACGTAATTACCGCTAGTAAAGAGAAACATCCTCGGCTTCTGTTAATTCTTAGATATATTCACAAACAGCAAATAGTACATCAGAATATTAATTACGCATCCAAATAAACGTCTTTTGTTCTTTACAATTAAAGGCCTATCGCAGTCCATCAAAGTGCTACGTCAAATTAGACCTGATTGGCTTGTCTTATGCTTTACCCAAAACCCTCAGTTCTTGTTGTTGTATAAAAAGAGTTTTGTAAAAAGGATAAAAAAATGCTCTTACTTTGTCTAATTGCGTGTATAGTTGCAGATCTATCTGACTAGTTACCTGTCTAATTACGCTTGACCCTTAGTATATTTTCACATTTCACTTTTTATAATTTCATTACAAATTTAGTACAATCAATATGTGGTAAATTGAGTCTGTGTCATATCGCTTTATATAAATGTTTCTCTTGACTATTATAGCGATATTTGCGACAACTCTCTTTCATCCTTAGTTAATAAATTGCAATGACCACTAGACCGGTGATCAATCGTCCGGTGATCAACCGTCCGGTGCTCATCCGTCCGGTGATTAATCGTCCGCGCACCCTTGGAATAGGCAAGAGCATCAAGTTCAAACTTTGCACCATGATGCACAAAATGTCTGAACAACCGCGCACCACCCTACCTCGTGGACAGCCTCAGATCGCTGGCAGATGATACTATTAGGTCACGTCAACGGTCGTCCAAGACCGACGACGTATCCGACCATGCAACCAAAACTAAAGCCGATGATCGTGCCTGTCGGGTATCTAGCCCATGCATGCGCTTGGAACAGTCTTCCAGCATCAGTTCAAGAAATAAAAACTAAATCTGCTTTTAGAAAACAGTTGAAGCTGCACCTGCTTCCGGGCTGTTTGCATTTATGCTAAACTTTGACAATAATACAATTAAGCTATGTTTGTAAACCATCCTAGAAGTAGCTTTCTACCGACGATGCTATACAAATTGTCTTCATTATAATGGCAAAAAACATGAATCTGGGAATTCTTGGGGGGGCTTAGCCCCCCCTAGCCCCTGATAAACTCCGCCCATGGAGAAAGGTTAGCCAAATTGTTTAATAACCTGGTGAATTTTGTAATTGCTTGCACCTAATGGCTATTTTATATACTATTAAAATAGTTTGCTGAAATTTTCTGTTCACTATTATATTTAAATAATCAGTTTGATCACTTGTCCCAACACATTAAGTTGTAGGCTTCGCCCTGTGAAAAGAACTGTTCCAGAGAAGAGCTTACGTTGACTTTAGTGATCATTGATGTCAAAATGTCGCTTAAATTCAAATTCTACAAATCATTTTTGATTGCACCTTTCGACACCAGCATCTCCGTGGCTTCCGACACTATTTATAACTCAGTTTTGCAAGAGCGTTAGAATCATTTCTGAATAGTAACAATCTCTGTTAATGGCAGAATGTGCTGCATCTAACGCAATTATAGACGTACGCAATACAGGGTTAGACTGTAATAATAATACTAATATTTTTATGTTGAAATGTAACACAAATTTCCAGCATGGACCTCTTGCTTACTGGACGATGGGAGTTGAACAGACTTTGTTTCATAAATCTCACAATTCTTCCTTCGTTAGCATAGCTGGCCTGGGAGCGCCTCTGAGTAAATTTTCTCAAAAAGTCGCTATACATGTAGAATGAGTGAATCAACAAATGAATGAGTGAATAAAACGGGTCATGTTTCAAGGTTGCTGGTGACGCATCCTGGTGCTGCGAGAATTTTTTTTAGATGAAAATGTGTACTTTTGGGGTTTAATCTGTTTTATGGGAGAGAGGCTCTTGTATTTGGGGAATGAATAATTATTCGTCCTTTTACGATTCCGCGAAGGTCGCAGAGTCAACTGCCATGAATTATACAGGACAATGTTTAATGCCTTCAATTATCACATCGGGGCCGCTTTATTAATTCATTCAGGAAGTTCAATAGCGTCTCATGAAGGGGGCAACCACAAAGAGCTTCTGACTCTTATGCGGCGAATTATCACAGTTTTGCAATGAGTAAAAATTGCTTCTGCGTGAACCCCGGGAGCAGATGCGGTTCCCATGGAAACACATACTATTAATTATTTAAGTTAGTTGATTGCGAATATGATTGTTTATTACCATGCATTTACACCAATATGCGGAAACCAATAGATGAATTGAAGAATGCTTTTTTATCTTTCAAATTGATGGATGGTTTTTAATTGATAAATATTCAACAAGAGCGTCAGTTTGCTATGCAGTAACAGTTTATTAGGTCAAAGCGACACTTGTAAATTTCTTGATACATGATTAAACGGTGTTTAATGTGAATTTTTGTTGTTTAGCTGCATCTCTCCGAATAGATACATTCGATGAATTCGTACATAACTTACACTTTAATATTTCAACTAATGTGAACAAATCATATTAGCAATTGCCTAATATTATCCGACAATCGCAAGACGCAATCAAACAGTGAATAATAAACGAATAGTTGTCGTTCAACACCTCTAAATAGTATGCTTATGAGTATTATAAATAGCTCATATTTCGAAGCTTCTGTGGTTTGACGGTTCTGTGGTTTGACGGAGGAGTTGTCACACGTGAATAATTATTCAGCTTCAGTGTGTTATTATCACAACAGAAATGACGTTAGCAAGGGCTGCCGCTGTTCTAAAAAGAGAGACTAAGTTACCAATTATTAGACTCTGGCAAATCACAATTCTAAAACTGAAAAAAAAACTAAATTGAAATTGAGATGCTGCCAGTTGTGAAAAAAGCACTCTATTTTCATGTAATTGAAAGAAATAGGCCTACACCCGGTGACCATGACATCTGGTGATTTTTAATTAAAGGGATAAGATTTTATTTAAGGCGTGGTCAGTTGCGCGACAAGAATTTAATTAAACTGAGACCACTACTACGCACTCAGCCTACGAAAATGATGAGCAACAATTCATCCGCTCTCTCGAGGGAGTTTGTTGCCACATCATGCAATGCCCCAGGACGTCATGCGTAATGATGATGACTGCTACGCGAACTCTACGCACCATGGGGAACCAGCTTCCCCATTCGACGCGTTCCTCCCTATTAGCAGTGGGCTAAACGCTTTTTGTTCTCTCAAAATCACCATAATTCTCTCTGGATCTGATGCACTAGTAGCACCTCTTATTTGTGTACACTGTGAGATACGCTATGCAAATGCTTAATGCAATATAATTTAATACAATATAAAATATTAAGATACTCATAGTTTTAATATGAATATCCTCTACGATTGCTATGTGCTTCGCCGTGACATACCGATTAAGTGACCGCGCTGTTACAGTTACTGTTACAGTAGTGCTCATACACACAATGATGGAGTAGACTGATACACTTAAACACCTTTTTCAACGTGTGATAAGCAGCTGAAAATCGCCTCAAGTCAATCGGTTAAATTGCTCTCAGTCCGAAACTTATAAAGATATGAAAACCTAAAAAAGGTTCTTAAGAAAGCCAAGCTTGCTTGGCATTGATATTATTGTTATATTCAATCAATCAATCAATCAATCAATCAATCAATCAATCAATCAATCAATCATTCAATCAATCAATCAATCAATCAACCAATCAATCAATCAATCAATCAATCAATTGCAATTTATATAGCGCCCCTTCAAGGTACCTACTCAGAGACGCTCCCGGCCGAGATCAAGCGAAAAAACAGTCTTCAACAGTACTGTTTGTGAAATTGAGAACAGCTTGGAAGGTGTCGCATAAACAAGGGAAGTCCATTCCAGGTTTTTGGACCAACCACACAGAATGAACGCATCTGCATTGTTGCAGAGCGAGTGAAATGAACCATCAAGAAACCATGGACAGCAGAGCGCAGTGCGCGGCGGCCTATGCAAGTGGAAAGATGGCCAGTGCAAAGGTATTTGTGATAATAATCTGAAAATGCTGGATATAATTAGATACCTTTAAAACACGTTTACATCAACTTTTAAATAATAATAGGATATTTGCGTCTTAATGAGATTTAAACCTCTTAAGTACTGTAGTACGCCGAGCAAATTTCTGTCCAGGGTAACGACCTGTGCTGTCATAGACCCTGGTCAAATCGGATCCATCCATCCATGCGTCTTAATTGAATTCCATAATCGGCCGCTTTCATTATCGCACAATAATTACGTAGCCCCCAAACTTCGTCACCAAACTGTGCCCCACCCACCGTCTCCCACTTCAACAGCTTTGGTCTGGCAGTCTTCCTTGCTGTGTCTTTCTCCGGTCTATCCTCATCAATTTGCTGCACTGTCCCCAGTTCACTGGTCCGTCGCTTTCTTTACTCTCTACTGTGCAACATGTACTCATCATCGTCCCTCTTGCCCGCACAGTATGGTGGTTGCCCCTCGCTTTGGAACTGACTATTTTTGCAGATCCGCTGCTTGGCCTCGGCCAGCCAGCAGCTTCGGCCTCGTTGAACTTTCAACATCTACAATTTTTCAAAATTTATTATTATTCACAGTAGTTAACAATAATCAGATATACAGAACCGACAAAAATCTGGAAAAGTGGCAAAGATATACTTATAGTACGTGTAAATTACTATTAAAAGGTGTCTAAATGGCAATGGATACCGGATAGGGCCTAGGTCTATAATTATGCACTTAAACCGTTTAACACATTTTATTCACTCGTTTGGTCGCAGGTTGCATCATCTTTCCGTTTACTTCAACGGCAACTTACTCACGATTTTCCTTCAAACCTCCGACGTTATCCGTCTTTGGGTTTGTGTTTGGTTTGTGTTGGGTTTGTGCTGGGTTTGTGTTGGGTTTGTGTTGGGTTTGTGTTGGGTTTGTGTTGGGTTTATGTGGGGTTTGCGTTGAGATTGAGTTGGGTTTGTGTTGGGTTTGTGCTGGGCCTGTGTTGGGTTTGTGTTGGTTTTGTGTTGGTTTTGTGTTGGGTCTGTGATGGGTTTGTGTTGGGTTTGTGCTGGGTTTGTTTTGGGTTTGCGTTGGGTTTGTGTTGGGACTGTGTTGGGTTTGTGTTGGTTTTGTGTTTGGTCGGATCGAAGCCTACGTTGTGGACAGGATCTGATTGCCGTGAGCAATTGTAAGTGAAAGACGAAATCTAAACAATGTATCCAACGGTTTTAATGTGGCATCGATTGTTCGCGTTTTAAAATTGAGGACTTGATCGAATTAATGTTAACAAGACGTCAAGAAGAAATTGAATAATAATATGGAAATCGAATACTTTGCCAATGCAAGCGTGCTCCATAGGGTATGCCTTTTAAGTTAGGTGAACCATGGATGCCACTCTTGGTTTTTCCACATTGATCTAGGTATTTTCGGTACTGTCTTGTTGTTTAGTTGGTTTCCCTTCTCAGCATTTAAGTAAAGCGAAGTGGTGAACCATTGACTCAATAATTAATTAATGTAATATCTTCGTACACATCGTTGCTACAGCGTTGTTGAAGTAAGCAACGCATGTAATAGTTGACCAAGAACATTAGACCACCTTAAGAATCTATACAAGTCTGATATCCTTAATACGAGGTTATAAAAAACTCTAAATACTGCGTTCACTCCGTATATGGTAATAACAGAATAGCCTGGCAGGAATGCTTATTGCTTAAGCGACATACAGTATAACGATCGGGTTATTTTTAAACCTCGTAGTTGCCCTTCTCGCTTATGCAGACTTTGGACAATGTCCCCGAGGCCTGAAGTGGTCTGAATGTTGCATGGTAGGGAAAATGGAATGCCACACTGTTTTATAATCTAATTTAGTCTGATAAAGTCTGCTCTGATCTAATCTGATCTAATCTGATCTAATCTAATATAAAATGACATTTGTAAATCGCTTCGCACAGTATAACTGTTAAGAAGCGCTCTCAGCGTGACGGTATGCGGACTACTGATCAAAGGGCAATTGATCAGCTATTATACTTCTCATTAATATAATTGTGAATGTAAATTACTTCTTTTTCCACTCCTTGCTGCAACTCCGCTACAGTCTGCACTCTGACAGAACCATTATTGGCCTCATTGAAAAATTTTTATTTCCAAACCCACGGGTCAACACGAGGTTCTGCCAGAAAAAGGACATTGTGGAACATTCACTCAATAATTATTAGAGTGGCTCTAGCGCAATGAATGTCGTCAAACATTGGATTACTACAGCTTTACGCCATTATATGCATACTTAGACACCTTTAGAAAACTGCTATACAAAGAAATAAATATGTCGGTTTCAACTAAATTACAATCTTTCTCAAGCTAACATTTTTTACTTCGTCTGAGTCATACCGCACCTACATGTAATTCTAAGCGTATTCGATTTGCTACAAAATACAGAAAAATATAACTTAGCCTAAGAATTTCGGTAAATGTGCTGAAGTAGGCTACACACTTGTTCAGAACGTCCCAATGGAAATTGTATTCATTCATTATTTATTGAGAGAATTTTCATAGCGCCATTTTTTGCACTACTCAGAGTTTCCGAAAAACCATAGCGCGACAAAGTAAAACTGTCTTAATATGAGAGATGAATGCGTTCTAAAGATGGAGCGGAGCGTCAAATGTAGGCCATTCCATGTTCATGGTCCTACCATCGAGAAAGCACGGTTCTGTTTGGTAGAGATGCGGGTGTTAAAGAAACAGGGTGCAGACTTATTTCAGAGAAGGCAAGAGTAAGGTTACTTCGGAGTTGGTTAAGGTAGCAAGAGCGAAATATATTGCTGGCTGCTCCCGGTCAGAATAGCAGCCTTCTGTAAATACATCAATAGAATTAGCCGATGTAATCTATATTCTATACTTCAACGGCAACTTACTCACGATTTTCCTTCAAACCTCCGACGTTATCCGTCTTTGGGTTTGTGTTTGGTTTGTGTTGGGTTTGTGCTGGGTTTGTGTTGGGTTTGTGTTGGGTTTGTGTTGGGTTTGTGTTGGGTTTATGTGGGGTTTGCGTTGAGATTGAGTTGGGTTTGTGTTGGGTTTGTGCTGGGCCTGTGTTGGGTTTGTGTTGGTTTTGTGTTGGTTTTGTGTTGGGTCTGTGATGGGTTTGTGTTGGGTTTGTGCTGGGTTTGTTTTGGGTTTGCGTTGGGTTTGTGTTGGGACTGTGTTGGGTTTGTGTTGGTTTTGTGTTTGGTCGGATCGAAGCCTACGTTGTGGACAGGATCTGATTGCCGTGAGCAATTGTAAGTGAAAGACGAAATCTAAACAATGTATCCAACGGTTTTAATGTGGCATCGATTGTTCGCGTTTTAAAATTGAGGACTTGATCGAATTAATGTTAACAAGACGTCAAGAAGAAATTGAATAATAATATGGAAATCGAATACTTTGCCAATGCAAGCGTGCTCCATAGGGTATGCCTTTTAAGTTAGGTGAACCATGGATGCCACTCTTGGTTTTTCCACATTGATCTAGGTATTTTCGGTACTGTCTTGTTGTTTAGTTGGTTTCCCTTCTCAGCATTTAAGTAAAGCGAAGTGGTGAACCATTGACTCAATAATTAATTAATGTAATATCTTCGTACACATCGTTGCTACAGCGTTGTTGAAGTAAGCAACGCATGTAATAGTTGACCAAGAACATTAGACCACCTTAAGAATCTATACAAGTCTGATATCCTTAATACGAGGTTATAAAAAAACTCTAAATACTGCGTTCACTCCGTATATGGTAATAACAGAATAGCCTGGCAGGAATGCTTATTGCTTAAGCGACATACAGTATAACGATCGGGTTATTTTTAAACCTCGTAGTTGCCCTTCTCGCTTATGCAGACTTTGGACAATGTCCCCGAGGCCTGAAGTGGTCTGAATGTTGCATGGTAGGGAAAATGGAATGCCACACTGTTTTATAATCTAATTTAGTCTGATAAAGTCTGCTCTGATCTAATCTGATCTAATCTGATCTAATCTAATATAAAATGACATTTGTAAATCGCTTCGCACAGTATAACTGTTAAGAAGCGCTCTCAGCGTGACGGTATGCGGACTACTGATCAAAGGGCAATTGATCAGCTATTATACTTCTCATTAATATAATTGTGAATGTAAATTACTTCTTTTTCCACTCCTTGCTGCAACTCCGCTACAGTCTGCACTCTGACAGAACCATTATTGGCCTCATTGAAAAATTTTTATTTCCAAACCCACGGGTCAACACGAGGTTCTGCCAGAAAAAGGACATTGTGGAACATTCACTCAATAATTATTAGAGTGGCTCTAGCGCAATGAATGTCGTCAAACATTGGATTACTACAGCTTTACGCCATTATATGCATACTTAGACACCTTTAGAAAACTGCTATACAAAGAAATAAATATGTCGGTTTCAACTAAATTACAATCTTTCTCAAGCTAACATTTTTTACTTCGTCTGAGTCATACCGCACCTACATGTAATTCTAAGCGTATTCGATTTGCTACAAAATACAGAAAAATATAACTTAGCCTAAGAATTTCGGTAAATGTGCTGAAGTAGGCTACACACTTGTTCAGAACGTCCCAATGGAAATTGTATTCATTCATTATTTATTGAGAGAATTTTCATAGCGCCATTTTTTGCACTACTCAGAGTTTCCGAAAAACCATAGCGCGACAAAGTAAAACTGTCTTAATATGAGAGATGAATGCGTTCTAAAGATGGAGCGGAGCGTCAAATGTAGGCCATTCCATGTTCATGGTCCTACCATCGAGAAAGCACGGTTCTGTTTGGTAGAGATGCGGGTGTTAAAGAAACAGGGTGCAGACTTATTTCAGAGAAGGCAAGAGTAAGGTTACTTCGGAGTTGGTTAAGGTAGCAAGAGCGAAATATATTGCTGGCTGCTCCCGGTCAGAATAGCAGCCTTCTGTAAATACATCAATAGAATTAGCCGATGTAATCTATATTCTATACCTTGTAACATAATAAGAAACTATTCACTCTCGGCGTAGTTGACATCAACTCAAAACTGAATTCGCTGATCTGCACTCACATCAAACGTCTACTGACACTGGCGGAGACCTAGGGGGGACAGGAGGGGACGGTCCCCCCCAATGGAGGCGTTGGGGGGGACGGCCCATGCATTTGTCCCCCCCAATGTTTAAGCGTTAGGGCATTTACACAAACACGTCATTAGAGTTCTAGAGAAAGAAAACTTTAGCAGATGAAGTTCATATTTCTAATGATATGAATTCCCGGGCAATCCGGGCTATAACCAATAGCTATTTAGTTCCACGTTGAATAGTTTGCGAACATTATACTGTGTGGATAAGATACCTCTTTTAACATATTACCGGTTATTATAAAAACCTTGCTAACACCCAACGTCACAACTGATGTAAAATTTATGGACTCCATCAGGAAAAGAGAAGTTCAAATTACCCGACTTAGGATGTGGCATGTCCTTAATAACACTTGGCTGAAAGTGTTAGGTAAAAGCACAACAAACCAGTGTTCTTATTGCCAATTGCCTGAAACAACTGAGCATTTGCTGCTTGCGTGTATAAAGAATGATAATCAATCTTACTACTTAAAAAATGCGAGGAGAAAAAAGTAGAATGCACTGTTAAAAATCTTTAAAGACGTCAACAGCCTTTGTAGCTATAAGATGTCGTTAAACTTCTGATTAATAATAATAAATAACGCCACAACGTCATAATCGGGCTTCTGCAACAATCCCTACAGGTTTCCTTCAGGCTTGAATCAACCTCCAGTTGGACATTGGGAATAATATCCAAAGTAAGTAAGTTAGTACGTAAGTAATATGTTTATTACTCCTCTTGAAAACGAGCAATGGGACATAGAACATCGTTATTATACATCAGATTAACAATAGGTAATAAAAACGTACGATTTAAAATCCCAAGTTAAATATAATATAATTACTAAACTATTATCATCAAACAAGTTAACTATTATTTTTTTAAACAGAGAATTCCAATTGGAGATGTCTTTTACACACCTCTTTTAACTTTACTAAACTATTATCATCAAACAAATTAACTATTTTTTTACAATTGGTCAAGTGACTCAAGTGCCTTGCTCTAAAGTGCTGTAATATGCCGAGCAAATTTCTGTCCAGGGTAAAGGCTTCTGTTTTCATAGACCCTGGTCAAGTCGGATCCATCCATTTTTTTAACAGAGAATTCCAATTGGAGATGTCTCTTACACACTTCTTTTAACTTTACTAAACTATTGTCATCGAAGAAGTTAACTATTTTTTTTAAACAGAGAATTCCAATTGGAGGTGTCTCTTACACACCTCTTTTAACTTTACTAAACTATTATCATCAAACAAGTTAACTATTATTATTGTTTTTCACTGAGAATTCCAATTGGATATGTCTCTTACACACCCCTTTTAACTTTACTAAACTATTATCATCAAACAAGTTAACTATTATTATTGTTTTAAACTGAGAATTGCAATTGGAGATGACTCTTACACACCTCTTTTAACTTTACTAAACTATCATCATCAAACAAGTTAGCTACTTTTTTTAAACAGAGAATTTCAATAATAGTTGTCTCTTACACACCTCTTTTAACTTTGCTAAACAATTATCTATTCAAAGCATTTCGACATTGCGGGGGGGTACTTTTGAAGTCTTAAACAAAGACTACAAGCACTAAAATGATGAGGAAATTTGTTAATATGACTACCTGAAATGCTACCATTGTAGTGCTGAAAATTGATATTTTTCGAAGTTTGCCCAAACTCTCCCCTGCTAGGCGCTTCGTGCCTCGGCGATCGTCATTCGGACGCTCGTCCGTCCCCCCCCAAAGTTCGGACCAGGTCTCCGCCTATGTCTACTGACTGTTTAGGACTTTTAATTAGATGGTAAGATTTCGCCATCTATTGGGTCGGCAATCAGCTCCCATTTCCCACACTATAACACTCAAGAATAATTGTATCCTATCAGGACGGTAAGAAAATTACTTCTAAATTAATTCTTCTTTCTATTTATTACGCCCTGTTTATTCGTTTTGGAGGTGTGTATAAATGACCCTTTTCTGACTAAGTACTAAAGCTGTTGCACAGCTGATGATGTACGGTCACCGGCTAATCTCATTGAGGTGAAAAGGAGGGCAGCCTCAGCGAGGTAGAAGTCCCTCCCTGCCGGGATAGCCTCTCAGTGTAGAAGATCATCCTGATACCTCCTCGCGGTTCTCTCTGGAAACTACTGATCTCAGTAGGCTAAATTCAGGATGGTCGCCCATCTATGGGTAAATAGTGAAGACTGCCTTGGTGCCCTCGGCTGAAGTCCGGCATGTCACGGCAATGGCGAGGGCGGCACCGCAGCACAGCATTCGCAGGTAGCTGTGGAGAGCATACTGACAGCCTACTGGCATCAGTCTTGGTCAACCTGCTGCGCTCACAATCTCGGGTCCACATGTCTCAGCTTCTGTGCCTGTGGACAATCGTCTGTGTGAGAAGAGAGAGTGGGACTGGACGACACACACCTCTCCCACTTTAATCCACTCAATGTGAAGGTATACGATAGTGCAGCTTAAGGAGAAGCGGCAGCGGCGCAAAGCAAGGAAGCAATGCGCTGAACATGGGAACACCCAGGACTAGAACACTACTCGCGACGTGAGATCCGTCGTACCGACGGCTCAGTCCATCATCATAAATGACCCTTTTCGTTTCCAGTGTTTTCAAACATCCTGGGCCATTGAAGTCAACATCATTACCTACTCTAGACACTTCTATTCCAACAGCCTAATAACGACAACGGAGGTCTAACAGCAGTAGTAGTTTCAATTTGAGAATACTGTGCGTTAACTAAGATCATCAGCGTTGCCATTCTCATTTATTTATTATGTATATACATATTATATATATATGTATATATATCTTTTAAACAAGTTCAAAGTTTCGGTTCATAACATGTTGCGCGAACAAAGGTCGTTCTTCACTTATTTCATAAAAATGAACACAGTGTTTGAACAATGGACAAAAGACAGATTTTTATTTATTAAAAATAACATTATTATCTGTCTAAAAGGTGTTCAATGACATTTTGGTATCAGTATACTTATTTCAAATGGCGACAGACTTTTGGTTTTTAATAAATGGTCATTGTCTTGTACATGTATGGGAAATGATTTTAATAATACGTTAAGTGAAGCCGAAGATTTTGCACCGCTAAGAGTCTGTGAAGTATTATAAACGTCTTCAGAATGTCCTTCTTTACATTGTCAATCACTTGCTAGCAAAATTAGCCATGACCACGTAACATTGTGTTATTAAAGTAGGCATGTATTCAATACAATGGTTGCGTTCAATGACATTTTATTTACTTAATTATGGTCACAGTTTTAACCACTGTGAATTCAACATATTAAGATAATAAAATTTGACAAATTTCTGCATTTATTGACCAACTTGATCTCCTTTGAAGGTGTCCAATGACATCCATCATTTCCAGCGCTAAGGTTACAGGCTAACATTTATTTGGCAGTGACACAATCGGGAATATATTGCATAAAAAATTTACACATAATTTGTTTAACCATTCTGCCATATGACGCTGTTATAAAACAGATGATCGTTGAATCCCTGCTGTTCTTGTGAATTTGGACTGGCACTTTATGTCGTTTGAAGTTGCTGCAAGTTAACATTATTTTGCTACGAATCTACGCAATGCATGGGCGTCCGCATATTTTGCGGATAAATTTTGATTATTGTTTTGGTTTTAATTATTGTCGGCAGCTTTACTCGTTACTTGCGATTTCATAATGAGAAGCAGTCAGGAATGAGTCTTCTTCTTCTTCTTTAGTTCTCTGCCGTCAGGCAGGTACATATGTCCAATGACGCCACGCGTAGGCCTATATGTTCTGTGCATCCTCATTTAGTCTTCTGTAGCCGTCATTTGCCATCATCCAGTCCAGTAGCATTGTTCTTGGTCTTCCTCTTGTCTTTTTCCCCTCCATTCTTCCTTCTATTATGTCTCTTACTATGGTGTCGCTCCTCAAGATATGGCCAATCCAGTTTCTCTGCTGCCTCCGTATTGTCTCCAGCATTGACCTTCTCTCTCCGACCATCCGCCGTATTTCTTCGATCGTCTTGTGCTCCGTCCAGCTGACATGCTCCATTCTTCGCCAAATCCACATTTCGAAAGCTTCCAATCTTCTTATGTCATCCTTTCTAATTGTAAATGTTTCTGACCCATACAGAACTACACACCATACCAGCGTCTTGACCATTCTCTTTTTTAGGTTAAAATTTAGCTTTCCTCTGAGGAGTTCCCCTCTTTTGTTAAATGCGTCTTTTCCAATGGCTATTCTTCTTTTTATATGGTCGCAAAAATCTGCAACTATCCAACCTGTGGTAGTGCCTGTTCCTAACCTAGAAAGAGAGAAGATCGACGCAATTCCTCTTTCTTGTCACACGGTGTCGATTAACGTGAATAGAACTGACCAACCCATGGAATCTAATAAACTAATATGTGGCAGATTTGTGTAACGACGACGTTATAATCGATCACCCATATTTTAACGCTTCCTTCAAGTGGTCAATCGATTGTACTACCTCCCTCTCATTGCCCGGATGGAAAGTTTGATGGAAGTGACAGACGTAAGACTCTTGAATGTGGTCACTTCGAAGTTACATCTGGGTTCTGTTTTCATAAATTCTTAATTTTTTTGCATTTCAAATCGCATGACTTTGAACAGTCAAGTGATACCTGCTCCTCCTTCTCTACTACCATTACCTCCTAATCCTCCTATCCTCATATTCCTCATTTTCCTGCTTCTGCACCTGCTACTCATATTACTCTTCCCCATCCTACTCCTCTCCCCCGCATTTCTTCCTCATCATCCACCTCGCATCTGTTTCTCCAATTTCTCAAGAGTATAGGCATAGCTGTTCAACACTGTTCAGCGACACATTGTCGAAGCAAGTAATAGATAAAACGTCGCCCCCGCCAATGATACACTTTTGGACCTCACAACACAATTATAATATACACGTGTGCACAGAGTGGTTGCATTTATTTTCGTAGTTTACTGCACGAGAGTAGAACAATCTCGCGGCTAATCATTAATGGCGCCTGAATTACTGTTTGTTCAACCTTGAATTTATAATTGTATAGGAGGAAAATCTTGATTTTATTTCTCATCCCTTACGGCTTAAAGCAAGGATACTGTCTAAGTGTCAACTCGGCGGAGCTCTGGTTCTAAACTATTGTTATGATTAGTGGTTGAATGAATATGTAAAGCACTGAAAATAGCCACATCAGGAAACCCATTATATTTCATTCGTGTTTCAGTGAAGCCTTTATAAAGGTGGCTCAGCCATCCGAATCCTGTTTATCCAAATGATCCTAAATGTGTCAATTGCTCACTTCATCCACTCTGAGAGATTTCACTTTTTTATGTTTCATTAATTTTCAGAAAACTATTTTCATCATCATTGTTGTCCAAAAACCAGCCATCAAAAGTCGATGCGAAAATGGCAATAAAGTGGTTTCTTACACACCTGAAAAATGGATTCATATAACCTTATAAATTCAACATATAACAACCGAACGAATATGCTGACCCGACACTGAAAACTCGAAGGCCGAAAGAAACAATAACTTGTGAGTAAGAAATGATAATTATACGTCACCGCACATTTAAACATGACTTTTATATGGTCGCAAAAATCTGCAACTATCCAACCTGTGGTAGTGCCTGTTCCTAACCTAGAAAGAGAGAAGATCGACGCAATTCCTCTTTCTTGTCACACGGTGTCGATTAACGCGAATAGAACTGACCAACCCAAGTACCCAACTTAATTTCAACTTCAGCTTTTGTTGCCGTAACATATTAAATGTTAAGTACGAACGCATAAGTCTTTTAGTTAAACTCTCGCTTATCACATTTGAAACGTTACATTACATTGACCGTAGCGTATACACAAAGGACGAACGCGTTGTTAATCATCAGCCTTATGACATTATTATAATGTCGTCGTTACACAAATCTGCCACGTTTTAGTTTATTAGATTTCATGGAAATGTTGGCCGCCATTTTAAATAGGCAGTATAGGAATCCGTAGACTCGGTTAAGTTAGGTAAAATTGATCGAGCACATTGCATCGTAAATCAATATCAAAACCTACGTAATATTTAAGTAAAGTCTTAAAATGATAAAATTATGTAATAGGAGTGGGGATGGTGCGAGAGAAAAGCGAGGGAGAGAAGGATCGGAGACAGATATATTGAGGTCGCAGTTTATACGGATGATTTTGTAATCGAAAGAAATTGGAGAAAGTAGGACACATAAATATATTTAATTTATTTATGGAGATAATGAACGTCAGATTATTGCTATAAAATGATTTTATGTTAATTGAACAATTTTTTAAAAACAATTTCTTTCAAACAAAGCCTAAAGATGTTGATGGATTGATCCGGATTTGACGAGGGCCTATGACAACAGAGTCATAATGTGCCAAACAAATTTGTCGAGGGCACCTCGACAAATTTGTTTGGCATATTACAACATTAAAAGATGTTGAAAAACAATAAAAATAAGACATTATACATGACGTTTTAACACACCTCAAACACGGTGAGAAATGACGTTATAAAAATAAGATTTGCTAGATTTTGATCATTTATAAGGGCTGAGAGTACAAGACGCCGTGCAAAACACAGAACACAAAAAGCTCAGTGAAAATCGCTTTGACGCTGGCCATACATTAGCAGTGCCAGTCCAAAGACCCTGAAAATGGAGACGGGTGATTCTTTATCGTCTTTGCATCATCGTTAGACAATTATGGAGTTGCATCATCGTTAGACAATTATAGCTAGTTGTCAGGGAGCAATCCTGCCTATTCTGCTTAGAGATAAAAAGAAGAAATTAAGAAGGTAGTGGATCAGAAACTAGAGGACGATTTATACCGTGACATCGCTATACAACGGCGCTATATAAACTATAAGTTTCAACGCATTGTAGATGCATTATAACGCGTACACGTATGTTACTCTGTGCCAGTGTATGTGTGTGCGTGTGTGTGTGCGTGAGTATGGGTGTTTTGGGCTGAAGGTTAAAAGCAATGGCGATACGCTGTAACAATTTATTTCCAAAGTTGTTTTACTTTAACGACTCTGTGTGATCTTTGGCGTCACCCTCCAGCCAAGGCCCTATCGTCCAGCATATCTACCAGTAATATATAAATTTCACTATTTATAGAATAGATTAGAACAGTTGAAAAGGTGTCTGATATATATATATATATTTATATATATATATATATATTTATATATATATATATATAATATTTAATCGTTCACTGAGCAAAAAGAGGTTGACAAATTGCAACCTGGTACATTGAGATTTGAGACACACAAAAACTAAGCAAACAGAGAATAGGAATAATTAGCTATTAAAACAAAACGCACCCACGATGGTCTTAAACTAAAATATTTCACTAATTACAATTAATATAACTTGAAGCAAGGATGAAAGAGCTGCAAGTTGACATTGACGTCACTAACGTGTTGAAGAGCCGATCGGATGGACATTTTCTGTGAAATTAACGAGAAAGCGTTATTCTTTGTTATTTGTATCATTTTATCGTCGGATTTTTAATAAGTAATCTTTGACTTTTCTCCACAAATTTTGTCTAATAGACAGACTGCAGCAACCTTATGAACTGACATCGCAAAATCGTTGCCTGATTGAGTTTGCAATCAAAATTAATTCATGTTGTTGTCAATGGACTTTAATGCTACGATATGTCGATAAACTCCGCATCTGTCTTTAAAGCAACACTTCATAATTGTCTCACTCATTCACTGACTTATCGTCGGTAGTGTCAGTCTAAAAGTTTTAAAATGAAATAGACCGCCGTCAAAGCCTTGTTTCTGATATACATTAAGCTAAGCGGTGTTTAACCCTTATAGGGTCACCGGGGGGTTAAAAAATACCCCCAACTCGGTTTTTCACGGAAATTTTTTTCCCTGGAAATAGTTGAAGAAATTCCTTCTATGACTTTTCCTAAATATGTTTCATGCACAGAATGCACCCAGTTTCATTATTTAATCATGCACCCAAATCGGCTATAAAGTACGAAAATGCACCACGCGTAGCTATTTTGCACAGGAATTTATAAACATAACATTATGCATGCTTTACACATGTGTGTCTTGCTGTTACAATGTCTACTTATTAGTATAGGAACATTGTAGACCCCTATATAGAAATCATTTTTGTTGAATAAAATTAGGATGAGCAAATGAGATTGTCTACAGCAAATCATGCGAAGTTAACAAGTGTAGCATCAAGCCCTACTGCTGTCGAAGTGCGATCTTGCCATGTACACTTGAACGTAATTGCATTGACAGCAACAAGGCCTGAATGCACTGTATTATAGTGTACACTAGGTACTCTATATCTGTCAAGTTATGAAACATTGAAGTATGAATATGGTACATATAATGCCAGCAATAGTTAAACCGCAGTGTAATCATAGGCTACTGAAATTTTCGACTAGATATGATAATTCCATTGCATAATAGCCATTTTAATATTTTGGCCGCCATTTTGTCCGCCATTTTGATTTTCGGGCAGTGCCACATATGTGACCTTGGTTCCATTGCATTCCTTGACCTCGAAAATGTTGATTTAGACTCTGAAATCATGTTTCCATTGCATACATAACTTCACTTATAGCCATTTAAGTTTCTGGCCGCCATTTTGTCCGCCATTTTGATTTTCCTGCAGTGCTGCAAAAATTTTTTGGTTCCAGTGCATTCCGCGAACCTTCTATAGATAACTTCTTTTAGTTTTACACTTGAAAATCGGAGTTAATCATAGGAATCAAGCGAATCACATTGGGGGTATTTTTTAACCCCCGGTGACCAAAATCGGTTGAAAAAAATCGTGACCCTATAAGGGTTAAATAGGCAGGGGTCTCAAACTCAAGTCATCATGTGGGCCACATTTAAAAAAAATTAAAAGCACGATATAGGCACGTGAAACTATTCATATAGAATCATATCATTGCCGCATAACAAACTGCAATAAAGATATAATGCTTTAAGATTCACATAACATTATATTTTCTTTGTAATTACACGTCTCAACGACCGACCACCAAACCCTCGGTTGTCTCCCCAGAATTCCCCTCTGAGACAAGAACAACTATGCTGGCAAAATTATCGTCTAAGTTGATAAAATTCTTAAATTGCATACTGTGTGAAACATCTCTGGCAGGCAATCCGCATTAATGGCTACTGGTTAGAGTGGTCGCTCAAAACACCTTTAAAACGTCAGAAATTTTTATATATAAATTTGAACCTCAAAAAAGATTTATCTTCTCGTTCTCCCCATTTTCTTATGCACAAGATATTTTGTTCGATCATAAAGTAAAGATTGGAAGATCAAGACATTATAGCTCGTACGGATGGATGGATGAAACAAGAGAGGACATCCCCATAACGAATGAATGGACGATAATTATAGTTGAATGCTGTTGGATATGACTCCAATAGTCGAGCCACATCGCTCTGGACATGCAACGCTTGTAGAACGTAGTGAAAATGACGTTGGACACCTTCGGCGATGAGCCCACGGTTTATGATGAAGACGATGCAATATGTATGCATGGGCATTGGTTATAGCACCCCCTCTAGATTGCCAATAAGGGGGTTATTATGACTACAGCGTGGATTCTGAATCGGAGTTTCGCGCCCAAACACAAAAGCAATTTGGCGAGTGAAAGAAAGATTTGCTCGATGTCCCTATGCGGTGGCTTGAGGTGGATTCGAATCCTCAACCTTTCGGCTCAAAGGCAACGAACACACCCACTACACCACCGCACCCCACCAACATTGTGGGGCGGGGGGTGTAGTGGTGGCGTCGCTGCCTTGAAGCCGGAAGGTTCGAGGATCGAATCCACCTCGCCGCGTAAGGACCTTGGGCAAGTCCTTCACTCACAATTGCTCAGCGCTTCGGTGTGAAACTCCGATGCAATGTCCGCTCTGCATTCGGGAGCGCCTCTGAGTAGTGAGAGCTTGAAGGGGCGCTATAACAAGTGCACATACAAACAAACAAACATCAAGCCTAATAATATTTGCGATAGGTTTGGCCTTGTAACCCATAGAGATTATGGTACATAGTGAAAACGAATTGGACAAATTGACAAAACAATATCGAAAAATAAATAAAATCGTAAATTAAAATCTGTAGGTGCTCTCAGTCCCATGCGTGAAAAATGAATGAGGGTTACACCGATAACACTCGTCAATGTGTCTGGCAGCCAGATGTCATTGCCCCGGGTAATTCCCAGATACAACAGTTATCGTATTTGCGCTATATGAAATTCTTAAATTAGATTATCCTGGAACAGTAAAGGTACAGTTGACTGACGGTCACTGACCCCCATTGCGACGTTTAACGTAACTTTATAGTTTACGCTTTTGTATTAAAGTTCTAGCAAGATAATCAATTCAATTAGACACCTTTAAAACATATTTTAATATAATTATAAATACATAAATCTGTGTTTGGATTAGTGGATGTAAATTTCCTGATCGGAAAAAAGAAACATTTACCACTAAGCAGTAAATAAGGAACTTTGGGCTTTGACGTAGCATAATCCTTTTGACATTTTTACA
Organism: Lumbricus terrestris; assembly: GCA_949752735.1. Lineage (NCBI taxonomy): Eukaryota > Metazoa > Annelida > Clitellata > Crassiclitellata > Lumbricidae > Lumbricus > Lumbricus terrestris. The sequence goes on from OX457049.1 coordinate 6,693,954, forward strand.
AAAATTGAGCACGTATTGTTAGGTTCCACGACTCTCTACGACTGGTTCTTGTCCTGGGATGGGCTTTAGTCACGGACGGTGGACTTGGGTAGCCTAAAGGGTGACACCTGGTGACAGACTTGTTCTATATAAGGTCTGACTTCAGGGGGCGTCTCTCTCTCTTGAGCTTGTGCAGATGATAGTTAAGGTGGAAGATGAGTCTCTGATGTTTTCGGCTGCAAGGTGACTGCATGGCAGTCTTCTTGTCAGAGGTCTCGTTAGATTAAGTTTAGTTACACCTCGACTTGGTGTCTTTAGTTAAGTCAGTTCGTCGTCAGCCTGTTGCTGCTTGAAGATGTTTGTTCGAACGGTCGTCGCTGAAAGAACAATGCCGTCGTCGACTTTCCACTGGGCTACAGTGTGGTAACTGTATCATTTCGCCTTTTATGTTGAATTATACCTTTAAACTAGACACGAGTTATTTAACACTCGAGTGCCCAAGGTATTTTTTGGTACACGAAGGCCCAAGGGGGGGTCCGCGCGGACCCCAGCGTTTTCATGGTAATATCTTGAGAAGGGATTGGAATATCGTTACAGAATTTAGTTCTATGTATTCCCAGATGAATTTGCAATCGATTGATGTATCTTATACCACAATAACTCCGCCTGGTGTAAGATAATAGAGTAAAATCTCTTGATACACACTTTATGCTTGCTTGCGTCATTTACCGAAGGAAGTCTATCGTTTCCATGCTAAAATCTTGAGAAGGGATTGGAATATCATAACAGAATTTAGTTCTATGTAATCCAAAATGAATTTGCAATCGATTGATGTATCTTATATCACAATAGCACCACCTGGTGCAAAATAATAGTGTAAAAATCTCATGATACACAATATAATGCTTGCTTGCGTCATTTACCGAAGGAATAGCCGAAAATCTTGCGGTACCCTTAGTATACGATGTGGTTGTGGGGTACAGGGTTGGACAATACTCACGCAAAATATACCATTCGATGCCCAAATGGTTGCTCTAGGAATACCTAAAAGTATTTTTGCATATCTATAGCCGTTAAAAAGTTATCCCGAAAAAACGGGCCTGGGGTCCGGTCGGACCCCCCTTGGGCACTCGAGGGTTAATCGAGCTGAACTTAGTAGGGACCTTAACCTTTATCTTCCCAGTTACCGAAATCGTCATTCTATCACTTCAGAATTTCGCTATGTTAGAGTTTACCGCCTAATTAGAGGTAATCAGTGCCCAAAAAAAATTGGGGATGCGGGATGTCAGAATTATGCATATGTTCCCAAAGTGGAACGTTGGGTCACTTTGACTAGTAAAAGCATCATGCATTATGTAAAAATATAACTTTATGCAAATGATGCAGATATACAATTTTGTATAAGCTGTGATCCACAAAGGTTAATACGCCACCTCTACCCTAACTTTTACCTACCCCACCCCATGCCCAACCATCCACCCAGCCCCACCCTTCCACCCCAACCCACCCCATAAAATGCTCAAGATATGAAATTTATGAAAAAATCGTTTCAATTTGTTTTCAAACTGTTCCTACCGCGCAATTACCCTGACCGACCGCATCCCACAAACCCCACTTCAGTCCCAAGTCCCAACTCCGCCACCCCACCCCACCTTCTCCAAATTCGCCCCTCACACAGACCACCTGCCTGAAGTAATTTGTTGGTTTCTCGGTCAACCCTTCTCCTCACTTTGAACGCACCCGCTTCACTTCAACCCCACACCTCTACCGTCCAACCCTAACCCACCTCCCCACAATTTCGGCCAACTCCACCCCATTCCCACCCCTAAGCTTTCCCCCATTCTGTAAAATGCTCAACATCTGAAATTCATAAAAAATAATGATTCCCTTGTTTTCACTTTGACCCTTTCTTCCCACTTTGACACCACTCGGCACACTACAGCCTCATATTCCAACCGCCCTCACCACAACCCACACCGCCCCATCCAACCCCAACCGCGCTCCAACCCCGCCCCACTCCGCACCCCTCTTAAAGTGAAGCGGGTGCCCATTCCTCTGAGTAAATTTCTGTTTTTCGTCCAACACTTCTTCCCACATCGCCCCACCCGGCTCACTTCAACCCATACCCAACCGTTCGACCCCACCCCGCCTCCACCCCAAGTAAGGCATACCCACCTCCATATCCCACCCCTCCATGCCGCCCCATCCCGCAAAAGGTTCAGCATATTAAAGTCATGACAAAGATAATGTTTCACATTTGTTTCACCTTGGTCCCACCGCATCTTGCCCTGGCCCCATCTCCCTAATACCCATCTCGTCCCCCACCATACCCTGCCCCCACACAACCCACCCTGCGGAAAAACGGTACAATGATATTGGCTAATCAGAACTCAAATTTACGTTGAAAACATCATGCCACAGAGAGCCAAACGCACTTCAAACTGCCATAACCCCAAACAAACTAATCACATTTATAAAAAATAATAATAAATAGGCCTATTAATAACAATATTAGGCGCAATAATACTTCTACTACTATTAATAATAGAATTCATATTCATATTGGAATTACAATTATTACTATCAATGTAAATTTTGGAGCGAGAAGGGCAAATTTCAGTATAACATAAAATATCGATGCAACTAGCGAGAGTGACCCAACGTTCCCAAAGTGGAACATGTGCAAAATCAGTTGCGTCGCTCACTCATAAGGCAGTACCATTAAAAAATTTGACCATAACTAGGCACAATAGACACAATTCAACCCAAATAGATGATAAAATCAATTAATTATCATGCATTTGTAATTTATATTAATTTTAAATATTTATTAGCATAAATGTCGTTTTTTGACAAAATTGCATCAAAATAATTATTTTATTTAGCTGCAACAGACTTGAAATAAAAGTACATAAACATGCCCCCATCTTTGGGCGAGTAAATGAATATTTATTAGATGACGTATAATAGGTTTTACCGTGACTCAAATTTTTTTTAAAATATGTTCCACTTTGGGAACGTTGGATCAATAAAGGTTAAGTCATTAATTTCTACACCATTTGATACATAATTATATTTTGAAATGCACATGATAAATGCAAAGCACGCAGAATTTAAGGAAATTTTTAAATATGAAATAAAACTTTTATGCGATCAACGTAAAGAAAGTATGCGATATTATGTGATTTTCTGCCTGCATCAGCGATTCGATGTTTATACTCAAAATTTTCCAATATGTCTCCAACGAAGATACAATTATTTCTTTTAAACACCGAAATCATTGACTATCTAAAAGATGACTTTCTAACAAATCAAGCTTTGAGAGAGTATAATAACTGTTCTAAAAAAAGCAATAGTACTGCAGAAAGAAATTCACTATGTTTTCGAAAATACCTTTGGTTCCATAATAGCTTTACGTCGAATATGAGACTTTTATTCTACTCAGATACGAATTATTCAATGCATGTCTAACCGTCTCTTGGAGTCTATCGCGCTCTGTTCCTTTGTATGTTCGTGACACAGTTCAATTGACACTCATGAGCTGTTGCAACAAAATGTGCTTTTATTTCGAGGAAACGGTTCATGCGCCCGTCTAGTCAGGAAAAGCGCTGGAAAGAAGATGAAATGCTTTGCATGCCTCAAAAACGGTGATATCTGGTGTTATAAATAATACTCTTTCACAGGTTAAGAATTAGTTAAGATTTATGCGCTTTTGTTTTGCATCTTTCCTAACATTGCGTGGTTGAAGATTGCCTGGTGTTCTGTGACTATAGTGAAGGCAGATCCACAGGTTAACATGAGGCTTGCATTTGATTGGTTAGCGACTTCATCGTATTAGTCTCGGTATATATTGTGAGACACATCTACCTCATCGCAATGTGTCGTCAACTTGTCACACTAACAAATCTGTTGATTTTATGCAAAAGTCTTATTTCCAAGGTTTGTGGATCGATTTGCTCACTTGGCTGTTTCACTTTAACGAGAGAGTGTGATAAAAAAAATACCAATAGCATCGCCCTCCTTTGTTATCGAGGTTTGGGACTGGCACTGGCAGAATGCAAACAGTGGTTGAGTTAAAGCATAAATTTGGGACTTGAGTTTGGGAGTTGAGGGTTGCACTGCCAATTATGTTTCACGAAATACAAGTATTTTGAATGTATCTGATGATATCTGAGCTCTGACATCTACAAGTAAGTCTGAGATCCATTTTTATCTATTTCCATAAGAAGCACATTATAAAAACAAACGTTGATTTTCCATATTTAATGCAACCTGTGAGTCGTTTCAAAGGTGTTTAATGACAATCATACATTCATTGACACTAAAGTGCACAAGATATATTCACGTTATTCCAATCCATGGCAATGATTTAAAGGTGTTTTTTAATACAAGAACTGAAATTTTGATCGTTGGTGTAGTTATATCTCCACAGAAAGTGTCAGTGACGCTACAGCAGAAAAGAGGATGGCAAAATCGATTGCTCTGCCTTCATTTATACATCATTAGACGCCGGTTATAATGATTTGCGCATAAGGATTAAGAGCAATCGCTGCTTAACCACAACGGAAGTTCAGTCCAGTTGCACGAAAGGCTAGCAATACAAAGTGCACGACGCTGCATAGTTTATGCGCCTTGCACGGTTAACCAGAAGTTTCACAGTCATGGCAGATAAGCGAAGGGTTCGACGGCCGTCTAATTATCATGGGCGGAGTTTGGTTGCCGATATTGGGGGGGCTAAAAAAAATTCTCGGCCCAAAGTAGTTGATGACCTTTTTTGGTCATCGATTTGAAACCTCATAAAAACATACCATTTTCCCCGACAGTGACGTTCTTTTAAAAAGTCCATTGTTTTTAAATGTCCATAATTGCAATGATAACAAAAAAGGTGTGCAATTGCAAATGTGTGTCAAAACTAAAAAAATGTGTGCAAAAATTGAAAAGACCATTGTTTTGAAATGTTCATAATTGCAATTAAAGTTTAAAAAAGGTGTGCAATTGCAAATGTGTGCCGAAACTTAAAAAGGTGTGCAATTGCAAATGTGAGCTAAAACTATAAATAAAAGTCCATTTTTTAAATGTTCATAATTACAATTCTAATTTTAAAAAGGTGTGCAATTGCAAATGTGTGCTAACACTGAAAAGTAAATTGTTTAGAAATGTCCATAACTGCAAATATAATTTTAAAATGTGTGCAATTGCTATCGTGTGCCAAAACTAAAAAAGGTGTGCAATTGCAAATGTGTGCTAAAACCGAAAAGTCCATTGTTTTGAAAATGTCCATAATTGCAATTATAATAAAAAAGTAAGCAATTGCAAATGTGTGCTTAAACTGAAAAGTAAGTTATTTTGAAATGTTCATAATTGCAATTATAGTTTAAAAAAACGGTGTGCAATTGCAGATGTGTGCGAAAACTAAAAAAAGGTGTGTAATTGCAAATGTGTGCTAAAACTAAAAAGTCCATTGTTATAAAATGTTCATAATTGCAATTATAATAAAAAAGGTGTGCAATTTACCCAAAACCCTCAGTTGTTGTTGTTGTATAAAAAGGGTTTTGTAAAAAGGACAAACAAATGCTCTTACTAAGTCTAATTGCGTGTATAGTTACAGATCTATCTGACTAGTTACCTGTCTAATAGCGCTTGCCGCTTCAGTATATTTTCACATTTCATTTCTTATGATTTCATTACAAATTCGGTACAATCATTATGTGGTAGATTGAGTCTGTGTCATATCGCTTTATATAAATGTTTCTCTTTACTATAGCGGTATTTGCGACATTTCTCTTTCATCCTTAGTTAATAAATTGCAATGACCACTAGACCGGTGATCAATCAACCGGTGATCAAACGTCCTCAGTGATCAATCGTTCGGTGATCAATCGTTCGGTGATCAACCGTCCGGTGATCAACCGTCCGGTGATCAACCGTCCGCGAACCCTTGGAATAGGCGAGCGCATCCAGTTCAAACTTTGCACCATGATGCACAAAATGTCTGAACAACCGCGCACCACCCTACTTCGTGGACAGCATCAGATCGCTGGCAGACGATCACAGTTACTGTAGGTCACGTCTGCGGTCGTCCAAGACCGCCGACGTATCCGTTACTGCAACCAAAACTAAAGCGGGTGATCGTGCCTTTCGGGTCGCTAGCCCACGCGCTTGGAACAGTCTTCTAGCATCAGTTCAAGAAATAAGAACTCAATCTGCTTTTAGAAAACAGTTGAAGCTGCACCTGCTTCCGGGCTGTTTGCATTTATGCTAAACTTTGACAATAATATAATTAGGCTATGTTGGTAAAGCATCCTAGAAGTCGCTTGCTACCGACGATGCTATATTATAAATTGTCTTGATTATAATGGTAAAAACCCTTAATCTGGGCCTTCTTTGGGGGCTTGTGACCCCCAAGCCCCTGATAAACTCCGCCCATGCCAATGCATATTTACATCTCCGCGCCTCAGATTCACACTTTGGTGTGACCTTGCGCGCGTAATAAATTTATGTAATAATAATAATAATAATACAATTTGAATCCATGAGTGATATGTAGCTATGAAATGTTTTATATCCGTTCGTTTAAAAAAAATATTTATTACTAGCTGTACCCCGCCACGCGTTGCTGTGGTTGAAAAGACTCTCCCTCCCACCCTCACTCACTACTTCCCTTCCTCTGTCTCCCTTCCTGCCTCTGTCCTCCCGTCCCCTCCCCTCCCCTTCCCTGCCTCACACCCTCCTCCCGTTTCCTCCATCCCTCTCCCTCGCTCTCTACCTCCCCTTTCTCCCTCCCTCTTCCTCCCGCTCCCTCCCTTTCACACTCACCCCTCTCTTCCTCTCCTTTGTCCCTCCCCGTCCGTGCGTCCGTTGTCCGTCCGTCCGTAAAACTCCGAGACCCTTGATTTTGTAAAAATCAATATCGCTCAAATCGTTCGCATAGTTGTGTTTTTTGGTCGATAAGATTGCGCTTTTCCCCAAAAGGCATTATAACAGCACGCTTATGTTCGAATGGAACGGTTTTCGAAAATTTTGAAAAGAATCGGTGAAGAACTTATCGAGTTCTGAGGCCACAAAAAGTAACGTTTTACATTTTTATTTATATAGATTTTACAATCGGTGATTCGAAAGACGCAACTCCGTTAGACTCTATATATATCTTCTGCGCAGGTCAGCGGCCATATTGGTTGTTTATTAGACCACTCCGTCATTTCGGTGGATTATTTCAACTTTATGCAGAATTCTCGCAGTAATTTCACACACGTTGGAGTTTACTGGTTCTAGGTTCGTGTACCGAACTTATTCGTCGGGTTCGTCAAGGATTTTGCGTTGGAAGGGATTTTGTTCGCAAGTCGTCTTGTGTCGCCCACGTGTTGACGTTAGACACCTCTTGATGCACACGGTCGAGCTCAACCATCAAGACCGTGTGGCTTCACTGCTGTTGTCTGGTGTTTACATCTCCCAGAAGGACGGTTCACGCAGGTCAGTGGAGTTAACTCGATCGGATGTTGTCTCTGGTGGCGTTCAAAACTACCGACCGACAAGCGACAAATGCCTTCTACTGTGCATGCCTTGTGCCCGACGATTGGCCGGACGCGCGCATCATCTTCAACCAGCGAGGAGCTTCAGTTTCGTCAGCGTTTCGTGTTTGCGAGCCCTGTCACCTGTCGCCGCTCTACTCTATTGACGCAACCTGTACCAGAGACTCTGAACATTCACACCATCTGAAAGCTGTTGAGGGGATTCCGTTGGATGATTCTACGTGTCTGCGAGGGATCGCCACTGATGACTGTTTCCGGCTCACTGTGACTTATTTTGCTAATTGGTGAAATTTTCTTGTTGTTATGACACTTAACATCATTTCGGCTAGTTAGCGCAGAGAGCGCCTCTGAGTAGGTTTCTTGAAGAGGCGCTATATAAATACTTGAAATAAATAAATAAATAAATAAATAAATAAATAAATAAATAAATAAATAAATAAATAAATAAATAAATTTCTGCCGTGGATCACCAATAATGCGATTCTGAAAATTATGTAACAATGCAAACATCTATTTACAGGTGTCTAAGCATGGTCTCGTTCCGAATGCTGCAAAGTAGGAAAAGGGCTTACAGGCGAACTCCGCCACTGGTTGCGCTCTGCCAGTGCCAGTCCCAAGCCTGGATATAGGAAGAGGGCGTCGCTAATGGTCTTTGTTGCCACACAGTGACGTTAAACTGCAAATACCGCCGCCGCTTACAGGCTATGATAAATTTACTTGTGATTTCCATTTTTATATAAGATAAGTTGCATAGTTCTAAAGCTGTCTAACGGAACATTCAGCGCCTCACTATTAAGTTATTTTCCTTATGGAAGAAAATTATAATGTTTGCATCATTTTTATTGGCATCGTATCAAATGCGTCCATTGCCACAGCTCATATAACATTATTTACATTTGACGTTTTTCCAATACAATTTCATTTGTTTCCCTTTTTCCATGGTCAGCCATTTTAAAACTGTTGTCATGGGTTACTATATTAACATACGTCACCTCGCAAGAGTCGAGTTGCCATGGCGCCACTGAAAATGACGTCGTTTCCACACGATGCGTTGTCAGGGATCATTGATACTTGTGTTCGGATGATGATTATAATGATGATGATAATGAGATGAGATGATTGAGACTACATGCTCCACCATAAGCGATGTGATCTCAGCGTGAAAGATATAGGGATGAATGGAGAATTGGATATGTTGGTAGTATTGGTAGTCGTGACGCAGTTAATAATGGTAATGCAGCGATTTGTGCTGATGGTGGTGATGCAATAATTTTTGCTTGAGGTGAGTGGTGTTGGTGATTGAAAAGGTGAAGGTGGACAAGTAGCAATGAATAATTCGATCTCTGTGCTTTCAATTTATGCAGCGCCATCTTTATTTCGTCCTTTGACATGTGACCTTTGGTCTGCCCTGGCTTGAACTTTTACGAATTTTTAAAGGAAGTTTTCGACAAAGGCGAATCGAAAAGAGATATTACCACCAATAGATTGATTGTCATATGCAGACAAGCTGCTACTTAGAAAGATACATTTGGATGGATCCATATTTGACAAGGGTCTATGACAACAGAGGCCGTTACCCTGGACAGAAATTTGCTCGGCGTATTACAGCACTTAAGTGCAAGGTACTGAACCAGTTTTTACTGCTACAAAAACAGAGACACTTTTAAGAACATGGGCGGATGATTTTAAAAAAAGCACGAGAACATTAAATGTCTAATAAAAGAAAGATGTGCATGGGACCTAAACTCATTAAATGTTGAACATTTTAAAAATCTTTCTTCGTGTGTACCACTGACTGGCATCTGATGTACCATACCACAAGCGTTATGCGCACCAAATTCTACAAGCTGTTGATTCATGGGACAAAATTAAACACCTTTTAAACAGTTTTTCTGCCATTATAAGAAAAAAACTGCATAGGTTGAATTTTATTTAAAAAACTATATTATAGGCGCCATATAAAAAAATAATTGTATGCGAATACTAACAGCGAATCGAATAAAGGAACCCGAAAATAACTCGGTTTTGAGGACAATTATATATATAATGCTTAAACAGTAGTTATTTATATTCCTACCTTTGCAATTCTCTGTTCAATAAAATAACAGACTCGGGGTTTGGACTCCACCCAAGCTGAGACAATTACTGTGAGGGGAAAGTTGAGCAAGTACATTGGTCGCGATCGCTTTTCGCCATGAATTGAAGGTTCATCATAAACTAGCAGAGGTAATCGTAGAAAAACCAACGAATATGAATATTATACAATGTATTTATAAAACTTGCAACACCAATACATACATTAATGTAGCATTGAATGTCATTTAAATTGGTGTTTAAGCAACAACCAATCTCCTCCGTTTGTTGCCTTCCGAGTTCTATTTTTGTAATTGCCGATGCCACATCATGACGAAAAAAAATTATGTTGAAAAGCATTTTGCTCAAAAAGTCTTTTAAACGGAGGCGAATGAGAATATGATACGTTCAACAGAAGCATCTAGTCAGTTGTCAAAAACAGTCCGTTATTATAACGCTGCATGAACATATTTTTAAGGTGTTTTAGCAATAAAATTTAACATTTATGATAACACTAAAAACAAAATATCGTATCATAAATTTATATGTAATTTATTTTAATAATAGTTTCTGATACAGACTGAGATGCTACAAATGTGCTCGGCCGATGTTTGCACCATGGATGGATCATAAAACGGGTACCATGTTCAGCAGTGGTGCATAGGAAATAATTTTGTTTAAACCAGTAAGGTGAATACACATTCCGACAACATTTTCACATTTTAAAATTATTCTTCATTAGACATCATGCGACGGCTGGGTCGGCAGACATATTTAATTGTCTGGAATATGGAGACAGATCTGATATAGCCACACAAGAAGATAGATGTATTATGTAGACCGACAGATGTTTTGTTTCCTTTGGCGTGGCTCGGATGAGTATCTCGAAGTCGACCTTTGGAATGGTAGCCTGTGTGGGTGCGTGCGTTTGTGTTCAGAATTTAACTGAGCTTTGATGGCTGATGTGTGTCAAAAAGAGATTTCAAATGAATCTTCGAAGAAGAACCTTCTTCTGATATCAAAATTTCCAAATTCCCGATTGAACTGAGCTTCGTGGCGTAGTGGCAAAGTGTTGCACGCCATCCCTCATCTCCAAGAGCACTAGAGGCTAGGTTAGATTTAGAGAAAAGGAAAATTGCACGGGGTCAAGCGACCTTGTAGGCTTGGAATGTGCACCAGTTTGAGTATGATTGTTCGTCGGCTATAGTGGTCTGTTTGAATGTTTTGAATGTTTGAATGTCTCTATGAAATTGTGAGCTTAATGTGGCCAACTTTGATGTGTTTTTTTGCTTTATGTTGCTTCTTTATGTTGCTTCTCTCCTCTATGTTGTTACTTTCTCATGTTTTTCCAAATTTCAGCTTGCGTTAGGAGACTTACTATAACCCGTAGTTTCAGCGTATACCTATTTGCTTTCAACAGGTGACCAGTCTGTGTCGGTGACCATTTGCATTCTACGGTGGGCGGTGTCTGCTTCCGAGCTGCATCACTTGAAAACGGGTAAAATAAAGTCTTGGAACGTCGGTCGAAAGTCTCAGTAGTATCATGGTAGTGTGGCCAACTTAACTACCATACTATACTGCGTCGTCGAATTGTTGCTAGCTCCTGTGTTACTTACCGTGTCTTCTTTCAAAGCGATTTTGCGGAAGAAATAAACCGAATTATAGATAGATAACAATCTACAAAAAGGTGTCTAATCGTTAGCCCTTTGACAGATGGTAAAGTAGTAGCATTGCAACTAATATTATTTCATATAACGCTGTATGAGTTGAGATTTTCACGAAGTTTACTATAAATAACATGCGTCAAATATATTGTTCTTGTTGAACAACTTAGCAACGTAAACTAACGATTCAACTTGCTCATCTATAAATTTCATGCGATTGTGGCCCATTTCACACTGAACAGAGGATTCTTTATTTCATCATCGTCGGACATATTCTGTCCCCAGATTCTTCGTTTCTAATATACTCTGGGGAGGCGAATTTATTCCCGAACGATCCGCTGGGGGGATCAGCTTCGAAATAAATTCTCAGGAGAGTAGACTTTTAGGAGGGACGCTCTGTCAAGAGACACAGTTAAAGGCAGTAGCATTACATTTTCAAGAATAAATTGGGTATTTATAGATTCGGAAAATTTGAAACGAGAGGTGTCTCCGCTACGCAGCATAATTTCTAAGATTTGTCGTTCATACACGGCCCTGAAATTCAAGAAACAGAATAGCTCTTCTACAATATACGCCTAGTTTACTTTAAAAGCAACATCTAGCGTTCAACAGTTTTTGTTTCTACTTTTATAGTTTGACCCACCTGTGTAATATCATTATGTTCCTGATCACATAGGATCTTGTAACTCCGCCGCTTGGTAAGCTCTATCAGTGCCAGTCCCAAGCCTGGATAAAGCAGGAGGGCGAAGCTAATGATCTTTAATATCACACACTGTCGTTAATCGTAAACTGCTATTTTAAGAGCATGTCCAAGTTGCTTCAGAGCGACGGAATCAATTCTTATAGGTGAAATATTTCAGTTAAAAGAGGTGTCGTAAATATCAGTTCGGCAGCGAACAGTGGCAGTTGAAAGAGCATTGATCTGTGTTGGGCAGGAAACTGCGAGTTTATTCTGCATGTGTCCTAGTTACAGTGCCTAAAGTGTGGGAAAATATGTGCCTGGACGCCCCTTATCTTTTCAAAAGAAGTGCCTGGACGCCCCTTACCTTTCTAGTCTGTGCACTCCAATAAGTGGCTGGACTGCGTTCATATTTTAAAACAAGTGCATGGACGCCGTCCATGACCGTCCAGGCGCACCTAAAGCCCTGCCTAGTTATCATACGTGATAGCTTGTGCTTTTGAAAACGACTTAACAGGAAAAATAAAACATGTTTTAGCCGCTGAAAAACGTTTACGCAGACATATCGGCTTGCGTTGTAAAAAACCCCAACATTTTCACACATTTTAATTTATTGTGAGCACTTCCGGTCATCAAAAGACAAATTATTTAGTATAAAAAATAGCCCTAAATGCCCTCTACAGAATGGCATAGTTTATTTATATTAAACAATAAATTATGGATAAGTTATAATAGCAAAAACATGACAATTTTATGAAAATAAAACACCTTTATATATATTTTAATTTATTTTGAGCACTTCCGGTTGTCAAAAGACAACTCAATGAGCATGGAAATGTAGCCCCACATTCCCTCTATAGAATAGTATAATTTGTGTCTCTTAATATTAAGGGGCGAAAAAGTTACAAACGATATTCTAGGGGAGGTGGTATCCACCCCCCTGGTACCTTGGGTATATCGGGTTTAACTTTTGAACGGTAGGGGGCATCATCAAAACATTTAGCTCAAAATGTGTCCCAATGAACCCTCTACAGCTACCAATTTTTTCAAAATTTTATTCCAGACGGAACGCGTTTGATTTGCGAAAAACCTAGGGGGGGGGGATGGCAACCACCCCCCTTGGTAGCCCGAGGGTTAAAACTAATTATTATAATGCTATTTATTAGCTGTGGTTTTGTGTTGAACGCGATGTCCAGCGGTGATGTGAGCTTCGTTTCAAGAAAGACCATAGATATAATTCTTTTGTCATCCATTCTCACTAAATTCATTATCCCATTCGGAAATGTGTATGGCGACCCGTCAACGAACTACTCAGAGCCACTCCGATTAGAGCATATAGAGAATTTTAGTTTAAGAGAGTAACGATTCCGGTACAGTTGCAGGGTGTAAACGAGGTTCTAAATTAAGGCAATTCCGACCATTGGGCCAACCATGGATTCTTCATGGTTGCAGTTCCATGGCAATTTTCTCAGACGCAGGGCAGCAACTTATTCAGGAGAGCCTTGTGTAGTCAGAAGTCTTGTCCGAAAGCGTGGAGCGTTCCACGGGGCATAAGGATTCCAGTAGTTTAAGGTAGGTTTATGGTATCATACACGCAATGAGTTTTTGATGTTCCATTGTCATTTCTAACATTTGTTTACAGAGTCTTCTGTAGTATTTGACATTTAGCTTCAACTCTTGTATATCGGATTAGTATTGTATTGCATCGACTAATTTATATTGTGACACTGGAACAGAATGATTACTCAGAGGTGCTATCAACACGAACCACTGGGTTTTAGTGATACGACACTGGTATACTGTAACAGTTAGGATGTCCTCTACCTTACCGTGTCATCTGCTCAACGACAGTGTACGTTTAGCGTACTCGTCATTCTCTGTATGGATGGCGCGTGGAAGGTTAGAAGAATATAGAACTTAAGAATCAGATCGCGCCTAATAAAACTTATAGTCTCTAAAAGAATCATAAAAGAGGTGTCATAGAATCGGAGTTTCCATTGAATTTCTTGTCTGTTAACAACTCGTTTAAATTCGGTTTCACGTCAACTTCTTTTACCTATAACAGAGCAATTACAATTTAATCTCCAAAATCCCGAAGCCTAGCGTCGACGACGCTTATTTTGTGTCAGCGCGGCAATTTTGTTTTGTCAGAATAATTAGCTTAGACGGTAAGAAATACAGAAAGAAACAACAAGCTGTTATAACTTGAACTTGTAGCAAACTAAAATGAAGTTTCACAAAGCACATAAAACACTGAGCGTCCTATCGACTATTTGGACCCCGGTTCGTTTTATTAAGTAGTAAAATATAGTAGTAGGTGCAGTTTAACGTCACTGTGTGGTGACAAATGCCATTAGCAACGCCCTCCTCCTTTATACAGGCATGGGACTGGCACTGGCAGAGTGCAATCAGTGGCGGAGTTGGTCAAATATGTCGGTCGCATTAGAGTTATTCTGGTTATGAATACTGGGGCATAGCTAAACGGAAAAGGTCTGAAAATGGAATCTTTATACCTTTCTAAACACATGAATTAAAGGTGTTCAAGGAAGAGAAGCATCGCGTTTTGTGCGCAATAAGATAAACCGAATTCAACTGCTTCAAAGACTATTTAGACGATGCAAAGCTGACGCTTAGATCTCAAAGAGTTTCTGATAACACTCTTGCAGCAAACATATTTTATAAGACACCGTTTAAACGTATTTGCATGTAACTATAAATGGAGACATTTTGCAATTATTTTAAGTTGTCCATTTCAACGGATGTTGTTAACATGATTGTAATTGATGAAGTTACAATAAAACACGTGTAATAATTAAATATCTACATGGAGATAGGAGAAGGGCTAGACAGAGGGCCGCCAGGATAACGGGGCTGGGTGAGGTGAGGAGCCCAAACTTTTCGGGCGGCTCCTATTATACACCTATTCACCTCAACCTTCCTGCAAGATACATGTAGACTTTTTAGCATAATATCATCAGCAGCAACCATGGATCTAACGCCCGTAGGTGTCTGATATCATCTTCACTAGGTTCTTCATATGCATTGTGCGAAAAGTTTGAAGGCCTATGGTCGTCATTGTTAATTCTGCTCACAACAATACGGTGAAATCTTGCTTAACTCAGTTAAAGCAGTAAGGATTCGTGCAAACTAATGAGCCGCTCGAAATAAATTATTTAATCAAAATATGAGAAACAATTTAAAGGTGTTCAAGTAGAATCGTAAAATCTAAAATGCAAGATCTTAGCAGTATTCAGAGTTTTGGTGAATATGAAAGATGAGCACAATAATGCTAGCATCATAAAATGAAGAAAGCCAGTGTTGTTGCTAAACCTCATCATTGTCACTATTGTCGTCGCTGTCGTCGTATCAATTGCCGACGTCGTCATCACAGCAAACGTCATCATCGTCATCATTGTCATAGCCACGATCGTGACCGTGTCAATGACGGTTACGGTTGTGTGGATTGATAGATGGGTGGATGAATGAATGGATAGGTGAATGGGTGGATGGGTGGATTAATGGGTGGGGAAAATATCCGCTTTATGGCATGTATCAGAGAATGACAGATGGAACATGCGCAGCTTAAAGGTGAGATCGTTCCATATCGTTGGTCTAATCACAGAAAACGACGGCTTTGCATGATATTGCCATCAGCAATTGGGGCTGAGAGCACTCCCTGCCATATACAAAGAAATATCGATTGAAGTAAGATGCAAAAGTCAGAGTTGTTCGCTTCGAATCGACAAGTGCAGTGTTTAAAGTATTTTGATATTTCAAAATATTTTAAATAAACATGTTCTTGTGATTATTTCAATTCTACTCTCGACTTATTATATATTCTTAATATTTTCATTTTCTCTAAATTGATGTTCTCAACCTGGGAGGGATGAGGGAGGAGGTTTTATGGAGGGAGGAGGGAGGGAGGGAGGGGAAAACCGAACTATCTAGATGTCTTCCTCATGACCATTATCCGCGATGTTGTTGAAGTGAAAGCACAAGACATAAAAATATTGAATCTCTTTCTATATCCGGATCAGATCAAATAAGATTAGAGTACATTAGATTATAATAATTGTTGTAGTCGACCTCCGCTGCCCTCGCATTCACAAGAAATTATATTGCAATATAAAAGTGCATCTTTACTAGTCGATTACTACACCCTTTTTATTAAATATAAAATCTATTTAAAGAACTCAGGCACTTCAATTCAAATTAAAACTTCGAAAGAAGAAAGCTCTTAAGTGCTGTAATATGCCGAGCAAATTTCTGTCCAGGGTAACGGCCTCTGTTGTCATAGACCCTGGTCAAATCGGATCCATCCAATTCAAATTCTCCTGATCGCATGTTCAACAACCACGGTATAGGCTAATCATCCTTAAGTGTTTCTGGTCTATCATGGCATACATGCTTCAAGTTTTCATGCACACTTTGAGGCGTTGAGCGCCAGAGTGGCCTAACTCTCAAGATTTCTAATATGGTGTTAATTGCTGATGCACATTATCAGTATAAAAGCATTTCGAGTCACTTGATTTCTCACGTGTCAGAGTGGACTAACTCATGCCGACCTTGACAAATAAACGTACAAAGTGTACCCACTGTACACGAATTCTTGTTTTAGAACAGCCTCGTGGATCAGAACAATAATTGGTTAGCAGTTAAAACCGGATATAACATATTTACCCGATTTATGCTTAACATTCAAATCTTGTAATCGCATTTTTCAAAACTATGTTTACGTGAGTTAGGTCTTTCTGGCGCTCAACGTTTCATATATTAGTTAATGAACCGCGAATCTCCAGATGCAACTCAGAACACTTGATCCCATCTACAGTTTATTGGAGCATCGCATGCGTTTATCTTGGAACCAAGCATTTAAAACACGTCTAGCTTCGGCTCCAAGTCACCAAAACCACCCCTATAGCATCGCACCCGAGCACTTTTTAATAGCGGGGGACGTGACAGTAGAGTGACTTGATTCAAAAATGATAGATCAATGAAGGCAAAGGCTGAGTCCTTGACCGTTGAACAATGAGATCATATCACTCGAGCGTCGTGGACGAAGAGAGGTTGCTGAAGTCAGAAGGCGCATGATGAGATCACGAAAATATAATCATCCAAATATAAACCGCAATTAACAACCTGATTAAAATAAACACCGTTTTCAACGATACCCTCTTCGGTTAAAAGTCGTACATTTATAAAGGAACATTTAGTTTCGATTGCATGTTCAAAATTTATCTAAAAATTAAACCCTCGAAAAAAGGTGTTGAAGAAAATCAAATTTCTTAGAAACGACGGGAAAAGGTCATCGAAATTTCTCCGAAATAGGTTCTCCAAAGACTCAAGTTTCTGGTTGAGCAGATCCAAAAATTCCTTTAAAAAAGCCGTGGGCCGATTTCGTTAGCGATAAACGCATATTATTTTTGGTTCGCATGCAGGCGATAATTGAGCGACGATTTGCAACTCTGACACCCAAATTGCTTCTTGGAAGATCTGAAAAGAATGTAGGTTATCATTAGAATTAAGTATGAGCGTTCCGTTTAATACAATTTTTTCTGCTTTTCATTTAATTTTTATCAGATCCAATTAAAGCGCAAACTGTAATCGCAACTTTTTATTGCGTTAATCGCACGCGTTAATCGTGATTAATCAACACCCTTAGTGAAAAAATCCATGTGTATTGGCACATGATTACGACCATCTGTACAACACGCTTTTAATAAAAACTGCCGCATTTTCTGCCGTAACATGTCAGACCTTTGGTTATGAAATCAATTATCACCTCTTGACCAATGTCCCTCGACGGAGTTTGCACCCTTTAAACACCTTCTTAGTGTAATTAAGCAATGGTACATAATATTTCCCAAGACCAAATTTAAAGATCAGTTGAGTCCACATCCGCACCCGTTTAGATCATCTTTATTTGGTCACAAAACACCGTACTGCGGACATCTCAGTTTGTTATCCAAAACATAAAGCGAAAATAATAAAATTATAAGTCGATACCGATAACGGACGAAAAAATACGATTTCATTAAAGCGTCAAAATGTCCTTATTTCAAGCACTTTTTGAACCATTTTAACTTGTTGGTCCTTCTATAAATAGTGGAAAGTTGCGTTATTTCTGTTGCGCATGACTTTTGCTCGGGTGGTTTGCAAGTCTGGCTTGGGAAGGCTTAGGTTATCCTAGGATACCCTCAGTCGGGTTCTATCAATTCTTACTTATTCTATAACACAACGACAGTTTTCGTTTTAGGAAATCTACGAAATGCCAGAATTGGACGAAATGCTGCCGCTCGGATGCACCCACCAGTGTCCGAATTTCTTTTTATCGCCTGTTTCAATTAGAAAAGCCTGCGAAAAATAATAATGACTTTAATTGAATAATCGTTCAACTGTTGATCGCGAATCCTCAGTGGCATTTACATGAAGCTGCATAGATAAAAGAGTGTGAAACTGGACTTCAAATTCCACACCTTTAAACTATTGAAACCAATCATATTTACATCAACTTTTCTTCAGGTCGCTTAGTCTCATAATCAACATTATGTCATTAAACATTAAAAGTTTTGGGCTAAGAAGACTCTTCTGAAATACCTTTACAACGCTTTCGACCGATAAAATAAATTAATCATCCGATTCAAATTCTGCGACCCAATGTTCTTTAATATAGGCGCCGCGTATGTCAAATTAATATAGGTCCATGATCTTTAACATGCGATAGCCCATGCTTTCCAACAGTAGACAAATAGGTCTAGGGAACTTTTAGAATTCAGCCATCGGTCTCTATATGGCGAGGGTGCCTATTTGGGAAGAGTGGGCACATAATTATGGTTATTTGCTCCCATTTGGGGTCAACATGAAAATTTATATTCACTATTGCAATATTTTATAACATTTTTATGCGTGAGCGCGGAGTTGAAGTTGAAATTGGTCGATACACTTGTTAGTGCGAATCTTATTTGGTATGCAATGAAATATAAGGGGACCCTAGAATCTTATTGATAATCTTTGGATATTTGATCTAGCTAATATTGAAAAGACCGTTGATGTAGGTTTGATTTTAAGATATGATGAGATATATGCCTGCGTAAATTAATCTAATTTGAGATATTTACAAGGGGTTGAGTTGAATATAGTGTCCAATTAGCAGCGGTGATATCGAAATGTTAAACTTCTTAAGGCATCAAAAGTCGTTAATGTCGAGAGGAAATATTTCCATTTAATCAGCATTTTAGTTTTGTTGCGTTGTTCTTTGCTTCACAGCATTTAAGACAAAACATGAATCTGTCACTTTCCACCGGTGTGACATGCATGTCTTATATAATTTATTGTAATACGTTAAAAAGGTGTATAACGTCAGCTTTTTTATTATATTGTTTATTGAACGGAATGAGCATTGCGCATGGTCACAAATAGTAATTTATTTATTATTCAGCAGTTTAACGACCTCTTATGGCAGCAAAACTTTGTTGACATCTTTAAAGTTTTCAATGTAGCCTACTTCAGCTCACTATGTCTCACTGCTCAGAAGATTCTGTCTTTCTTTCGCTCGTTTTCTTTTCTTTTTCCCTAATGTATATGAGGTTCACAACACCAGACTTAGAAGATTCAGAAGTTCAAATTGCCAGACTAAGAATGTAAGTTTTGTAAGTTTTGTTACTCGCCTCACCCAGTCCCATGGTCCAGAATGCTTAGGGTGAATAAGAGCAACATGGTTGCCGTCACCACCAAGTTGAGTCACGGATTGTTTTATATATATATATATATATATATATATATATATTATCTTAATGTGCGATAATGTAATTTTGAGAGTTCATGTAACCGTTTCCTATTTCTATTTTTTGCTTCTTTCTTCATCCTTCAGCTGTGGTGAAGTGGTCTGAACTACGACTTGTCTGCAGAGTTCGACGTTCCCCTACTTACCCCGGATTGATCTCAACATTGAAACGTGCGCGCAGTGATAGAGGCACAAGAGCCACCATCATTCGAGCCACCATCATTAACTGTCGCGTTCCTGTGACTCATTCTCTTCCTCCTTTATACCGCCGAAATTTTAACTCTTATATTATCCAACCATGATCTGTTGTCTGATAACTCTATGGCTCATCGACGTCCAGATTCCTCCGTCCATCTAAATCAGTTCGTTATTCGTGAGTTATAAAAAAAATATACAGATTTTTTAGACGCCAATTACAAGTCAAAATTTCATTTGAATATTCTTTCTTCTGGCCAAGATATTTAGAAAAACCTTAGGGGATATTTTTATGGCCCAATATGTAGACGTATTTGATGAGGATGTCATATTTTACAGTTGCTGTTTTTTTCCTGTTTATTGTATATTGCATTAGATGAAGCACTGAACAGAACGCTAGATCCATCCATTCATTGACCTGATTTGCAACCCCAATAAATTATATGGACAAGGACTAAAAAAGGTAACGATTAGGAGAAAAATCTTTCGCCTCCACCACAAAAACTTCGATTCACCCTTTTCAAAAAGGCTACTATATCAAACATTGGATCACGACACTAATGTGGAGGCTGATGAAGTTCTGAGTAATTATTTCAGCTGATTAACCTCCGTTCCACCAAAGAAATCCTGGTTGCGGCAATGCATTGCGGCATTGTGCAGAAAACAGCAGCTGATGCTGGACACCTTTATAATATATACAAATTGTGCTATATAAACTCATCAACTACAATTATCAATATGTTGTTCTTCATATGTAATGTCCGTCAAATGAAATGTGACTAGGATCTAAGACTTTAAAGAATTTATATAGCGCCTCATCAAGAAACCTACTCAGAGGCGCTCCCAGCCCAACCACAGCTACAAAAAGTAGGATTTGAGATACTTAAAAAATGCAGGAGAAATTAGCCTAGGCATAAGGCTAAATTGTAGTGGGGGGCCATTCCAGATCGCGGGACCCACAACGGAAAAGTCTCGGCGCTGTCTGATAGTAGTGCGAGATCGCGGAACCAAAAGATGAATGGGAGGTTGGAACAACTGAACTGGATTTGCCAATCATATCACGATTTGCGTGCATTTGTTTGGCCCACCAATTCATCCACTTTCTCAAGTTATCTACACAGTATCCGTTTCAGGTCAGGTGACATCGAACTCGTATAATCAACGACGAGAGCAAACATAAACTACATCATCCGCGTCCCGTACTTATACAGCATTCAATATTAGTCTAAGATGTGTCTAAGACCACCATTTTCAGCGATAGGCAACGAAATTTTCCGTTGTGTCATGCTAAAATGGATGGGGAAAAACAAGAGGACGACCGAGAGAGACAGATGATGCTGGACTGGATGATGGAGGACGGATACCAAAAGAGAAAGAAGAAGACACAGCGGAGAATGAAGTGGCGGCACTTTGCGTTCGAACATGTCTAGCAGCAGAGCACCTGGAGAAGAAGAAGAAGAAGAAGAAGAAGAAGAAGAAGAAGAAGAAGAAGAAGAAGAAGAAGAAGAAGAAGAAGAAGAAGAAGAAGAAGAAGAAGAAGAAGAAGAAGAAGAAGAAGAAGAAGAAGAAGAAGAAGAAGAAGAAGAAGAAGAAGAAGAAGAAGAAGAAGAAGAAGAAGAAGAAGAAGAAGAAGAAGAAGAAGAAGAAGAAGAAGAAGAAGAAGAAGAAGAAGAAGAAGAAGAAGAAGAAGAAGAAGAAGAAGAAGAAGAAGAAGAAGAAGAAGAAGAAGAAGAAGAAGAAGAAGAAGAAGAAGAAGAAGAAGAAGAAGAAGAAGAAGAAGAAGAAGAAGAAGAAGAAGAAGAAGAAGAAGAAGAAGAAGAGAAGAAGAAGAAGAAGAAGAAGAAGAAGAAGAAGAAGAAGAAGAAGAAGAAGAAGAAGAAGAAGAAGAAGAAGAAGAAGAAGAAGAAGAAGAAGAAGAAGAAGAAGAAGAAGAAGAAGAAGAAGAAGAAGAAGAAGAAGAAGAAGAAGAAGAATACGACGACATTTCAGTGTAGTTTCAATTTTGCAACGTTGTGTGATAAGAGAAATCACTGGCGCCGCCCTCATCCTACATCCAGATTTTGAACTGGCAATGCTGTCAGTGAAATCAGTGAACAGTTTTCACGATTTATTCCATATAATCATAATCAAATCAATATTCTGCGGAAGACGCTACCAAAGCAATAATCTCGATGACGAGATTGATCAGGAACACGCGCGGTTTATGCCAAGAAGAGATGCGATAGACCAGATTATGCAGCTTAAGGTCATACTTGAGAAAGCAAGATAAAAGAATCGACATCAGATTCTACCTTTCTCTTAATAACTTTACTAAAACCTTTTATATGGTCCGACAAGAATAACTTTGGCTGACCATGCTCGAATTGGGTTTTCAAACTCATCAGGTCTAGCTATTAATACTTGGCAGTTGATTTTCTGCTTTTTAGCTTGCACACCTTTTAATGAATTATTTTTGACTGTATATATATCAGTTTTGTTCAATATCCAGATGTTGTTTACTTATTGGCGAACACGGTTGATTGTGATCGCAAAACAGAAATGCATATGTTTGACAAAACGAAAATTTGGAATCTTATTTAAATAATAATATTATGTGCACTATGGACATGTTATGTTGATAATCCCGCAAAAATACCCTAACCTCCATGATGTGGTGGTATTTTAGCGTCATTGTATGGTAACGCAGACCATCAACGACGCCCTCCTCCTTTATCCAGGCTTGGGACTGGCGCTAGCAGAGTACAACCAGTGGCGGAGTTAACGTCCATAATGTGTTAAACCTGTGCTATAAACGGTCTAATATGGCTTCAGCTACATCGTCAGGTATCTACGGGAAAATCGTTCATATTGTTCAATGCCATATCGGATGAACCGATCAACCTTTATTTATTTGACCAAAGTTTAACGTCGTCGTTTGACATCAAATTCCGTTGATGACAATTTATAGAATATACAGTGCAGTAACAATGAATTCATGTCATTTAAAATACACCATAAAATTGTCATATCAATATCATTGTCCCTTGCCTCAGCCTTAACATAATAATATTGTTAATTGTCATTAGTGTTCATTGTTTCACAGCAACATGGTTGACAGTTAATAACGTCAACTATTATATGCTTACAAGTTATGCCAAATATTTTGCCTGGGCACATTCAGTAATATTCTGCAGTAATTGTCTCTTGCAAGAAATATCACAAAAAATGATTGAATGTGTGTGTGTGTGTGTGTGTGTGTGTGTGTGTGTGTGTGTGTGTGTGTGTGTGTGTGTGTGTGTGTGTGTGTGTGTGTGTGTGTGTGTGTGTGTGTGTGTGTGTGTGTGTGTGTGTGTTGAGAAATGCTAACAAACCCAAATTTCGCTATAGAAATTGCGTAAATTAATTTATGCAGACGCTGTCCTCTGTTTCAGGCTTGGCTCTGGCACTGGCAGAGTTCGACTAGTGACGTAGTTTTCAATTTTTTTTTATCAACCTCGTTTAATGTCAAAGACAATCATGGTGACACACCGCACCAAGTTACAGGTCAGAGATGTAAAATTATACACAAGAAGTAATAATAAAGCTTAGTAGTCTAATAATAAGTAAGTAGGTGTAATGTACCAGTTGCAGAAAACGCACTCTGGCTTACAAGCGTACATGTACATGGGCGGAGACCTAGGGGGGGACAGGGGGGGACGGTCCCCCCCAATGGAGGCGTTGGGGGGGACGGCCCATGCATTTGCCCCCCCCAATGTTTAAGCGTTAAGGCATGTACACACACACGTCAGTAGAGTTCTAGAGAAAGACAATTTTAGTGGATGAAATACATATTTCTAATGATGTGAATTCCCGGTCAATCCAGGCTCTAACCAATAGTTATTTTGTCCCGCGCTGAATAGTTTGCGAACATCATACTGTGTGGATAAGATACCTCCTTTAACGTATTACCGGTTATTATTAAACCTTGCCAACACCCAACGTCACAACTGATAAAAAATTATTAATTTCCTTGGATCTGTTTCTATCGTGTTTATTGTTTTTTGAGTGTGTGTGTGGGTGTTTTTTAAAATAATTATGTAATAGATTAAACTTTCTATTATTGTTCATGGCTCCAAATGATGGGTGAATACTTTGATTTTTTACTTTAATGTTGAATATCTAATCTGCCATTAATTTCGTTGTTGGCCAATGAATGTTCAAAATTGTTTGTAAACATGCGTGTAATATTTGATGTTAATTTAACTAAGTAGCCTCGTGGTTATATTATGTGGTCATCATGAAATGTGCAATTGTATAATAATTTCGTCATCAAACTTCGGAAAAATGAAATGAAAACAGAGAGAAAAAGGACAAAGCTGCCGAACAGCTGAACAAAAGTGAATGGACATACGTTAAAATCTTTAAAGACGTCAACAGCCTTTCTATCTATAAGATGTCGCTAAACTTCTGATTAATAATAATAAATAACGCCACAACGTCATAATCGGTCTACTGCCACATTCCCTTGAGGCTTCCTTCAGGCTCGAATCAACCTCCAGTTGGACATGGGGAATAATTTGCAAAGTAAGTAAGTTAGTGTGTAAGTATTTTGTTTATTACTCCTCTTGAAAACGAACAATGGGACATAGAACATCGTTATTATACATCGGATTAGCAATAGGTAATAAAAACGTACGATTTAAAATTCCAAGATAAATATAGTATAATTACTAAACTATTATCAACAAACAAGTTAGCTATTTTTGAACAAAGAATTCCAATAGGAGATGTCTCTTACACACCTCTTTTCACTTTATTAAACTTTTTTTAAACAGAGAATCCCAATTGGGTATATTTCTTACACACCTCTTTTAACTTCACTAAACTATTATCATCAAACAAATTAACTATTATTTTTTACCGAGAATTCCAATTGGAGATGTCTCTTACACACCTCTTTTAACTTCAATTTCAATTTCAATTCATTTATTAAACTTTTTTTTTTTTTTAACTTTATTAAACTATTATCATCAAACAAGTTAACTATTATTATTGTTTTCAACTGAGAATTCCAATTGGAGATTTCTCTTACACACATATTTTAATTTTACTAAACTTATATCATCAGACAAGTTAACTATTATTATTGTTTTAAACTGTTAATTCCAATTGGATATGTCTCTTACACAGCTCTTTTAACTTTATTAAACTATTATCATCAAACAAGTTAGCTATTGCTATTGTTTTAAACTGAGAATTCCAATTGGAGATGTCTCTTACAGACATCTTTTAATTTTACTAAACTTATATTATCAGACAAGTTAACTATTATTTTTATACAGAGAATTCCAATTGGAGATGTTTCCTACACACCTCTTTTAACTTTACGGAACTATTATCATCAAACAAATTAACTATTGTTTTTTAGAGAGAATTCCAATTGGAGATGTCTCTTACACACCTCTTTTAACTTTACTAAACTACTATGATCAAACAAGTTAACTCTTTTTTTAAACAGAGAATTTCAATTGGAGGTGTCGTTCACACACCTCTTTTATCTTTACTAAACTATTATGATGAAACAAGTTAACTATTTTTTTAAACAGAAAATTCCAATTGGAGATGTCGTTTACACACCTCTTTTAACTTTACTAAACGGTTATCAATTCAAAGTATTTCGACATTGAGGGGGAAACTATAATTGAAGTCTTAAATTAAGACTATAAGCACTAAAATGATGAGGAAATTTGTTAATAAATGACTACCTGAAATGCTACCATTGTAGTGCTGAAAATCGAAATTTTTCGAAGTTTGGGGGGGGGAGATATGCCCCCAAACTTAGAAAAATTTCGATTTTCGTCATTCGGCCGCTCGTCCGTCCCCCCCAAAGTTCGGACCAGGTCTCCGCCTATGTACATGTATATAAGAAACAAATCACGACACATAAAAACAAAAACAAGACAAATCAGGCAGCCATCAACGGCGCCAATCATATAGCTCAAGCCAATAATTGATGGTAACGTCACGACAGAATTATCCTTAGGCGAAAACGCCGCTCGAGAAGCACAAGTCACCACAGTCGAACTCCTACGCGTTGGCTGCACGTGGAGTCCAGCCGACAGTTCTAGTACCGATTTACGATGATGGTAGTTTAACAGCATTTTCAGTGTCTACTAAGATCCTTTCTTTTCCCATTCAAGTGTGTAATCGTTCGGCTATCGATAAGGACGAACAAATAAGGACGAACCAGAGACAGCCAAAGACTTGGATGGACAACGTCAGAGAGGATCTGAATGAGATGAATATAAACATTTCAAGAGCAAAGGATCTCACCAGAAATAGACAAGTCTGGAGAAGTCACGTGAAAGCCTCATCGTCGTCGAATGACTGACGGAAGAGAGCAAAGAAAAAAGCGTCAACTTTGCGTGATGACTTTACTAACGTAGCCAAAAAGACCGAAAGTAAAATGATTTCTTTACACACCTTAAAACGAATAATGGCGAAGTAATAAGAGCGACATCCGATATTAAAAAAATAATCTTACCACGGTACATTGCTCACGATTTTCCGATAATTATGTCGTTTCTTAAATTTGTAGGCCTACATGAAACTAAAACGTATCAAGAAAAACTCTCCAATTTAACTCACAGTGCATGCGCACTCCCGTTATTAAAATCCCGTCCGTCTTTTTGAAAACGCGCAAAATAGTTTCTCATAATGAGTACACCGACCGCATACTGCAAGTCTGAATACAAAATGCACGCGATCATCACGCACTGATTTACCGAGCTTGAAGAGGCACCATAACAAGTGCACACACAAACATACAAATGTAATGTTATGAATATCAAACGCGTAAACTGACTAGTGTCCGTCTACATTTGAACACCTGCAAAACAGTTGCAGTCTACTATGTTATAATTGAATAATTCACTCGCGTTTATCTAAGTTCATCGAGGAGACAAGTGAACGATATAGCACATTATTACAATTACTACGACTGATGACAATCATTTAATGATAAAGATTTTAATCGACGCCAGAGTCTCAATTAATCGTCCAGGTCGTCAAAAATCGTTGAAAACTGACTTACAGCCCAGGATATGGAAAACCCTAAAATCTACTGCTGCAATCAAAGGTGTATGTTATTCTTTTCCACTTCGATGGACGGACGGATAACCCTGTTTCTATGAAATTCTATCATTGCCTGTGTTTGAAGTTCTGTAGCTGATCCTACGTTGCACTCATCTGTCACTAGACTTCGGACTTGTATCAAAACATCACGAGCTGTTGCGTTGCATAATAATTACTAAACAACAATATAATTATTATATCAGGGTAAGAATGTATGGGTGGAACCAATGCTATCACTACCCAATCACGAGTTCAATCAATATAGTAGCGTGCCCTTTAATTATATGGAATAGTTCGATACCGTTCTAAAGGTGTCTGAGGCAAACGTTCTGACTAAATGTGGCTTTACAAATTGCACGTCTAGCGTTTCCAAATGTTTATCTACTATATTCTGATCTCATTTTAAAGGCGTCTAAGTCAAGCACTTCACCGATTCGGTTACAGACTCCAATGGAAAACAATTCTCTTCCATTCAATTTTGAAGTGAGTAATTAAATATTCAAGCCAGTAGTTAACTGCGCAATGAGGAATTTTGATCAATATGCAAGTAAGAAATCAATTATTTCTTGCGATAGATAAAAAGTTCACCAAGACATTGCAAAACTTGTAATTCCATAATTGCAACGTAATACTGCTCAGCCTTCGCTTTTACGGTGTTTCTACTGGCACATGTCATGATCATAACGGTAATCGTAAAAATGATCAACACGACGGTAACGCATTTGGTCTAGGCCATAGCGACGGTAAAATAAAAACGTGAATAGGTCAAAAATCTGTATGACCACTGACACAGATATAGAGAGAGACATGCAAACAGAATTGTGAACATGCAGACATGCGTGCATGGAGATATGCATAAATACAGAGAGCCATACGTATGAGACTGAGCGACAGAGTATGCATGGATAAATGACAATGCCTAATAATAATAATAAGTACATCGAAGGTCGTCGGAGTCCATGTCAATTCCACCCTTTTGAAGTGATCAATTAATCGTCCATTTTGCGTTTGCATTCTGTTGTAAATTGTTGTTTTGTGGCTTGATTGTCTAGTTATAAACGTGCTGACCTCACAGGTTAAAGTTCTTAATGCTCCAACTCTCTATCCACTGTATCCACAACAGTTTGCTATCCTGATCTATACTAAATACAAAACGGTTGTCAAGTCCTTCATGTGACACTGCACGCGTAGTTTAATTATAGACGAGGTTGCTATGGACGATGACAGGATAACAATTCAAAGGTAATTATTATTGACAGTATAATTGTTTCTACTTGGTTGCTCTGAGATTATGATCATCATCCTGGACAGGGCGTCCCAATTAGTTGTATAAGCGTGTCGATTTTTATATAAGTATATTTAAATGTATTGTAACGGTGTCTAAGAGGACCTCCATTACCAATCACATAACGGTCATAACCTGTCCAATTACTTACTTATTAAACAATTATGCACTAATTTGACTTGATAAAACGTAATAACAGTCAGTCGATGATTTTTTTCTCTCAGTGGTTTTGTAACAGTCTTTGCATGTAACGTGTCTTTCTATCGATGTCAGGATCAGGAATAAATCTGTTTCTTCGGAATTATAATTATATGATGGTTTTTCAGTTGAAATACGTGGATAATTGTGCATCTTAAAACTAGAACACATTTTCATATTCTAAACAGTTTAACATCACTCTACGTCGCAATACGTAGCCTAACAACGTAACAAAGACGCTCGCTTATTTACATTCTAACCAGGGCTTTTTTAAGGAATTTTTAGAACTGCACAACTTCCATGATAGGCGAAGTTTGGTTGCCGATCTGAGGGGGGGCTAAAAAAAATTCTCGGCCAAAGCAGTTGATGACCTTTTTTGGTCATCGAGTTGAAAATCTCATAAAAACATACCATTTTTCCGGACAGTGATAGTTCTTTTTAAAAGTCCATTGTTTTGAAATGTCCATAATTGCAATTAAAATTAAAAAAGGTGTGCAATTGAAAATGTGTGCCAAAATAAAATATTTAAGTTTTCTCAAAAACCTGACGTGCTACAAGAAAACCAAAAACACCACTGTACTCAGCATTAATTGCCATTATAGTAAAAAAAGGTGTTCAATTCCAAATGTGTATCAAAATTAAATATTTCGGTTTTCTCGAAAACCAAACGTTCTACACAAAAAAGCACCACTGCATTCAGAATTAATTGCACTTATAGTAAAAAAACGGTGTGCAATTGCAAATATGTGCCAAAATTAAATATTTCAGTTTTCTAAAAAAAACTTGACGTGCTACAAGAAGAACAAAAACACCACTGCATTCTGCATTAATTTCAATTATAGTAAAAAAAGGTGTGCAATTTCAAATGTGTGCCAAAATTAAATATTTCAGTTTTCTCAAAAATTTGACGTTCTAGAAGAAACACAAAACACCTCTGCATTCAGCTTTAATTGCAATTATAGTAAAAAAAAGGTGTGCAATTGCAAATTTGTGCCAAAATTAAATATTTCAGTTTTCTCGAAAACCAGACGTGCTACAAAAACACAACGATTATACTGAGGCAGCTGAGATCTGTGTCTACATGTAGCTGTCTCACAAGACGTGACACGCCATCTGGTGCAAAGTTTGATCCTGAGCCGAAATGATATATGCAATGTCGCCTTTGCTAGCTTGCCACAGCGCAATATCATTCGGCTTCAGGTGGTCATCAATGCTACTGCTCGCCTAGTCATGCGATGAAATAAAATTACTTACGAAATTACTTACGATCAGTGCAAACCAGTGTCATTAAATATCAAATAGCATACTGTCAAGTTTTTTAAAAACTGAAAAGAAGACAAATTAATTTAAATTATTACAGAATCTTGCAGCGTTCGTACACATGTCGAGTGATTTTAGCGAGATAACGCTACGCCAACTTGCGAAAGAAACTAAGAAGGACTCATCACACGTACACTGTGTTACAGCCTCGAGTGGGCGATCAAGTTTCCTTCCACCCAGTTCTTCTACTGTAAGAAGAGTCCCAAAATGAGTTAATGATTTGGTTAGGCTGGTTTCAAAGTGTAGCTTCAAACGTCAATCACAAAACTTGCATTGAAACTACTATAGGCTTCTTTAAATGTTTTTTTTAGACTGGCGTGTTATTCCAAATCGGATGACAATGAAATCTAAAATTATTTTCTAGCTGCACAAAAATGATTTTACAACTGCACAAATCCATTTAGAACTACACATTTTGTGTAGAACTGCACGTTAAAAAAAACCTGATTCTAACCACCTTTCTTGTCCATTCTATGATTCGCATTCCTCTCATTCCTGTGCATTACGTTAAACTACAGCCTGGTACGCCTATCATTGGTTTCCCTCAAAGCATAGAGCTGCGGACAGCTCGGCTCTTATCGGTCGCTGGGGGATTATGAACGTAAATGCATCCAACGGCAATCGTCGAGCGTAGGCCTATGCTTATAAGCGCGTACAAGGCCCAACCTGGTTCAGCGGCTAATCAACTGCGAGATCAGCAAGAGATTGAGGTACTCAGCTTGTCATAATTTATACCAACACAGAACACGAATGGACAACACTAGAAAAGATTAAGATGAGTGAGAAACAGAGATGAGGTTTATTTTGGATAGCAGGTCATACTCTATCACAGGGCAGTAAGGTGCTTGAAGTGCTAGCGACTTCATTTTGCTAGCCTCGAAACTTATTAATCTATTTTTATTGGCAAGGTTTTATAATAACATGTAATACGTTAAAAGAGGTATCTTATCCACACAGTATAATGTTCGCAAACAATTCAGCGTGGGACTAAATAACTATTGGTTAGAGCCTGGGTTGTCCGGGAATTCACATCATTAGAAATATGTGCTTTATCTGCTAAAGTTTTCATTCTCTAGAACTCTACTGACGTGTGTGTGTACATGCCCTAACGCTTAAACATTGGGGGGGGGGCAAATGCATGGGTCGTCCCCCCCAACGCCTCCATTAGGGAAGACCGTCCCCCCTGTCCCCCCTAGGTCTCCGCCCATGATCATTACGATATCAAAACAAACGTTCATGATTATGCCAATCATTATTGCAATGACAAGCGTCTTCAAACAACGCCCAACCAAGGCATCATCAGGTGTTTGTTTGTATGTGCACTTGTTATAGTGTCCCTTCAAACTCTCTACTCAGAGGCGCTCCCATAGATGTCACCGAAAATCTGAACTGGGTGGTGCCAGACCTGAGCCTATGGAAAAAGGAAGACCGCGTCGTTTATCACGATTTAGCTAATCAGATTTCAAAGAGCTTTTGACGGCTATTTTAATCGAAGCTATAGAAAGTATTTTATAATGTTTTTATTCGATTCTTCTTCTTTAGGTCTGCTGCCTCTCGGCAGGTCCAGATGTCCAACTCTTCTCGGTGCCTTTTCTCTAAGTTTCCCATATCCATCCTCCATCATCCAGTCCAAGATCTTATCCCTAGGTCTTCCTCTTCCCCTCTTCCCTTCCATTTTGCCCTCCACTATGTCTATACCTCTCAGTATATGTCCCATCCAGTTCTTCTGCCTTGTTCTAATTGTATTCATCAAGGATCTTTCCTCTTCCACCTTCTTCAATACTTCTTCGTTTGATTTATGCTATGTCCAGCTGACCCTTTCCATCCTTCTCCATGTCCACATCTCGAACGCTTCTATTCGTTTGACATCCTCCTTTCTCATCGTCCAGGTCTCTGCTCCGTACAGTGTGACGCTCCAGATCAGTGCCTTGACCATTCTTTTCTTGATGTCTTTTCTTGATGTCTCGATTCAATCCTCCTTTCAATAGCTCCTTCGTTTTCGTGAACGCTTCTTTCCCCATCGCTATCCTCTTCTTGATTTCTTTGTGGCACTTCGCATCCTCCGATATCAGGCTTCCTAGACAGCAGAATTCAGTGACTTGCTCCACTTCGTCTCCATTGATTGTTATCTTCATATTCTTTTCCCATTTTGCTTCTCTACTTATTCTCATTACCTTCGTCTTACACACTACGGTTTTATAAATTGCATATTTTTATACAGACCTCTTTATTTCCGCCCGAATGCAGAAAGAAACAATAAAATGGGAATGCGAATAAGCAATGCTAGCAAAGATGATCGCAGAATAATTATAACATGATTATTACATAATCACAAAATGCCACAACTAACCTGTCTATGGTAGTGCCAGCCCCAAGGATGCTGAAAAGAGGAGGTCGACGCAAACGGTATTTAACAGTGTTTTTAATATTATTAACAAATAGCCAAACTAACACGACTTCAACTACGGCTTATTTTCCATAGCATGTTGTGAAAGCAGAGCAATCATTTCGCTATAATTATGAACATAATGATCACGATCAGTTAGACAACTGCTGCTCACTTCTCTGTTTGCCTCACAGCTGGTCGGTTGAATTGTCTATCACCGGACGGTTGATCACCGGACGATTGATCACTGCGGACGTTTGTTCATCGACCGATTGATCACCGGACGATTGATCAACGGACGATTGATCACCGGTCTAGTGGTCATTGGAATCTATTAACTGAGTACGAAAGATAAATGTCGTAATTACCGCTAGTAAAGATAAACATTTGTATGATACGATATGACAGACTCAATCTACCACATAATGTATTTAATTTGTAATGAAATTATAAGAAGTGAAATGTGAAAATATAGGCTACAGAAACGGCAAGCGTTATTAAACTGGTAACTAATCAGAAAAACAGATGCATACTTATTCTGATGTGCTATTTGCTGTGTTTACATTTAAGAATTAACAGAAACCGAACATGTTTATCTTTACTAGCGGTAATTGCGACATTTTTCTTTCATCCTCAGTTAATAAATAATATTGTAGTGACCACTAGACCGGTGATCAATCGTCCGCGCACCATTACATCTCTTCTTGTCACTTGTGACATTAAATGAATGAATTAGCCTACATTTCCTCTGTGACCTCTTGCCACTAATGCGAAAATCCATTTTAATATAACTTTACTATACATGTATTCCGGTAATCACGGTCGCCTAAAACACCTTTAAAATGTATGACCAAAATTATATAAATACTATTAACCAAGTGGCGCTGTTGATTGAATCGAAATCGGTATCCATTATAATTTGATCGAGAAAGAGTTCACCATCCACCAATATAATTGACTCGATGAACTTTATCACATGGTTAGGTTCAACTATTCATGATGAGTGAATCTGTGACGTTGTTGCTGTTGCGTAGAAATATTTAACCCGTGCAGGTTGCAAGCCCACCGCTGAACCTTTATCCTGACCTTTGACATACTCAGGCTACCATAAGATATCACGAGGCGGTATGTATGGATATCTTATCGCAGGATCGTTATTTAAAACCTGTTCTAACAAACTCATCCTCTGAACCATAAGTACTATGTATCAATACTGTTAATTTTGTTCACGTGCACCTACAGCGTCATACCTGTTGGGTTTGAAAATAAACGAATATACATGCGAATATACACACATTACATCGGAATCTCAGTATGTTGAATAGACAATCAATCAATAAATCAATCAATCAATTTTTTTTATTGGTCCGTATGTATGAAGCACACTAAGATATAAGGCAGGAAAATAGTTACATAAAGCATAACAAGTATCACAAGTTAATCAGGCAATAAAGGTGAGAACTAATTAGTTAACGCAAATTATAAAACCTTTGACCTAGATTGGAAATACCCCAGGAATATGATTATAAGAAGATCTTATTTAAACCCAGTGGCTATAGGATTGAGTGATACAAGTGTGAACAGTTAGCCATAAACCTGGAGT
This sequence comes from Lumbricus terrestris, assembly GCA_949752735.1. Lineage (NCBI taxonomy): Eukaryota > Metazoa > Annelida > Clitellata > Crassiclitellata > Lumbricidae > Lumbricus > Lumbricus terrestris. The sequence continues at coordinate 6,727,740 of OX457049.1, forward strand.
GTGTTAAGAGCCCGTAAGAGGTAAGTCCCACATTAAGCGCAACCACGAAACCGAAATTTTGAAATTGAAAATTGAAAATTAGACACCTTTTTGTCTAGTGATGAAACCAAAACTGGTTCAGTACCTTGCTCTTAAGTGCTGTAATATGCCGAGCAAATTTCTGTCCAGGGTAACGGCCAATGTTGTCATAGACCCTGGTCAAATCGGATCCATCCATCCATCTGGTCGAGGAACCCAGCGCGTTAAAGTTGCGGAACCAGTTTTACAGCCTTAATTCATCATTTTATGAGATACGAATCCAGTTTTCGCTGCTGCGAGACAAATTTGTAGGCCTACATCTATGAGAGAGATACCCTTTTCTCTAGTCTTTTTTAACGAGGCTGGAAGGAATGACTTTATGAACTACAGCTATTGCTAGTACTACTGCACTACTATGCTACTACTTCCAATGCGACTAATTCAGATTGTTTGACACGTTTAGCGTTACATACGGTCATGACATTTCCTAGTGAGATTTATTTGCAGAACATGCACATAATCATTCAAAATTTCAACAATCAACATTTGTGGTTGTAAATACAGTTGATGCGTTAGAAGAACGTGCGTCATTGATAGTGCTGGATGAACTGCTATAGTTCTGCTGCGTAAGAATTGATTATTGTGAAGCTCAGTTCAGACACTCTTGATGGTGGCATTCGGATGCTACAAGTTGCTTTCCTGTAACGCCCGCCCCTATCGGCCTCCCCGGAGTCGCCACTTCCGGATCCTCGCCTGATGGGACCGCGTGCTGCTGTGGACGAGCTCTAGAGATAGAGGGAGGACAGGATGAGGTGACTTCCGGGTTCGAATCCCAACGATGGAAAGGCGGCCAGTTATTTCGACTGCCGGACTCCCTATATGAAATTGGCGGCCTACTAGCCAATCTATCACTTCTTCGCAATATACCAGGGTGTGCGAAATCTTTAGGCCTAGCACCCAAAGTTTCTTCCAGGCCGATGGTCGAGTGGTATGGCGCGTCCGCAGTGGTAATAGCGGTGAGGTAACCAGGGTTCAAATCCACAGCAGGCTTGGGTACCGGCGATGCCTCTAGCCTTTCCAATCGTGATACAACTTCCGTCAGCGCTTCCCTGACATTATCTCTTACGGCCGAGATCTCTTCTCTTATCTCCTCTCTTACATTTGATTGCACTGAGGAAATAGCCTCGCTAACATTTGATTGCACTGAGGCAATAGCCTCGCTAACATTTGATTGCACTGCCAGGACATTAAACTCCACCGTGGCAATCGCCTCCTGTGTGTCCCTGGCATGCATCTGCATAGCTTCCTGAGTCGACTTAGCATTAGTCTGTATTGCCTCGAGCAATATCTCCATAGAAGAAGGGGGCCTAGACGGCTGAGTAGGAGTGACTGGTCTAGACTCCTCCATAGCGCTATAGAAATGACTTCTATTTTTATAGCTCACAATCAATCAAGTATTCATTCAACGTCAGTTGCATTCAATGCCATCAATGATCAAAGTCAGAAGTTTAATTAATATTTCTTATTATTCACAATCACTTGAATCTTCAATTGACATCAATTATGTTCAAAGCAATCAAACATAAAAGTCAGTAAGTTCAATTATCAGTTCCTATCCTGTGTAAAGACATTCAATGAAAATCAAATGCAACAATTCAATGCAAACACCTATCAACCGGAGTATGCCTAAATTAAATCCCGATTGACTCTCAAGTCCCACAGCCAATTTCAGTTCAGCCCAAAATATCTAAATAACCGATCGTATTAATTCCCCAATAAAGCGTACCTTATGTCCGAAGACAAGGGACAAAGCCGATCGTGTGCGAAGAACATCGACGAAGACGAATTCCAAGAGAGGCGACGAAGGCACAAGCAAGGCGTCGAGTTTGAAACGCCCGAAAAGATCAGCTAAATCCGTCGCTGATTTCACGCAATGAACAACAGTTTCGGCTATGTATCCAAGCCGTTTGAGAAAGACGCCCTTAGGCAAATAATACGAACAAACGCTTCGCAACACAATTCCGAAGAACGAGAACAGAGCGCTGACGATTCGAAGCCCACGATAAATCACTCCATGTGACAGGGCGAAGAGAGGCCTTGACCGATTAATCCAGGAGTAGATCCAATGCGAAAGCGAAGGCAAAACTCGCAACAACGCTGATATATTTCTCGCAACAAACTAACTCTCTTAATAATTCGACTCCATGTCGAGAGAGAATGAATCGCCAACAGAATTCTTGTATGCGCAACTAGTGCAAGCAGGCGCTTATCCTGGCCATGCTTCACCAACTTGATCGACCTAAAACTACCAACCGCCGCAATACATCCGACCGCCCTGAGATCCTGTGCGCAACTGAGCCTCTCAGCGTCGCGCTGCTCTTTTATTACTGCCTGACAAGGAGAGCGTCCCCCTTTCTGCGCATGACCAGCAAGTGAGCCGCGCGCGCAAACCCAGCAGCAACGCAGCTGTTTCAAGGCGGCAAGAATTAGCTGCCAGCTGCGTCCTCTCCTGTGTATCTCCGCGTCTATCTATAGCTCACTGTCTTTCTCCTTCTATCTCTCCTTCTGAAAAGCGCCATCTGCCGCTGATCACGTAGGCATCAAATGCACCAGTTCAACCTTGAGAAAACACACGTACACAGACCCACACGCCAACGGTGTTTCCTTCTCAATCCGTGTCCCTGCCTGTGCTTGTCTGGCTGGCTGTATTCCTCGCTCACTCTGATCGTCAGACCACCTCAGAGAGCGTGCGAAAGTTTAATTACCCTCATCGACTGCAAGCGGCGCGGCCTTTGAAGACAGCGACCGACGATCGCTGAGAGCGTGTGAACATATACCAATTAATGAAACAGCAACGACTGCTGCCTACGTCAGCGGTCGCTGTGACCCGTGTCAAGCGCAAATCAACATTAAAATATAGGTCACACAAGGCAGCTCAAAAATACAGAAATAAAACAAAAATATCAGATCCCTGAAACCCCATAATCGATAAAAAATTAAAATAATATTAGCGACCCGTAGCGTAGTTATACGTCGCTACACTATTCTCGGCCCTCCCTGATTTCAGGATCCTTTTAATTGGAAAAATGGATCCTGAAATGTTAGTAAGGCCATACTCCAATTTTTACATCAATGATTCAAATGCAAGAATTAAAAATATATGCAACGAACAGTCCTCAACGTAAGCATCAGAAAGTTCACATTTTAGCGTTAAATGTCAGTTCCAGCGAAAGAAACATTTATTATTATTATAATTATATAGCTCCATCGCTAATAATTCAGTAAAGCTCAAAAGCAATTCTATATATAGGTCTCCTTAAGCACAAAGTCCTCCACGGCAAGCATTGACTTAAGAACCCACGGGACAGCCACAAAAACCACTAGACCTTCGTTACCTTTACAACAGGTCATCTGATTAATAGGCCACCCATAGCCTTTACCATCGAGACTTCTTTAGGCATTTCACTGTAGGCAAACGTCTACATTTAAAGACTCATCTAAGCAGTTAAACCTAAGTCTCTAATCCCATTAACAACGGTACTATCATAGCAAATTACCTGAGACTACACACACAGCTTAAGTCTCCAAAGGCCAATGCTCATTATAACTATCCGTAGACTCCCCATCAAAGCTTACCGTAAGAGACCAAGCCTAACTTCAGCTTAATAAGCCGCTCCCTTCCCAACATCTTTCAGTAGGCCTACTTAATTATTAAAAATGCAACCGATTATGCACAGAATTAAAATAGGCCATTTAAACATAGGCTAACGTAACATATTATTGCAATTAACGTTACAAAACAGTCACATTGTATAATCGTAAAAATCCTAGGCCTAAAAGGATTATCATGATTTTAATATGAGATCTTAGTCTAAAGCACAAATCAACAGTTAGGCCACTTTAGTCTACTATAAATCCTTATGCATCATTGCATAGCATCAAGGCCTATTATCTTTCCTTCATTCTATTAGTGATGCAGCGGAGACTAACGGGACCACCCACGCGCCTGGGAAACACGATTGCTAATTAATCGCCGCTCACTATTCTCCCACGCTATGCATCTACAGCGTGCGTCTGGCTGTGAGAATTAGGCAATTGAACATCATCTCTATACATGTGGGCCCATGTGCATCGTACGACGACCGACGTCACCCTGTCCGTGCACAAAGTTAGGCCTATTTCTACGAATCCAAAATTAGGTCAATCAATAAATCGTAGCAAATCCTTTACTAAATTAATATTAATAAAACCCGGCATGGCAAATCTACGCGTATTGCAAATCAAATGTCAAATTATATCGGCCAACATTATTCCTGCGCAGATAGAGCTCCTATATATATGCCTGGCCCTAGTTAATTTTATTAGGCCCCGCAGTTTAACCATATAATTCCAATGCAGGCTGGAGTCAGGCAAAACAGCAAAACTAGTGCAAAACAGATTACACAGCGTAGGTAACTTATCACTTATGTCTCCTGCGTATTTCCATTGCTAAAACCCTTAGGCCTACAATTTTAATCGTGGCATGTTATTTATATATATACAGGGCTGACAATTTTTGCCGAACTTCCGAATAGTAAGCCTATATGCTTAACCCCAAGGTAAACTATATATATATATAGGCCTAATCCCTCAAGATGCAGTCAAGTGCTACATGGGTCGATTAACCATTTACTTAGCGCCTTTTACCTCATCAAAAATGCATCTATACACTTAATATGTACATAAACGCTATGTGGGCCTACCAAACACTTATGTAGCGCCTTAATTATTATGCATCTATACAATTACATATATACGATGATAATAGTTACGCATATAAAAATTCTATGCAAGGAAATTAGGAGCTTTAGAATTTAACTGTGCAAACCTCTTAAAATTATTTTTAAACAATCAGACTATAGATAAAGCGAAACATAGGCCTAATGCAGATTTCGCCTCCGAGCATTATCTCAGAATCACTTCTTAGAGACATAGGCCTACTATTTTAACCTAGCCTCAAGAAAGGTCGGTTAAGTTCACATAATCACATCATCATGGCTAATTCCACTACAAGTCTAAGTTCAAGGTCACATAATCGTCATCAATGGCCTTAACTAAAATAGGCAACCTTATGTATACATCAACAGGTAAAACCCATATTTATATAGCGCAATGCAGGCAATGACAGTCCAGTTTTCTGTCTACAGCAGAGGCAATACTGAAATTGTCCATCGCTGGAATACAATGCAAGGCAATACAAATATTAATACTATGCAATACACATATGAATGCACAATATACGATGTAAAAATTCAGTTATTTACACAGTAACACACACATGTAAAGCCTTCCACATGTAAAGTAAACGTATTCATCACAATCAAAATAAAACATGGTTACAGATGCTTCTGCATTCATAACGGCCGCGATTAAGCGGTCATTCAACAGAGTTACCCAGCTGACGTGAAGTTCTCAGGCGGACGACTTCCTGTCGTTTCACCCAGCGATCGCCAGTGGTGGTCGTCGGAGGACCCATTGCGGAGCGGACATTTCCGCAGGAGGTGGGAGGGGTCGTCACAGTAGAAACAGCGGCGCTCCTCATTTTGCAAGTTCCGGTCACCATCTCGCCTCCTCGTCGATGATGGCGACATCCGAGATCGACGATTCTGGTTGTCGTGATTACCGTTCTCCGGCCGTCCCAGGTTGTCGCTCGGTGCAACCTGCTGCTGTTGTCGAAGAGGGCAGAGGCGCGCTATGTGGTCCGTCGCAGAACACTCGAAGCATCTCCGCGGCGATGGTCCTACCTCCGTTTCCATTTCCCTTTGTGGTCGACGTCTACAGGCCGAGCTCATATGACCGAGCCGATGACATAGGAAACACCGTGGATTTCCCCGCCCGTTACCTCCATTGGTGTTCGACCAATCGTTTCTTGTTGACCCGTTCTGCCCTCTCCACGCACCGCGATTATTGTCTCTGTATTGTGGCGCCGAAACGGGTTGTCGCTCCAGCTGTCGCATTATTTGCTCCACCTGCCGTTTCAAAACCCTCATTTCCGAATCTTCTTCCTGTTCTTTAATTGCGTTGATTCGTCCATGTCGACGTTCGTGCTGCTCATGGCCACCGTCTTCCGCTTTCTGATAGCCGTCCAATCGCATCGCTACCTTGTAGGCTTCGTCGAGGGATCTCGGTTCTCGCTCTCGGATTTTCAGAGCAAGCGTTCTATCTCTCAGGGCATCCAGGAATGCACGAACAGCAATTGCTTCGCTGTGGACAGTCGAAGAGCCCGGATACGCACGCGAGGTCAGACGGCGCACATCATCGACCAAGGCTCCCATATCTTCATCGGCTTTCTGCTTTCGAGTACTCAGCTGTGTCTGAAATAAAGCTTGCTGTTCAGCGTTACCATATCGTTCTCGAAGTCGCTGTACCAAAGCCGTCCAAGTGTCCAAGCTATCTGCGTTCGACTCGCTCAGCAAATGAGTCGCCGGTTCAACCAATGAGACTACTAATTGGTTCAACCTCTCCTCGTCCGTCCATCTGTTATTCCTGGCGCACACGGAGAATTTTCGTAAGAATGTTTCAACGTCCGTCTTTCCGCTAAAAGACCCGAGTTTCAGGAATTGTGTTGGCTTAGGAGGAGAAGTCGATGACTGTTTAACCTCGCCCTCTTTAGCTGTTGCAGACGCGGTCGGTTCAAGTTCCTTGACTGTTCCCTTTGAACTGATCGACGGTAGCTCCCAGTCGCCGGTCGTTTGCGTTGCGACGGTGGTCGTCGGGACAATTTTGATAGGACCGACCGAAACGTTGGTAGCCGCCAGTGCTTCCGTTTCACCAACCGCAGACGTTGCTTTATTATCGGCCGTCGTTTCATTTCTCTCCAGAGGTGTCGACTTCATTACCGCCTGACATCGCGGTAGTTCGGCATCACGGCTAAATCCGAAGCTTTGCGCGCCGAGGCACGAACTCATCCTCGCCGATTCCACGACCGTTGGCCACCGAGGAAAGACGGCGTCGCTTGGTCGAAGCGGGTCGAGACAGCGAAGCGGGTCAACCCAAACCCGGTTGTCGCTGCTACCGTAGAAAGCGCTCGGAGTGTAGGTCGGAGCATACCTCCACGGCATGTTTGAATGGTCGGGACGAGCGTATGGTTGCATCCAATCGACCGTTGCAATCGCCGCTGGTCCAGGAGGAAGGTCGGGTCGAGCGTAGTCTCGACCAACCATGGTCGAAGTTGCACGACCGTCGAGGACGCAGTCAGGCATTGACTGATAGGTCGGCATTACCGACGCTGGTTGTGTAAAGTCGATCCGACTCGGTGCCATTTCCACTCTTTGTTGATCGACATGTGCGAGCGACGCTTGCATTCTCCATTGTGGATCCGGTCGAGGATACTCGACGAGAGGAAGGGACGAAGAGGCCAAAGGGACTGGGTTGACCTTATCACCCCCCTCCCGTGACAATTTATTAGCGATCGGTTTATTCATATCCAAATTTCTAAACTCCGGTTGCTGTGCTGCATGCATTCTGTTATCAATTATTTTAACAGTTTTAGGTCTAAATTCCATTATTTTGCTGATTTCAATGTCTACACTACCATCATCAGACATTATTTCCACATTATCAGCAAATTCCCTTTCCTTCCTTCTTTCAAAAGAAATTGCCATTTCGCCTGTTCTAGCATAGTCAGTTTCCTCTTCTAACCTATCATCACCAAAATCTCTAGAACTAATTTGACCCCACTGGCTGGGACCAATTGTAACGCCCGCCCCTATCGGCCTCCCCGGAGTCGCCACTTCCGGATCCTCGCCTGATGGGACCGCGTGCTGCTGTGGACGAGCTCTAGAGATAGAGGGAGGACAGGATGAGGTGACTTCCGGGTTCGAATCCCAACGATGGAAAGGCGGCCAGTTATTTCGACTGCCGGACTCCCTATATGAAATTGGCGGCCTACTAGCCAATCTATCACTTCTTCGCAATATACCAGGGTGTGCGAAATCTTTAGGCCTAGCACCCAAAGTTTCTTCCAGGCCGATGGTCGAGTGGTATGGCGCGTCTGCAGTGGTAATAGCGGTGAGGTAACCAGGGTTCAAATCCACAGCAGGCTTGGGTACCGGCGATGCCTCTAGCCTTTCCAATCGTGATACAACTTCCGTCAGCGCTTCCCTGACATTATCTCTTACGGCCGAGATCTCTTCTCTTATCTCCTCTCTTACATTTGATTGCACTGAGGAAATAGCCTCGCTAACATTTGATTGCACTGAGGCAATAGCCTCGCTAACATTTGATTGCACTGCCAGGACATTAAACTCCACCGTGGCAATCGCCTCCTGTGTGTCCCTGGCATGCATCTGCATAGCTTCCTGAGTCGACTTAGCATTAGTCTGTATTGCCTCGAGCAATATCTCCATAGAAGAAGGGGGCCTAGACGGCTGAGTAGGAGTGACTGGTCTAGACTCCTCCATAGCGCTATAGAAATGACTTCTATTTTTATAGCTCACAATCAATCAAGTATTCATTCAACGTCAGTTGCATTCAATGCCATCAATGATCAAAGTCAGAAGTTTAATTAATATTTCTTATTATTCACAATCACTTGAATCTTCAATTGACATCAATTATGTTCAAAGCAATCAAACATAAAAGTCAGTAAGTTCAATTATCAGTTCCTATCCTGTGTAAAGACATTCAATGAAAATCAAATGCAACAATTCAATGCAAACACCTATCAACCGGAGTATGCCTAAATTAAATCCCGATTGACTCTCAAGTCCCACAGCCAATTTCAGTTCAGCCCAAAATATCTAAATAACCGATCGTATTAATTCCCCAATAAAGCGTACCTTATGTCCGAAGACAAGGGACAAAGCCGATCGTGTGCGAAGAACATCGACGAAGACGAATTCCAAGAGAGGCGACGAAGGCACAAGCAAGGCGTCGAGTTTGAAACGCCCGAAAAGATCAGCTAAATCCGTCGCTGATTTCACGCAATGAACAACAGTTTCGGCTATGTATCCAAGCCGTTTGAGAAAGACGCCCTTAGGCAAATAATACGAACAAACGCTTCGCAACACAATTCCGAAGAACGAGAACAGAGCGCTGACGATTCGAAGCCCACGATAAATCACTCCATGTGACAGGGCGAAGAGAGGCCTTGACCGATTAATCCAGGAGTAGATCCAATGCGAAAGCGAAGGCAAAACTCGCAACAACGCTGATATATTTCTCGCAACAAACTAACTCTCTTAATAATTCGACTCCATGTCGAGAGAGAATGAATCGCCAACAGAATTCTTGTATGCGCAACTAGTGCAAGCAGGCGCTTATCCTGGCCATGCTTCACCAACTTGATCGACCTAAAACTACCAACCGCCGCAATACATCCGACCGCCCTGAGATCCTGTGCGCAACTGAGCCTCTCAGCGTCGCGCTGCTCTTTTATTACTGCCTGACAAGGAGAGCGTCCCCCTTTCTGCGCATGACCAGCAAGTGAGCCGCGCGCGCAAACCCAGCAGCAACGCAGCTGTTTCAAGGCGGCAAGAATTAGCTGCCAGCTGCGTCCTCTCCTGTGTATCTCCGCGTCTATCTATAGCTCACTGTCTTTCTCCTTCTATCTCTCCTTCTGAAAAGCGCCATCTGCCGCTGATCACGTAGGCATCAAATGCACCAGTTCAACCTTGAGAAAACACACGTACACAGACCCACACGCCAACGGTGTTTCCTTCTCAATCCGTGTCCCTGCCTGTGCTTGTCTGGCTGGCTGTATTCCTCGCTCACTCTGATCGTCAGACCACCTCAGAGAGCGTGCGAAAGTTTAATTACCCTCATCGACTGCAAGCGGCGCGGCCTTTGAAGACAGCGACCGACGATCGCTGAGAGCGTGTGAACATATACCAATTAATGAAACAGCAACGACTGCTGCCTACGTCAGCGGTCGCTGTGACCCGTGTCAAGCGCAAATCAACATTAAAATATAGGTCACACAAGGCAGCTCAAAAATACAGAAATAAAACAAAAATATCAGATCCCTGAAACCCCATAATCGATCAAAAATTAAAATAATATTAGCGACCCGTAGCGTAGTTATACGTCGCTACATTCCCATAACTTCCCGCAAGTTGCTTTCTCATAACTCCCCGCAAGTTGCTTTCTCATAACTCCCCGCTGGCTGTTCACTCTGCCAGTGCCTGGCGCAAGACTGGATAAATGAGGAGGGTGACGCTGATGATAATTATTTGCTATCACACAGTTACGCTAAATTGAAGCTACATGTACTTTGCATCTCTTGTATTACAGTCAACGCCTTTTTGTCATAAATCGACGATGTTAACGTCTGTATTAATAAGAGGAAATTGAAATCCGGCAATCAATGGATATCATAAAGTAACATTTAGACACCTGTTGAAAAAATTAAACTAACACTATTATGATGATGGGACACGTTGAATTAAAAAAGTACTGCAGTAGCCAAAAACAAATTCCTGTCCAGAGTGACGGCCTCTGTTGTCATAGACCCTGTTCAAATCGGATCCACTCCACTCCACTAATTATTCGGCTGTCATCAGTTCGGCATTATTCCGCCTTTATTGTTCCACCCATATTATTTATATCGAATCTATCAAACCTAAACAAACTTTTTGAAGCAACGATTCTATAAGATAACCGTATAGGCGACGCTTAAGCCCGGTCTGGGGCAGAAGACAGTAATGTTGCGCTCTAATCCAATCCACGACTACAACGATCGATACTCGGTAAGCGAATTCTCGCAATGTGTCATGTACTTGGTATGCATGGACATAGTTTATACACCATAAAAATTCTGAGAAGTTCTCTGTAGACACAATTTGCATTAGCCGCGCAATTAATTTTCCGTGCATTAGACACCTTCAGAACGTCAGCATAATGGTTTTAAAATGTGATCGGAGTTCGTGAGTGGATAAATAGGTTCAGGTATTGTTAGAACTGCACATTGCACAACTCCTACTTTCCTTGCCCATCTTCCATGGTAAAATTGCTTCCAATTGGTGGAAAAGGACCTTTTTTGCTAGTTTTAACCGTTCTGAAGTGCTTCTACAACAGCACATATCCATTTAGAACTGCATATTTTGTGTGCAACTGCACGTTAGAAAAGTCCTTATTTGGTTGAAGTAAGGAAAGATCGAAAACTTTAATAAAAAAAATTATGCACTTTGACAGTGCCAGTAGGCTAATAAGCTTGAAGGATGATTGAAGTCATGAAATCAGTAAACTTATCAATAATATTAGAAACCGAAGCTACTTCGCAGCATTTAATTTGTTTCACATTACACACCTTTAAAACGTTGCAGCAGTTGTTATATATATACAGATCGGAAGACTCGATCGGAAGAATTGCAAATAACTCAACAACTACTTGTACTTTAGCAGTTGCAGTCCAATGACCAGCTGATTATCTCCATTCATCTCCATGTAAACATTTAATCGGCCTCCAATCTCTTTGTGTCCTTTTCTCCCCGTCCATGTCTCTGACCCATACCGCACCGCACCGCACTGCACTCCATATCAGTGGCTTTAGTATCCGTTTTCTTCTGATTCGTGCCCAGTTTTTACTGTTGTAGCTCTCTATTGTGAAAATGCCACTTGTAACATGTAAGATAACTAAAGCGGTTTTCTCGCAAAATCAAAGCATTATTCCCCGTTTTAATTGGCAATTGCCATGTGGCAATTGGAATCTGCCGTGATCACTGTCTCTTCAAGGTATCAGATATCTTTCACCTGATTAGTTAGAAGATTGAAACGACCAAATTGCGCCAGCAACCTATGCTAATTGGTTGGACTTGGGTAGATAGCTGTCTTAGGCCTACGTTCTACGTGGAGTGCGGTGGTGCAGTGGGTATGCGCGTTGCCTTACAGCCACACTGTAGAGACCGTTTGGACAAAGAAGAAGGGTGACGTTAATAGTCGTTGTTATCACACGGTGTCGTTAATCTGAAACTACAACTACTAGAACTAGATAGACTAGAATCATTTCCATTGATCTTGCTTTTTAAGCCGTCCTCCTGCAGTAATACAAGCTAGGAAGAAATCCTTCCCATTAGACACCTGTTTAAAGCTTAATTGATTTGCTGTATAAGAATGTGGCGCCAAAGGTGCAATTAAAGACGTCAACGACCTGCGTGCCATACGGCGTCGTCAAACCGAGGGAAAAGCAAAAAGGTGCAATTAAATCTTCCATGAATATGATAATGGCCTCATCCGATCCTTTTTCTATCACATGATTACTGAGTATTGGCACTGAGAACTTATACACAAAGTTAAATCCATAAAAGAGGTGTCGAAAATATCGTAAAAATGAAAGCAAGAAGGAACAGCAGCGAAACCTCTTTGAGAACCGCGGATCATCATCATCATCATCATCATCATCATCATCATCATCATCATCATCATCATCATCATCATCATCATCATCATCATCATCATCATCATCATCATCATCATCATCATCATCATCATCATCATCATCATCATCATCATCATCATCATCATCATCATCATCATCATCATCGGCGGCGTACTTCGGCGGTCTGCGTAGGTTAGACTCGAAGATGTGCTTGATGAAAGTCTTCCAACGTCCAAATCCTTGGCTGAAACGACGATTAAGTTCGGTACGGAAACCAAGCGCCAGAAAACTCTAACATTCTCGACGTAAACTGCTCACGAGCTCGTTCACTTCCGGGTCTTATTCGGGTCCAAAGTATGACGATTTTAGGGGTTGTCGTGACTGAAAACCTAGGATTTGAAGCCCATATCAGGCGAATATGCATCCAGGCAAGACAGTCGCTTTATGCCTTGCGAATCATGACTGCACACGGCCTCAAGGGACCAAGCCTGCATGACGTTGTTAGGATGACCGCTGTAGTGGCCCGCATGTTATATATATATATATATACAAAACACTTAAGAAATGGACGCTATAACAAGTGCACATACAAACAAACAAGTGCACATACAAACAAACAATTGCACGTACAAACAAACAAGTGCACATACAAATAAATACATCAGTGAATGAATAAACATAAGCTAATATTTATTGCTTTGCTCAGCGTAGAAATAAACCGCAAATTGCTCTTGTTACTGAAATTAAAATTTTCCATCGACAATAACAACACGTTAGCAATTTCAAAAGCAGCATAACTTCTATTTTCTATTTTCTAGCATTACCTTGTAGCGACGAGTAGTCGATGCGACCTGAATTCTTCGCTGGTTTGAGAATTATATATAGTAAAGTGAAACTACTTTTAAAAGGTGTTTTATGTCAATGACGATTTTACAGTTGCCGCGCTGACATAATAATTATGCATAGCTGCCGTTATTCAAAACCTCTAATTTATAAAGGGTTACGATATTGCCAAACGCAATAGCTTAGTTTATTTTAGAGCGTTTCGTCCATTGGCCATTGATGTAAATTTCAAATTCGGTTTGGAGCCCAGAGATATCAAATGAATTTCCGGTTTCCATGGAGACCAGAGGTGAGAAGCGATATCTTTAAGAATCCATGGCCGTGGAAATTAATTCGGATTCATACAACGGAAACTTTCGCGTTGGAAGTTGTTTCAAATCGACACTAATGTAACTTTCCAAATTGCACGTGACATAAGACAACGTTGGATGGATGGATCCGATATGACCAGGGTCTATGACAACAGAGGCCGTTACCCTGGACAGAAATTTGCTCGGCATATTACAGCACTTAAGAGCAAGGAACTGAACCAGTTTTTATAAGACAGCGTTGAAACAGTTTTAAATATATTGTAGTGTCGGTGGGAGGAGATGGAGAGGTGTGCACTGTGCAGAGGGTAAGTATGCAGAGGGAGCCGGCGTCACTTGTAATGTAGCCGGTGTCGACTATTATAACATGGCTGTTGGCGAATTGCAGCGTAGAAGGTAGTGTACGCTGACTGAAGCACCGGCGGTGATGATAGTTGTTGCGGTCGATGGCACGCTCGACCACGAGCCGTTACCGTTACGCCCAACCACTTGATGACGCTCAGTAGTCATTTAGTTTTAATTAATGAAGTAGGAAGACGACAATGAAAGCGGTTTCTTATTTAACTCTAGCTTAGCACCAAACCAAATGAAGTTCTCGTTGAAGTCCGAAGTCCTAACTAAGTTTTAACTGTCTTGATTAGAACGTCAGCCTCTATTTATGCTATTCGTAAAGTCGGTCAGTGGGCCTGAGCAAAGTGTGCGTTCATACTACCTGGCGCCTTCGCTGTATGTCTTGGTAGGTGTGCCTACCATGATGGATGGTTACCATCAGGCGCCATGGTATCAGCCCCTACATTATTATTGTCCGACGTCATTATTTTGGTTATTTGGCCAGTTTATCGATCTGCAATCAACAGAATTTCATACTCCAACAACTTCTAAAACTCAATCGAAACTTAAAAGAGGTGTCTTCTTAGGATATGCTTTTCAATTGCTTTTCAATTGCTTCTGTTTTACCATTAGTTTTTGTGCCTGCTGAGTTCTCGGACACAGCGTGCGTTAAACTGAAACTGAAATACTAATGCGTGTTCGTCATCTAAAATAACGAAATGCAATTATTACGGACGTGCAGTGTTGTCTTTATCATTTTATCAGTCTCAGTGTTGTCGTTGTTTGGCAGGTGGTTATACGATGATTGTCCTGTCGACATTAGCGGTCTGCAAGATGATTATAGCACAGCTGCTGATTGCATACAACTATACTGTGCAAGGTAACACTACAGTATAATGATACGAGAAAATGCCTTCTAATCGAAGGCTGCATTGTATAAAACTATTCGTTGTCTACGGCAACGAACTCTGTTGTCATAAGCTATCGCTAAACCCTTATAAATTCATTCACCGGTGACAGTGCCAAGCCAAGATAGAGAAAGGCGACTCTTATGGTCTTTGTTACACATGACATGGCACACACGTTAAACTGAAACTACTACTACTACTACTACTACTACTACTACTACTACTACTACTACTACTACTACTACTACTACTACCGAACGTTGCTATCCACTTACAATGTGATCGCCCTGAGGTGCACTGCAAAAATAATTATAAACATATTAAATCCTTAAAAGAGGTGATGATGAAGATGAAGGTGGAGGTGGAAGATGGTCATTTCATAGCGATGATGGTGGCCGTTTGCGATAGTATTATTTTTATTATTGATTTAGGAATCAACGAATTAATTAGTGAATTACGTATAATTAATTAATGGATTAAAGTAATTTAATCATACCTCCCTGTGTACCTCCACGAGGAGCACGGAAGGTCGACAAGAATGAAAAAGGACAATTCATGATGCGGTAAACTCTCATGGCGAGGACGACTGAAGTTCAAGTTCAAGTTCCCTGTGTATAATCGCTGGCACAATGTATATCAAATTCAACAGATAATTGTTAACAGATATTTTTCCATGCAGACACTTAGTAGTTTGTAGATTAGCAGATTTTTCTCTGTCTATAAGGCATTATTTAGGTGAGGGTCAATGCTGGTAAGTCAACTGTTGACATTGTCATCAGTGATCAACGTTACTTCATTAATATTTTACACACCTTTAAATTCTGATTATGTATAATAATTAGTTTATTGGTTCTACATAATGTCCTACTTACATCATTATATCACGTTGTACTCGCATTACCATTTTAAATTCATGAAAAAAAATGTTTCGCTTCGTTTACATCCTGGCCCAACCACACCTACACCACACCCCAACTAACCACCATCCCAATCCGCACCCTGCTAGACCACGCCCGCGCTGAAATGCAATCACAATAATTCAAGTATACATGTATTTGTACAAGGACAATGACCCTGATCAGCAATGATTTCAACACTGAGGCACCCTTGACTAGGTTACTTGCTTGGATCAAATTGTGAAAATTAATGGTGGCGAAAACTACTTTCAGATATAATAACCCTCAGTCCTACGTTATTATTGAAGAAACGAACATTGCAAATATATAAGATGGTTGGCCAAGATTAAAAGGTGTCTTATCGCATATTGCTGAATTAGCATCATAATATTAAAAATTTCACGAAAAAATACTCTGACGTCTATTAACTTTATGATTACATGGTTTGTTCCCACATTAGTTCGTTACTCAATTATATCCGAAAAGATAAATTATATCACATTTTATATATCTTCCTCTCTTCCATATCTCTCTCCATCCCTCTCTCCATCGCACCACCTCTGCCGTTTTTCCTTCCTCCATCCTTCCGTCCTTTACCCGATGTGTTATCTACCATCTCGACCGAAAGCCATACCTAAATATTTAACACCATTCGTGCATGCGGCTACGGAACCAAATGATTATATTGAGCACGTGAATCTTGTTACTTTCACTTTGATATCGAGTTACATTAATAATATTATTATCAGCTATTGCGTGTTCAACGTTACAGATATTTTCTCTGAATTTTTATTCTGTGTATTACACGACACCTTGAATACCGTTAGCCGACACAAGAAAGTTGAACGTATTTGTGATTTAAACGTACTAGTGACATTGCTCTATATATAACGTTATTGTGACCGTTTTGTAGGTGTGTGAATTATTAACTTCTTTTCCATCCTTTTCAACAACTGTTGACTCTCGCATGAGAAAATTTCCTCTTAAACTATTGTTCAATTTATCAATTAGCGTCAAATCATTCTTGCAGAGTGCTACCAATCTTGTAGATGTAACGAACGAGATAAACCTTTATAAATTAAACCGTTTGAAGCTGTTTTTAAGAATATTGTAATTCTTTAATGTATTTACATCAGTTACATACATTTTTGTGAATGGTAACCATTTCGCTGTCCCCCGTCGCTTGGTGCGCATCAGTCCATGGGATGGTCCGCCATTCATCTGAGCTTTGAATTGATAGGCTAATTATTATAGAACACAATGTACAACACAACACTATACAACACAATACACACAAATCAAGAGTTATTTGATAATGACCTCCTTTCAAAGCTCATGAATACACATTGAAGTTCGGCAACCATTAAAAATAATCTATATGTTGACTCTTATTCACGACCACACCGGGCAGAAATGCAAGAAATATTTCCGCAGTTTGCAACTCAGCCGTAATAGTTCAGAGCTTGCTATGCGTAGGTTATGCTTAATGACACTATGTCCTGACAATGATCAGTAGCTACCTCGTCCTCCTTATTTTATGAGCATAGAGACTGGCTGAAATCGATTATAAGAAGTGATGAGATTTTGCTTAACTTATTATTACGGTATATTATAGTGTTTGACGACATGGTTGCCGAGTCCCGGCTTATAAACCTATCATGCTCTACATTTTAAGCTACAAGCAGATTTGGCTACAGTATCCAACGATGTTATTGTGTAATAATACTGGCAATGGATTCGATGTGCTGAATGTTTGCTCAGTATTTATAGAACTGATTAGAAATTTTATAAAGGTGTATAAATTGAAGTTGTGCTGCAATTAGTCTACTTAGAATTCACCAACAGTATAGCTATATTATGTCATGTCCACTCAAAACATAATCACACAGCTGGTACGAGATCGCAGCTTTAAATTTTTTAACGCCCTGTGCGTAATCAAAACTTTGTGCCACTGATCACTAGACTCACCCACCCACAGTTAAGCTGAGAATTGGAGTCACTCCAGTATATAGCTGCGAACGAGTTTTATTCTGCAATGAATAACGATATCAAGTAAATAAAAAGGCAGTCATGGTTGATTGACGTCCATCCTGCCACATTCTATTTCTTAAATACAAATATCGTTTCTAACTACAAGCAAACTAATCTTTGACACCGCTCAGCAAAGCTAGAGCGTCTGTCTGAGCTGATGATGGCGTCGCAAGAGTTTGGCCAGTGATATTGTTGTTAAGTATATCCTGCATTTGCTCATGAGTGATAATTGATAGTAGCTTGTTTAGTACTGTTCTATCAACTGAATTTCTTCCGTTATAAAGCTTTTCGTTGTTTCAATCGCTGTTCAATATCTGCTTTATTTTCCAGTGGTATCCCGTCTTTGTTTTTCTCTGTGGCAAGTCTGGGGTTTTCAACTCCACATATTTCATTAGACACCGTCAAACAGTTCTTGATGGGCTATAAATAAACTAATCGATAACACTGTCGCCATGCTACATATATTATACGTAAATAAAATGTGTCTGCTCATGAATGAATTATCGGGTTATTAATCTTTTCGATGAACTACGTCAACACTTTGACAATCTGCAATGATTCTGCATGGCTAAATGGAGAGGATGACGCTTACGATCTTTGTTAGTACACATTGTCGTCGTTAAACTGAAACTACTCGATAGACTTAACCCTCATAGGGTCACGATTTTTCCCAACCGATTTTGGTCACAGGGGGGTAAAAAAATACCCCCACTGTGATTTGCATGATTCTCATGATAAACTCCGATTTTTAAGTATAAAACTAAAATAAATTATTTATAGAAGGTTCGAGGAATGCACTGGAACCAAAGTAACATATGCAGCACTGCAGGGAAATCAAAATGGCGGACAAAATGGCGGCCAGAATCTTAAATGGCTATAAGTGAAGTTATGTATGCAATGGAAAGATGATTTCAGAGTCTAAATCAACATTATCGAGGTCAAGGGATGCAATGGAACCAATGTCACATATGTGGCACTGCACGAAAATCAAAATGGCGGACAAAATGGCGGCCAGATTCTTGAATTGGCTATCAGTAAAGTTCTGAATCTAATGAAAATATGATTTAATAAATTCTTTGTCAAATAAATTCATGAAAGCTACATTCTATATGTAGCATTGAGCCTATTATGCAATGAAATTATCATATCTAGTCGAAATTTTTAGTAGCCTGTGATTACACTGCAGTTTGAATATTGCTGTCATTATATAAAATTATGTGCCATATTCATGCTTCAATGTTTCATAACCTGATCTATCAATAGTTTCAATGTTTCATGACTTGACAGATAAAGGGTATACAGTCTTCAGGCCTTGTTGCTGTCTATGCAATTGCGTTCAAGTTTACATTGCAAGATCGCACTTCGACAGCAGTAGGGCTTGATGCTTCGCGTGATTTGCTGTAGACAATTTCATTTATTCATCCTAATTTTATGAAACCAAAACAATTTCTATTATAAAGTCCAGATACTGATAAGGAGACATTTTAACATCAAGACACTCATGTATAAAGCATGCATAATGCTATGTTTAAAAATTCCTGAGTAAGATAGCTTGGACGTGGTACATTTTCGTACTTTATAGCTGAGTTGGGTGCATGAATAACTAATGAAACTGGATGCATTCTGTGCAGAAAACATATTTAGGAAAAGTCATAGAAGCGATTTCTTCAACTATTTTCAGGGATTACAATTTCCGTGAAAAACCGAGATGGGGGTATTTTTTTTACCCCTTGGTGACCCTATAAGGGTTAAACAGTGAAGCTTAATAAATGCATAAAAATAATATGACTGATTATAATGAACACCTTTCCAGTGCTGTAATATGCCGAGCAAATTTCTGTCCAGGGTAACGGCCTCTTTTGTCATAGACCCTGGTCAAATCGGATCCATCCATCCAACACCTTTCCAATACGACGATCTTGCATTAGTAATAATCTCGCAATAATTCATTGTTGAGACGCGGTAAAAGCGCTCTTAATTTCGCTACTGTTTGCACTCTGACACCGTAGGTCTCAAGGAGGAGGACGGCGTTAATGGTCATTGATATCAGACAGAGCCATTAAACTGGAACTTCTACTGCATCAGACACCTTTATAATTAAAGCAAATAAGATTGTCACTAAATCTGCTACATAGATGTATTATGTCAAATAATATTTTTCATAAGCCCTCGACAAGTTTGGATCTATCCATCCAATAATAAAAGGTTGAAGGGCCAGTCCCAAGCCTGGATAAAGGTGTCATTGCTACCACACGGTGACGTTAAACTGCAACTACCCCCTATCAAACTAATGATCTTTCAATCGTCTGGAAAGTAGCAGTACAACATTATTATAGCGTTGGCATTATACACCTTTAAAACGGTATTAACATGTTCAATATGAACCTTTTACACACTAGAAGATTGATCATCTGCAACTTCAACGATGAAAAACCATTGCGATAAACAAAACTTCATGGTGATGATTTATATATAGTAAAAATAAGACGCATGTGTATATATATATATACTAGCTGGGGTACCCGGCGTTGCCCGGGAAATTTAGGATTCGACCCGCTTCGGCCACAACCCCACCACACAACACCCGACCACACTCCGGTCTGTACCAGTACACCACCCGAGAAATTTGGGTCTCATGAAAATTACCACTCCCATCCCACACCCAACCCAGCCCTCCACCCCAACCTCCTCCAACCCCACCATCCCACTCCACCCCCATTCCACCCCCACTCCACCCCTAACCCCCTCCGACCCCACTCCACCCCAACACAACTCCCACCCCATCCCCCTACATCCCACCCCTCCACTCCCCACCCCACCCCTCCATCCACCCTCACCCCAACCCCACACCCCACCACACCCCAGCCCCCACCCTCCACCCCACCCTCACCCCTCCACCCAAAACCTCCACCCCACCCCGACCCCACCCCTCACCACCCTCACCACACCTCTTACCCCCACCCCATTTCACCCCACCCCCTACCCCACCACGATCCCAACCCCCTCAACCTCACCCACCCCCACCCCCATACCATCCCCACTCTACAACACCCCACCGCACTCCGACCTTCATCGGTACGCCACCCGCGATATTTGGGTTTAGGGACAAATTCCTCCACCCCCACCTCTTCCCACACCCGCTCCCCCACCCCACCACACTACGACCTCCACCAGTACGCCACCCGTGAAAACGGTGAAATTAGGGTTTCCAGGAAAAATTCCCCCTCACGCCATTCTCCTAACCCTCTCCCCGCCCCTCACCCTCTTTCCCACCTCACCCCACCACACCGACCTGCACCAGTACGCCACCCGTGAAATAAGGATTTTCGTTTAAATTAAATTAGCAGCTCTCGCCATTTATATAATGACCATGGAAGCGTTTAAGAAGGTGTTTAACCATCTTAATGTTTTTCCCCCCACGCTGGCCCCCTTGGTGGTAGAGATTCACCAACTACTGATCCGGGTGGTTCTGATGGCCCTCTATCCAGGGAAAAAATTTCATATAAATGGCTAAAAAAATTTGGAAAACAATTTGGGGGTTTCGCCCCCCACCCTGGCCACCATGGTGGTAGAGAATCGCCAACCCCTCGACTTTGCGTCTCGTGCCGAGACCTACACAGTAGTGAAGGTTTGGAGTGAATAGCTCAAAAACTGTTGAAATGCATTCAGGACAAACAGACAGACAGACAGACAGACACACGTTACAGAATCTTCTCTTTATTTATATATATATATATATATATATATATATATATGTATGCATGTATGCATGCATGTATGTACATGTATGTATGTAAGTATGTATGTATGTATGTATGTATGTATGTATGTATGTATGTATGTATGTGTGTGTATGTATGTATGTATGTATGTATGTATGTATGTATGTATGTATGTATGTATGTATGTTTGTATGTATGTATGTATGTATGTATGTATGTATGTATGTATGTATGTATGTATGTATGTATGTATGTATGTATGTGTGAGCTAATTTTGTATAGTCTATTTAGTCAGTTGATGTTTAGGCGTACGACGAGACCAGCTCAAGGTCAGCGTCTAGACAGTTAGGCTTGCAGGTGCCAGACTGGCGGGAAAGTTTAGCGCGGCTCGGCCGACCGTCGCCGGAGAGCGCGCGAGAGAGAGAGAGATAGACAGACAGACGGACAGATACACGGAGAGAGGCAGATAGAAGGACAGAGTGGCCAGGGGAAGAGTGTACGCCCAGACAGTGTAAGAAGTAGTAGAAGAAGGCGTTGATAGTAGAGAGAGAGTAGAAGACGTTTTAGAGAACAGTGGAGTTTAGATAATAATAGTTGCGTTGCTGTCGTAGAATTCAAGCGTTTGTCGTCGTTGATCTATTGTTGTGTTATCTGCGTGTGTTATGAACGAAGAAGAAGAAAATACAAGAAACAGAGCTTTGTTGTAATTGAACAAGTTAAGAACTTTAGAGATTTATACCCTAGCTTTAGATAACGAAATACAGTGACTAGGCTAGGTGTAGGCTACGCTACTGAACACAAGGGAAAAAACGGGAGAAAACTTTGAAGGTCAATTGGGTGTTGACATTTTTGGTGGCAGCGGTGGGATACTGAATTCAAGCAACGGACGTTGGGATAGTGAACTCAGTCGGAGGAATATTTTCAATCGGAGCAACATTTTCAATTGAAGGAATATTTTCATTTGGAGGAATATTTTCAATCGGAGGAATATTTTCAATTGGAGCAACATTTTCAATCGGAGGAATATTTTCAATTGGAGGAATATTTTCAATCGGAGGAATATTTTCAATTGGAGGAATATTTTCATTTGGAGGAATATTTTCAGTCGGAGGAATATTTTCAGTCGGAGGAATATCTACGGTGGATTTTGCTTACGAAGCATTGTCGACGTCAATTTTCGGAATATTCACCGTCCGTAAATTGAAGGTGAATATCGAATTAATCTGAGGAGCCGACCAAACGGGAGAAGGAAACGGAGCATCCGAACAACTGGTGAGAAGATACAACGGGTATACGAATAACATTACGACAACGCCAGAGAGAGGTATACAAAACTCGCTCCTTGTATAAACAAGCCATAAGAAGTAAAGTCAGCTAATTGCAGAAAGCATAGTCACTCCCTCGATTTCTTCACGCAAATCAGTTGAAGTAAGAAAGTAAGATGGAGAAGCTCACGGAACAAAAGCAGGCCAGTATAAAGAAGATGTCTTCTGCTCGATTAATAAAGTTATTAATTGAAGAGGGTCTCGACGTAGAAGAAGTCGAAGAGATGTCAAGGGAAAATTTGATGAGAGCCCTAGCAGAGGTGTGGCTAAAGGAAGCTGAAGAGAAAGGCGCTGTAGGTGGCGTTGAGGAGAAACCACAGGCTATGTCTATGGAGGCGTTGATGCAATTTATGATGATGAAGGAGGAGCAACGCAGACAAGAAGAGAAAGAACGGAAACAAGAAGAGAAAGAAAAAGAGGAGCAACGCAGACAAGAAGAGAAAGAACGGAAACAAGAAGAGAAAGAAAAAGAGGAGCAACGGAAACAAGAAGAGAAAGAGAAAGAAGAGAAACGGAGACAGGAGGAGAAAGAGAAAGAAGAGAAACGGAGACAGGAGGAGAAAGAGAAAGAAGAGAAACGGAGACAGGAGGAGAAAGAGAAAGAAGAGAAACGGAGACAGGAGGAGAAAGAGAAAGAGGAACAAAGGAAACAAGAAGAGAAAGAATGGAGACAAGAGGAAAAAGTAAGAGCAGAACAAGCAGAAAGGATGAGACAAGAAGAGATACAGATGCAGAAGCAGCAGTTCCAGCTTCAGCTAGAACAAATGAAAAAAGATCGTGACGAAGCAGAACGAAGAAGAATGGAATTGATGATAGAATACGAGAGGGCAAGGAAAAGTGATGAAGAAATACGAAAACAACAGATTGAAGAGCAAAAGATGCGTGAGGAAGACAAAGAAGCCATGCGTTTGGCAGAATTACAAAGAGCCGAAGAGATTCGACAGGAAGAATTGAAAATGGAGAAAGAAAATTTGGAAAAAGCGGAAAGAGAAAGGGAAGAACATTTAGAATTAGAACAAAAGAAACTCGCTCTTAAGGAAGCTCAGCTCCGAGAAATGGCTATAGAAAAGGAGGAACGTAGAAGACAGTTAGAATTGTTGCAGCAAAAGATAGAACAAGAAGAACTACGTAGGGTAGAAGATCAAAATAGACTGAGGGAACGAAATGAAGACGAAAGAAGAAGTCGTGAAGAGTCAGAACGAACCAGGGTCAGAGAAAGTGAGACAATGGTGTCCAAGATTAAAAAGATAGGTGATGCAATGAAACACGTATTACCTAAGATGCCATATGATATGATGGAGGTGCCATTATATTTTGAGACAGTTGAGAATGCATTCAACAGTTTTACGGTGGAAAAGCAGTTTTGGGTCAAATTGCTGTTGCCACTAATGACGCCAAGAGCAAGAACGGTGTTGAATCGATTGTCTTTCGATGATCTAGACGATTACGACATAGTGAAAGAACATTTACTGAAAGAATTCAAATTGACAGCGAGAGAATATCGATCACGATTTGGAGATGCGAGGAAAACGGCAGAAGAAACATACACGATGTTTACAGCAAGATTAAAGAACCTGTTGAACTATTATGTCAGAAGTAGGCGAGTGGGTAAAAGCTACGAGAAGTTATTTGATCTGTTGGTGGCGGATAAATTGAAAGAATGTCTACCACCGGGTCCACTACAGTTTGTACTAGCAAAGGAGGGTACTGAATGCTTGGAAGCCAGTAATGTTGCAGAACTCGCAGACGTACACGTGAATAATCGAATTGGTCTAATGTTTCAAGACAAACCGAGATATGAAGCATGGGGTAATAGTTCGAAGCAACCCAGGTGGAATAGTAATAACAAAGAAACAGGAAACCAAGCCAGAAATAACGAAACAAGGAATGATGGTGCTCCTGGAAGACAGTTTGGTCAAGATAGAAGAGAAGCAACGGGTGACAGACAAATGTACAGTCGAATTCCAGTGATGGGACGCCAAAGAGAAAACAATACAGCGTACAATTACAGGCGGGAGAACACTGAACAGAGAGGGATTGTTAAGAAACGTTGCCATAATTGTCAGTCAGACCGACATCTGATAAAGGATTGCAAAGCACCACCAAGAGCGACAAATCTGAGAAATAGATTTACTCGAAGTGCAGAAAATCTCAGAGTAAATCAGATACAAGTAAGGAATGCACCGAATCAGTATGAAGAACAAGACAACCGCGAAACGGAAGTGAAGTCAGTGATGAAGTGCACGCCTCAATTTGCTATACAGAGAGAAATAGTAAATTCTACTCCAATTAAAGATACTGGTCGAGAAACAGAAAGCAAAGATGAGTGTCAACGTACGAAGAAGTCTTTACTACAGCATGTCAATGTAGAGATACGTGGAAATGATGACAGTTGTCATCCCGTGCAAGTCAGAGCGCTGATCGACTCTGGTACAGAGATTCCAGTAATCAATGAGGAATTGTTGAAAGGAGCGACAGTGGAAGAAATTGGCAGAGTACATTTGCAATGTGTGGCTGGAGAACCCATTCCAGCTAAGTTGGTGAAAATCGAAGTGCGGATGAGTTGTCATAACGAAGGAGGAGATTGGAAAGACAAGGGAGTAAATATCGCGCCATATTTAACCTTAGTGTGTGCCAGCATTCCGGCAGTCTTGTGCAAAGATAACAAAGAGAAATTCTTGCTGCATCCGGAGATAATCGCAGAACTGAAAGAGGTTCCACCAGTGAATGTATTACAAGGAGAGTTGCAAGCGAATGTGACTACAAGAGCACAGAGTCGGAGAAATGAAGTGGAAGAAGGAGAAGAGGAAAAGTCAAATGAAAGTTTGCTAGATGAGGATACAGAAAGCGATGATGAACAAAGCATTCAAGAAGAAGAAGGAATAACATCCGGAAACAATGAAATTGAAGAAGAGATGGTTGCATGTGAACGTGATAATGATTATGATGATTCTGGAAGTGATGGTGAAATGGACACGAGTATGAGGGATTTATTTGCCGAGAATACAAGTGATGAAAGACAATTGGCAGACGCAAAGAAATTTGAAGAGCAGCAGAGAAATGACGAGTCACTGAGGTCGTGGTGGAAGATAGCTGAAGACAAAGGATCAGAGTTTAGTGTGGTGAATGGGTTGATGTATAAGAAGCATCAAATGTTGGACCAGTTGGTGTATCAGTTGGTGTTGCCGAAGGAAAGAAGAATTCAGGTGATGGAATTAGCACATGAGTCAGTATTTGGCGGACACTTGGGAGAAGAGAAGACAAGGGAACGTATCAAGTTGTCCTTTGTGTGGCCAAGGATGCGTAGAGATGTGGTGAAGTTCTGCAAGTCCTGTGAGAAGTGTCAGCTGAAAGCACGGAGTTTGGTGATGGATCGAGTGCCGATTACACCAATACCAAGAGAGGATGTGCCGTTCAGAAGAATGACCATGGACGTCGTAGGACCGATCGAACCAACTTCAGCAGCAGGGCATAAGTATTGTTTGTGCATCGTGGACTCATGTACAAGATGGCCGACAATATTCTTGATGAAGTCATTGACCGCTAAGGCTGTATGCGAAGCTTTGATGAAGCTGTTCATGGATGTGGGAGTTCCGTCAGTGATCACGAGCGACAGAGGGACGAATTTTACAGCCAGTCTAACAAGAGAATTTCTGAAACTGATGGGATGTTGTCCTCGATTCGATTCGCCAGGACATCCAGAAGCGGCAGGATTGGTGGAGAGATGGAATCAAACGTTCAAGAAAATGATTCATCATGTCGTTGTGGAAAATCCGAGACAGTGGCATAAAATTATTCCATTTACAGTATGGGCATTGAGAGAAGTGCCTAACGCAACTACAGGAGTGGCACCGTATTTGCTGGTCTATGGAAAGTTGCCGAGAGGGCCACTCACCATCCTTAAAGAAAGCTGGACCAAAGAAATAAATCTACCACCGAACATTGGAGTGCAACCGGCAAAATACCTGAAAAATTTAAGAGCAGACATGGAAAAGGCCTTGACATTCGCCGAGAGCTGTGCTGGAGAAAAGCAAAAACAGTACGCCAGTCAATACAACAAAAGAGCAAAAGATAAAGAATTCGAGCCAGGAGAGAACGTCATCGTGCTGTATCCAACGTCAACCAATAAATTGATCTCACGATGGCATGGTCCATGCAAGGTCCTGCAAAGAAGATCCAAATATTCGTATCTGGTGGACATGAACGAAAACGGTCGACGGATTATTCATGCTAACAAGATGAGGAAGTTCATTACGAGAACATTGTCTTGTGGTCTGATTGTGGAAGAGGATGAAGAATTTGGATCAGTGGTAGAAATACCACTGAAGGAAGACTATTCAGAGACAAAACAGAAGTCACTTCAATTGGATTACGAACAAATTGGACATCTGACCAGCGAACAACAGAAACAATTACTTGATGTACTGAATCGATATGCAGACAGATTCTCAGACAAACCTGGATTATGTACATTGGTAGAACACGAAGTGGTGCTGAGACCAGACTTTCGCGAAAAAGAATTCATGGCATATCGAATACCATTAATATACCGAGCAGAAGTGGAAAAACAAATACAAGAGATGCTGAAAGAAAACATTATTCAACCATCGTCAAGCAGAATGGCAAGTCCACTTGTCATTGTCAAAAAGAAGAATGGATCCTTGAGATTGGCTTGTGACTACAGATACATTAACTCTTTTACTGAAAATTGTCGATATCCTATGCCAATCGTCAACGATGTCTTGAGCAAAGTTGGAAAATCCAAGTTCATTTCTGTTCTGGACTGTCGCAGTGCATATTGGACTTGTTCTGTGAAAAAGAGTGACCAATGGAAGACTGCGTTCGTTACACATAATGGACTGTATGAATTTACGCGTGTTCCTTTTGGAATGATTAACTCAGGACGGACTTTTGTAAAAGCGATAAATATGATTTTGCAACCGATTAATGAGTTTACGGAACCTTATGTTGATGACATTGCAGTGCATTCGAATGATTGGGACATTCATTTGAGACATTTGGAATTATTTTTGAAACAAATAAGACTGCATAATGTAACCTTGAACTTGAAGAAATGTGTGTTTGGTAAGAGTGAGGTGAAGTTCATCGGTCACCTCATAGGATCGGGGAAGAAGATGATGAATCCAGACAGGATTGACAGTTTAATTAATTTGAAGAAACCTGAAACTAGGAAGGAAGTGAAGCAAGTCTTAGGATTTTTTGGATTTTACAGACAGTTTATTTGTAATTTTGCTGAAATTGCTAAACCATTAACAGACTTGACTAGCAAGAAAGTACCTGATAACATTGTTTGGACTGATGCACATCAGAAAGCCTTTGATTCCCTTAAGCAGATTGTCTTATCAAATGTGATTCTATATATGTTTGAGGTTGGGAAACCATTTAATTTGTACTGTGATAGCAGTGATTTTGCTGTGGGAGCGGTCCTATCTCAGATGGACGAGGAAGGGATAGAACGTCCCGTTTCATTTATCAGTCAGAAGCTGACAGATACCCAGAGGAGGTGGGCGACGATTGAGAAGGAAGCCTATGCGATCATATGGGCTTTAAACAAGTTGAAAGAAATTCTTATTGGTTCTAAAATCAATGTGTTTACGGACCATAACCCTTTAGTTTATTTGACTGAATCAATGTCGAAATCTGCTAAATTAGTCAGATGGTCTTTATCATTGCAAAATTTTGACATTCTATTGAACTATAAGAAAGGTAAATTGAATGTAGTAGCTGATTGTCTGTCTAGATTGTAGTATAAGATATTTTATGATGTATTATGTTATGGACTATTTGCATTGTTTAGTTAAGATACGTTCGCTAATTTTTATAGGTAATTAGCTCTCTTTAAAAGAAAGGAAGGAGGTAATGTGAGCTAATTTTGTATAGTCTATTTAGTCAGTTGATGTTTAGGCGTACGACTAGACCAGCTCAAGGTCAGCGTCTAGACAGTTAGGCTTGCAGGTGCCAGACTGGCGGGAAAGTTTAGCGCGGCTCGGCCGACCGTCGCCGGAGAGCGCGAGAGAGAGAGAGAGATAGACAGACAGACGGACAGATACACGGAGAGAGGCAGATAGAAGGACAGAGTGGCCAGGGGAAGAGTGTACGCCCAGACAGTGTAAGAAGTAGTAGAAGAAGGCGTTGATAGTAGAGAGAGAGTAGAAGACGTTTTAGAGAACAGTGGAGTTTAGATAATAATAGTTGCGTTGCTGTCGTAGAATTCAAGCGTTTGTCGTCGTTGATCTATTGTTGTGTTATCTGCGTGTGTTATGAACGAAGAAGAAGAAAATACAAGAAACAGAGCTTTGTTGTAATTGAACAAGTTAAGAACTTTAGAGATTTATACCCTAGCTTTAGATAACGAAATACAGTGACTAGGCTAGGTGTAGGCTACGCTACTGAACACAAGGGAAAAAACGGGAGAAAACTTTGAAGGTCAATTGGGTGTTGACAGTATGTATGTATGTATGTATGTATGTATGTATGTATGTATGTATGTATGTATGTATGTATGTATGTATGTATGTATGTATGTATGTATGTATGCATGCATGCATGCATACATGCATGCATGCATGTATACGAACGTGCTTACATACACACACATATGTGTACTTACATGTACATGTATACATACAGACATTCATGTATACATACTGCATACATGCATGCATACATAGATACATACATGCATGCACGAATACATACTTGCATGCAACCATGAATATATACATGCATTCATAAACATATACATACACACGTATTATACATACATACACCACTGCATGCATACATACATACATACATACATCACATACTTGCATACATACAAACATACATGCATATATACAAAGATGCATACATACATGCATAGGCTACATATACACATACATGCAAATACATTATACATGTATGTATGTGTATATATTCAAGTATGTATGTATGTATGTTTGGGGTCCGTTCGGACCCCACCCGGTACGTTTAAGTTGACTAGCATGCCGGTATGATTAGGGTTAAAGGTCTGTAAACAATCGTTTATGTCCGAAGGCGGTAAATAATACAAATCCACTGTTAGGTAGAAAATCCATTCTTAGACAACATTATTATATCCAAATGACTGTTGACGAAAAATATCCCACTAGACAACTTTCATGTAGTATAACGTCACAGTGAGCATGGTAACAAAGACCATTAGCGACGCCCTCCTCCCTTATCCTGGCATGGGACTGGCACTGGCAGAGTGCAACCAGTGGCGGATTTATTACAATGTGACTGTACAACAGTGTACATGAATATCTAATATTTAAAAAACTCTTATAAACGCTTCAATAAATAACGCGACCGTTATATTGCCCATAATATAATACGTTAAAACGCATCCAATCTGCCCGCAAATCCTACATGCCCAAAATCAATTAGTTTGCTCAATTTTCGAAAGTTCGCAATTTATTAACTAAATAGCTGGTGATCTTGTTTTTTGTCATCCTGTGTCGGGTTCTCAGAAAATCCTTAGGCTTGCACCTCCATCATGCAAACCATAGGCTTACTAATTATGTGCTTGACTGGCGATATGGAATGGCCTCTTTCTTAAGCTGCTCGCTCTCTTACACATTCTATATTGAAAACTATTACCATTGACCTTTGCTGGAGTCGGGACACATCTGTGTAGTTTCCATGAAGACGGGCTATGGAAATAAATAATTGAAGGAATGAATTAAATGAATTTTAACGATTACTCGAGGTTTGAAATAATGGTTGAAACTATAAAACCTTTTTAACGGACTCTACTGCTCTATATAAATATCTTCTGTACTGGATAAATATTAACTTCTACACTCAAGACCTTAATCGTCAAAGCATTGATGCTCTCTCATCATGGATGACATGTAATTGCCTGTAACTGAATCCCTTTAAAACTCAGTTCATCTGGTTTGGTACTCGCAGGCAATTGGCATCCATTGACCTACACTTAACCCTCAGGCTACCAAGCTTTTTTTGTAACACGAACTACCAAGGGGGTGGTTACCACCCCCCCCCCTGGATTTTGGGTTTGGTTTGAGATATCATAACTTGTAATACACCGTTGGATTCAGCATTCATTTATGCACAAAATGGTATATTTAGATTTAGAAACAATGCACCTCGAAATTATGAATTTTTTACCATGAGTACCGGTCGATTCCACAAAACGTATACTTACGCATAGGGAATATATTAGATTATGTGTGTTTTAGACATTATTTATGTATAAAAAATAGTTTACATATAATAAAGTCCAATCTTCATCTATAAAAACTAGTAATAAGTCTGTTTTATGTTCAATCAAAAAAAATGTTATAGCTGCTGAAAAACGTTTACGCAGACATACCGGCTTGCGTTGTAAAAAACCCAACATTTTCACATATTTTAATTTATTTTGAGTACTTTCGGTCATCAAAAGACAAATTATTTAGCATTAGAAAATAGCCCTAAATGCCCTCTACAGAATGGCATAATTTATTTCTATTAAAAAAAATTATGAATAAGTTATAATAGAAAAAAAACATGATAATTTTATGAAAATAAAACACCTTTATATACATTTGAATTTATTTTGAGCACTTTCGGTTGTCAAAAACAACTCATTGATCATGGAAATGTAGCCCCACATTCCCTCTATTGAATGGTATAATTTGTGTCCCTTCATATTAAAGGTGATTATCGAATTGTTAAAGGCGTTCATTTTCAACACGTTCATAGAGTGTTTTCCACATTGTTTTATACTATGAATAAGTAGATGCATTGTTATGTCCGCACGCAATCATTCAAACTCACGTCTAGTAACAGATTATTTTAAACATATTATTTGTAGTAAAATTAAATTACAATGCTTTATTCCATGTAAGCCTGTAAACTATATACGGTTGTGCAAGTCCCAAGCTCAGTGAAATGAGGTGGGACACGCTGAACACCTTAGTGACGAAAAGATTCGTTGCAAAGACGTTTGGCTAAACTGCATCAATTCATACACCTTTTTGACTTTATTTAATGTTACTATATAAAGGATTAACGCAGAAGCGTTTTCATCTATAATTCCATCAGTGAACAGATGCCACAGTTAAGTTTTTCCACTAGATCTGGGTTTTCTGCCTTCGTCTGGGTTTCTGAAGTTTTTGGGGCAAAATCTGGGTTTATTTTTGTGAATTGATATTTTGTATTTACAACACATGACTATAATTCTGTGAAATTCAATGTAAAATGGTTGTGATACATACTTTTTTTCACGAATTTTAATTTTAAATCTTGATGTGGAGCTATAACAAGTGCACATAAATGTACAATAATAATAATTGTACATGCATACATTTTCATAAGTCGATGCTGAACTCTGCAAGACGTATTAGACACCCTATCTTCGTATTTTTCCGAAGCAATAAATTTTATTTGCAGTAAACTATTACTAATCTGCAAACTTGTCCTGTCTTGTCTTATCTTAAGCAGTCTTCCATGCGAAGGTTGGCCGCACCATGAATCTTCTATTGACTTTGCAGTTATTGGATCTTCTTGGCAATGACTCAAATCACGATCAGGGAGACGACGTCGTTTAAGACATCTTACGGATTAAATATTTTCCTTCCAGTGATCCTGTAACAGCTAACACTCATAAACATATGAGGTAATTATATCCATGCAAAACAGACATTAACGAACTAGAAGAAATGATTTGCCATAAAGAAACTGATAAATAATTTATTTATTTAAATACATCTTGATACAGGGCGAAAATTCAATGTCGGTAAATGTTTGGATTAATAACAGTAGTTGCACAATGCAATACGGGTTTTTGAAGCTGTTGAATTCAGCGATCGTCTATACATGTAGGTCTCCGATTCCGTTTTCACCACGTTTTTCCACTTCTAGCCTGCATCGCTGTTCCACACCATTCATTTATTTGTGCGTTCATCCTCTTTTGCTTGTACCCATGGGCGGAGTTTGGTTTCGGTTCTTGGAGGGGCTAAAGCCTTCTTGGGGGGGGAGGCTAAGCCCAGAAAAATATGCCATTTACACGGTTGAAAAAATGAATCTGGGTCTTCTTGGGGGGCTTAGCCCCCCTAGCCCCTGATAAACTCCACCCATGCTTGTACCATCTCGCCACTGAACATCAGCGTTAATATGCTCCTGTAGCTGTTCATTCTTCGATTTACTTGTCCCACAAATTATCTTTTGCATTAAGATCTCCTCAAGATTTTATTCAACTCAAAATTGCTCAACTTTAGCAACCATGCAGTTCGCATCATCTTCCGTTGGAATTTCCTCTCGAAAAACCAATATCATCCACCCCGTGTCTTTTGTCATTACCCATTCCACACATCAAAATGAGTAGACACCCCTTTTACTTGTAATTGTTGGCATTAATTAAAACAAAATGCATCGCCATATGCTTGGATGAACGTTCGCAGGTCGATAGAAACAGTGGGCATGTAACTCGAAAAAGTAACAGACATTAGTGGCATTCTCCTTTATAGACAAATGGATGGATGGATTCATTCATTCATTCATTATTAGCATTTATATAGCGCCCCTTCAATAAACTACTCAGAGGCGCTCCCAGCCCAGCCACGGCAAAAGGAAAAAGATTTAAAGGACTTAAGGAATATGGATTGACTGGTCAGGTGAAGGAGATGGAGGTTAGGGGGGAGGTCATTCCAGATTGACGGCCCCACAACCGAGAAGGCTCGGCGCTGTTTGGTAGCTAAGCGAGCCCATGGAACAAGCAGTTGTCCCTTCGCAGCAGAGAGAAGGGCCCGACGCGCTTCAATGTCAGAGACTGGACGACAGAGAAGTCGCAGGTAGGATGGAGCTCAACCAAGGATACAGCGAGAAACCAGGGCTGCAATTCGATAATGGATGCGTTGGGCTATTGGCAACCAATGCAGCACATCACGCATGTAGGATGAATGAATGAATGGACGGATAACTACTATCATGTTTCTGACAAATTCCATATTACAGAGATCGTTTGGCTTCGGTAAAACACCTTTTTACTATGTCATTTGCATTACTTAAGTTCATGATGTTCAGTATTGTTCCAATAATACCTGTTTTCAATAACTGTACAAAATGTTTACAAGCAACTTGCAAGATGGACTTGCATTCTCAGTGCAACATGTTTGCACTGAAGCGATGTACCACTAGTTTAGAATGTCCACATTTGGGTTGTCGATATCGTGTCCTTTATTAAACGATACTTGTTTCTATTAGTAAAATATTAAACAAATCTAGTTCAGAAAAAGCTATTGAAACATAGCAGAGTAAATAGACGTTGACTATTTTTAGTGACTACAGACTACATTTTTGGTTATGCGACAGATAATTAGACTACCCGCATATTAATAGCGTGTACGGTTACATGGTCTTCATTAACTTCGGCCATGAGCGGAGGGTTCCCTTACACCACAAGTTTCTGGATTTTTTTCTCTGTCGAGTCTGACAAAGTTCGCCTCTGTAGGATTCTTCTCAGGCGGAGTATGTCCGTTCCAATCAATTGCTCTTTGTCGTACTTGACTCTGTTTCTTTGGGTCTAAATGGGTAGCTTTAATTCGCCGCTTAAAAAGAGGATGGTCGAGAAGTCCATTGGGTTTTAACCCAATTCCTGCTGGAACAGCACAAACGTCGGTGTCTAATAGGCGTCTAAGGATACCGCTCAGTATTATGTTGCTGCAAATTGAAACTTACCCAACAAATAAATCATTATTCTGAAGTTTACACAATATCGTTGACGACATTACAAAATAAGAATTGTACGGTGCAATCAACACTTATTGCAATCGAACAACACCAAAAACGGAACCTCTGCAATCTCAATGACATTCAATTCTTAGACAACATGGAACGGTTCATAGTCCCTCTGACACTCGCTCAGTCTTACACGTTGCAATAAAAGGATCTAATATACACTAGCCAGTATAATATTGGAAAAATATTGTCTCATGCGCACAGCTACGGCGCCCCTTCAAGATCGCTACTCAAAGGCGCTCCCGATAACAGCGCGGACACTGCATCGGAGTTTCATGCCGAAACGCCCGAGCAATTGCGAGTGAAGTACTTGCTAAAGGTCCCTACGCGGCTGCTTGAGGTAGATTTGAACCTGTAACTTTCAGGCTCCAATACACCAACCCCACCACTACACCATCGCACCCGTGCACTTTTTAATAGCGAGGAACGTGTCAATAGAGAGTGACTTGATTCCAAAATGCTAGATCAATGAAGGCGAAAGCTCGAGTCCTTGACCGTTGACCAATGAGATCATATCACGTGAGCGTCGTTAACGAAGAGAGGTTGCTGAAGTCAGAAGGCGCATGATGAGGTCACGAATCTAATCATCTAAATCTCAATCACAATAAGCAGCCTGATTCACCTAAACACCCTTTTTAACGATATCTTCTTCTGTTAAAATTTGTAAATCTGCAAAAAACGTTTAGTTTCTTATGCCTACCTAAAATTTATCTAGAGATAAAACAATCGAAAAAGGTGTTTAAGAAAATCAAGCTTCTCTAACTTTGTGGTGCAGTTCATATTGAAAAAATGATGCCAACATACAGACATCGAACTTTCGAAAATTCAGACACTAATATCTACGTCAAGCAGATCTTATAGGGGTGCCTTTAAACTGTCCAATTTACATCCATTCTGTCGACTCTAACGTTCAGGGGATTTCCCGTTAACTGCCTCAGAGAGCGAAGTCTCTGCTTGTGGCGTTGGATGACAGCATGGAATAATGGAAACGATAGTCCCTCGTTTTGTTGTTGTTGCTGTTGTTATTATAATCATCATCTGTCACCTTTATTGCTTGTTTTGTGGGGCGTGATGAGGAGTGGGAATGCATGCTACATTGCAACTCGATGGTTGCAGGTTAGAATCCACCTCAAGTCGCCGCGTAGGGACCTTGACCAAGTCCATCACTCGCAATTGCTCAGCGCTTCGGTGTGAAACTCCGATTCAGCGACCGCGCTGTAGTTGGGAGCGCTTCTGAGTAGGCATCTTGATGGGGCTCTATTATAAATATACATACAAACAACTATTCGAACTAGAATGCATTGTGTCCTTCAGGACAATATATCTGTGATATTAATCTCTACCGCATTTTCGAAAGCATTTGACATGGTCAGGCACTCTACTCTTGCTTTAGAAGTCTAGAGCTATCGTATCGGACCTTCACATTCCTGATTTGTTTGTTGGCTTTTAAACTTTTCCAAGAAGGAGAGACGGAAAAATAAATACCATGTTGTATAGGGACTTCTCCTCCTCTCTACCGTACCATCAACTCTAGCATCGTCTTCTATCACTAATGTTTTCGATGTCCACCCTATTGACCCTCGGTCTGCATAGATAAATTATGCAGACGATACCACTATGGTGATTGGTTCATTGATGCGCAAGACAATCAATGATGAACTTGCGTCGGTTAAGAACTGGACAGCCAATAACAACCGTCGTCAGAACAATAAAAAAGTCAAGAGAATTGTCCATCACCTGTGGTCAAAGAATGGATTTCCCATAAGTGATTGAGGGATGGATTGCAAATAGTGAAACCCGTTTGATCATGTATTCAGAAAGATATCAAGCAGGGCACAATGCCAGGAGAGCGGAAAAGAGGAAGAACAAGAACAAACTGGCTGGGTAACATAAAGGAATGAACTGGATTGACATTGGAAGAAATGAAAAGACTGACGGATGACAGGAAGCGTTGGAGGAACATCGTACATGAAGCGGCCGACCTACGGATCAAGGATGGCTGAGAATAGAACAGAACATAGTAAAACCCGAAAAAACTGAATGCTTTGGGTCAATAACCTATTTATACCGTCATTTACAACAGTTCCCGAGGTGCCTAAGCTCCTAACATCGTTTCCATTGCTTTTCAACATCCTAGGGTTTTTTATTTAAAACAAATGCCCTGAAAAATATTTTTATTACATGACACCGACTTTTTGTCCTGGTAAAACTTATGCAATTTAATTCCCTACACTCTGCGTGAAACTCACCTTTCTAACAAATATATTTTTATACATACATGTAGGGTTATCGTGCGGGGAGCGCTACTGAATGGTTGTCTGAACACCTCTTTTACTATTAACTACGAGACTACATTTTATGGATTTTTAAATACGCATTAGAATGTTTTGGTGTTTTACGAATTATTGTGTTCATCGTTATGCGAAGCAACGTTGTCCACCTTTCCGTCAGTTACAAGAAACAACTTGTTTCAAACAAGTCGACGACATCGATTCATGGAGTGATAGAGAGACGGACAAACAGACAAAGACACACACATATATCAATGCAGACATCTGAA
This sequence comes from Lumbricus terrestris, assembly GCA_949752735.1. Taxonomy (NCBI): domain Eukaryota; kingdom Metazoa; phylum Annelida; class Clitellata; order Crassiclitellata; family Lumbricidae; genus Lumbricus; species Lumbricus terrestris. The sequence continues at coordinate 6,764,823 of OX457049.1, forward strand.
AGCACTTACACATCCACAACCTACGAAATAAACTTTCAGAAGTGTCTAAAAGAAGCGTCACAATCTCACTAATGTTCAATTTCTTAGCAATGTGAAATAGTTCATTTGCGATTAGAAGGTTTAAAAAATCATTTTGCAATGGATGGATCCGATTTGACCAGGGTCTATGACAACAGAGATCGTTACCCTGGACAGAAATTTGCTCGACATATTACAGCACTTGAGAGCTTTTTCTAATGAATATAATTTCTTTATCATTTTGCAATATTATATTGTAAGTCTTATGTAGTGTCGATTGATAGAGGTGTTCAAGGAATCTACTATTGGCACATTACTCGCGAATTGCGTTTTTCCGATAATAACTTGGAGCAGAAACTTACATAAAAGGTGTTTTATGCCACCGCCAAAGGCCCTAAGCCAATCGATCACAGTAGCATCGTCCATCTACATGAAGATCAAAAAGTTTAAACACCGGTAGAAAGTGACCAGAGAATTATTATTAATGGTGTTTTTGCAATCGCGGCTAACTGTTACACAATTTGATTAGCGCCGGTTTTCACTGAAGTGTGAAATCATTTATATCAACGCATGCAGCTGTTAGATTGATTGACCGCCTGATAGGTATGCGCCTAAACCCATAATTATGTTTCTACCTTTGTGTTCAATGAACTTCACTGGTTTCCTCTCTGTGCTCAGTGTGCTGGCAAACAATTTAGGATGCTTATGAGTGGCGAACGCTATTCTTCGTTCTCACTCAACTTAATCCCACCATCCACATCGTCAATCCAACAGATTTTACCTGGCGGTTCATCGCTCTAGAACTGATTTGACTCATGGATGAATCCAGATTTGACGAGGGCCTATGACAACAGAGGCCGTTGCGCTCGACAAGTTTGTTTGGCATATTACAGCATTTATTTTTTTGACTTATGGTCGACCATTTGCATAAATTGGTCCTTTTCTTTCGAATGCGCTCTATCTTTCTGTTCGCTTACACTTCTGGCTCGCAGTCTCACTTCTCCCTTCTCTATTCTCAAGACCTGCTTCTACTCGTTGGCTCAATGGACTCGCTTCTGAATGGTTCACTCTACTACAGGCCCTTCACTAAATGCTTGAACGCAAATTACGAAATACAATCCGATACGTGAACCTGTCAAAGAGCTGCATTATAACAAATTCAATGCCGGACAGCAGCCATAAGACGGTTTTTGAAACACAACTCGATAACTTGGTATGTTGGACGCTGGAAGCAACCAGCATAACCTATCTGACCTGTAGCAATACCAGTCTTATGCGAGACAAATGCAGGACGACGACGACGCAAATCACCTTTTGTTATGACACAAAATGTCGTGAAATATCAACTTACCAGTACATTGCATAATGATCATGTAAATTATAATTTTCACTGTAATTTAGTTACTTCTCGTAGCATCAATGCATTAAAAATAATTTATTATTTTATTATATTTGAAGACAGATGAGATTATGGATTTGACTTTGGCCTATGACAACAGAGGTCGTTGTCATCGACAGAAATTTGTTTGGTGCTGTAAAATGCACTTAATATGGGATGGATAGTTGGATTGGTCTTAATTAGTGTTCTATGATATCAACAGACGTCTTTAATCTGGTTTACGCCTAATCTGCGTGATAGTCAGAGGGTGACGTCATCGTGAAAAGATTCTTAAACACTGAAAAATGATTTCCTTGCACACCTTAATAATAATAATAAAATACTCTATAAATAAAGCTTAGCCGTCAAAGACCTTCAGATCATCTCCTGTTATTCAGCAAGCGAATAATAATAATAATTATTATTATTGAAATCACAACAAGTAATTAAAAGAATTAATTATTCCGAATCTGTCAATTAGTTAGTGGAACACCGTACAATGTAGATCAAAGCTCGAGGGTACGTACCATACGTATTCTATTTTTTGAAAGGTACGTACGTATTTTAACGTACACTATTTTAGGGTACGTAAACAATAAATAAAATACGTTAACCACGTCATTGATCATTATTGAGAATGCTCAATTTAAATTAGGGAAACACTCACCACGTAATAAATTGCTGCAATGCTATAGGCCTATTGTACATGTAGGTCTATGTTTATCCAGCATTCATTGCATGCACTATAATAATGTCAGTCAGTCGTCTCAGTTCTGCTGCAGCACTTCAAAGATGTGTTCTTATGCGATTGCCATTTGCCTGATCCAACACATAACTGCTTGTCGAAAAAATTGCATTCAATACAATAATTGTTTTTCGCATTTTTCAAAACTTTCACGTGCGTCCATTCCTTCCCACGTTCTCTGGGCATCTGACTGATGCGTAGGCTATATAGATATAGGCCTACTGCAACTTTCAAGTTAGGTTACACCAATTTGCAAACCAGCGATGTGTACATAGCTCTCATCAGAAAGACAGTACAATTCGCATTAATTTAATTATAACCAAAGAATTTATCGAATTAAATTTACTGCTACGCTACCGGAAGTACCGGTTTCAATGACGCATAGGCCTACAGTTGACGTCAGATTATACGTTGGCTATGGGTCGCTGAGTAATCCATAGATAAAATTTACGTGTATGGTACGCACCATACGCGTATTCTATTTTTTTAAAGTACGTACGTATTTTAACGTATTCTATTTTAGGGTACGCGTACCCTCGAGCTTTGATGTAGATGGCATTGGCAAACTAAGTGAATAATTATAATCGCAACAAGTAAATAATTAATCATCCCGAATGTGTACATTAGTTAGTGAACATTGTTGTACAATGTACATGGTATTGGCAAACCAACGGTCACTCGATCGTCAACGGTCCCTGTCCTACTTTTCCACCGACATTCCAGAACCTTTTCAGAGCACTAATAAAGGATGCTGAGGTGGGACTCGTGGGAGAACAGACACGCTTGGTCCCGATGCACCCTTGATCCTTTGTCTTCTTCTTTGGAATTTTTCTTACTTACTTGACTGTAGCAGGGCACCAGACTATATGAAATAGTTATCATTTGCATGTGGCTGCGTTTTTGGCTTCATTCTTTCCTTTGCTTACGTTCTATAGCCGTCACAAGGCTTTATAGCCGAAAAAGTAAAATTGTTTTTCGTTATCTATGAACCAATGCATAGCTTATAACTCCGCCAACGTTTCCACTCTGAGAGTGCCAGTCCAAAGCCTAGATAAAGGAGGAGGAGGAGGCGAAGACAACGAGCTTTGTTATCACAGAGTGTCGTCAAACTGAAACAAGCAACCAACCAATGAAAAACTCTTTGATTTACAGCCATAAGCTGTGGTTAAGCTAAGGATCCATCCAGGAATTAGTTTTCATTTTCGACTCCATGTTTCATGTCCGCTTCTGTCTGCACTTTCACATTGTAATTAATTATTGTATCATCGCGATTTATATTTTGTTGCCTCTGATAGCTAGTTAATTCATTCATTCACTCCAGCGCGTTCAAGAAGAACGCGTTTAAGGCAGTGTCCATGACCTTCCCAATATACAGGCATGGGCCATTCTGATTTCATTTCATTATTTTTTCTCCATTGTGCTTAGATATAACTCTACGGAATGAACATATTACACTATCTTATAAGTCGCTGCACAATTAAATTCGATCGTATTTCGAACAAAATTATTTTTTATAAAGCAATAGAAATACTATTTAAAGGTATCCAACTGTCTATATTGCAAATCTGTTTTATTTCCGTTTGCAAAGTTGATGCAAAATTCTTCGGAAAGTCATTAAACGCCTCATCGTATATGTTTTCTTCTTCTTCCTTCTCTCTTAAATCAAACGTTTTCGCGTTAGCGATTAAACCTTTACATGACGTCTCCACATTTCTCTTCCTCTGATGTTGGCCCCGGTCTTTCTTATATATCCATTCTCTTTTCCATCAGGTCTTCCATTATGTTATCCGTCCTACGGCCGTTTTTGCTGTCTTTCTGACACCGAGTGTCATAGCGAACACTTTTAACGTCGCCCTCCTGCTTCATACAGTTTTTGGACTGGCACTGTTAAAGAAAGAGTATTCATAATTAGTTGGTTCTGTTTAACTATACCGTGTGATAGCAAAAGTCATTGACACCGTCCACCTCCGTTATACAGACTTGGGGCTGACACCATTGAATATGAACTGTAAAAGATTCTGATTAGCGACAAAGTGAAAGCAGTGATCTTAATCGTCACTTTCTTTCTTCGTACCCATATTAAAACAAGCGAACCCAAATTTCAAATGACCCATCCTTATTTATATAAATTGTTGAAAACGTTTTAACGGTGTGTCGAATTGGTCGCTCTAATCAGATGGTTGCAGAAATAAGTTTCGTTTATTCAACAACCTGGTTGACATGCAGTGTACAATTATGCAGTTGAAACAGTTGACAGGAACTCAGATTATACTCTTATCTACTGACAGAAGATACAGTCTGAAAAATCGGCGCAAATATCAGTCTAAATAGCACGTCCGCCCTAAATGGGGCGTTAAGGGGGGCATGACCTGCATTATGAATAAAGCATCTTACCTCAAAACAATCCTCTTAGTCTCTACGCCTGCGTGTTATCCAGTGCCCTACCAGAGCACAATTTACGACTTGCGTGTCAGTTCTACGGCATTCTCTGCTGAAAATTCGTTAATCATTTCAAATGAATTAGATCCTTTATCAGTTCGTAAAATTAAGATCGAAACGCGATCATCGTCAGACGATGATCGTCTGTCAACGGCGCCAGGTTGCGTCACAAATGATAGCAAAATATGGTATTTAGCGCTGTTCCGGGCATTTAATTAAAACCTAGACTAGTATCAGTTAGACATTTTTAGAGCTAATACTAGAGTGAAATACCTTTAATTTGATGCATTAAGTATAAACAAATGTTACAAATTGTCGAAGTTATACGCATGCAAAATCGGGAAATTTATGCTGGAGCACCCTGTACAATGTACATGTAAAGTTGAACAGGAGAGGAACGAAGCATTGAGCGACAGTAGACAGCGATACCCCCGCCACGAATCGACCGAACATAAATGACCAGAATTACTCAGACTTTGCGATGCAACAGTTGATCTACATATACGTCAAGGTACGTCTTTAAAAGGTGTCCAAGCATCGTCTTGTAAAATGGTTGTAGCGAAAACGTCGAACCAACAACAGAATTAACAGAGTTAAGTTTGGACTCAACGAAGGATGGGTTGCTAATGATCTCTGGGACGTTAAACTGAACAGCTAGACTACTACTGCTACTTGCTAAAAAATCACTATCAATTGTAAACACCACGGTACATCATAGACGAAGACACGCGTGATATGTAGCAAAACAATGAACAAAGCAAAAGAGATCTACTGAGATTGGAAGAAATTGGTTCATGGTGTTGCATGACAAAGAAACTGGCCACCCCTCCCCCACCGTTTTAATATAAATCAATCAAATGCATGACTGCATGACTTGCCGCACCTGAGCTCAGAATTCGATGAATGACCAACTAGAAAGAAGAAAGTTGTTGGATGTGGTCACCAATAAATTCTTTTCTATAGAACCCTTGATATGCATTTCCTATTATCTATGCATTTCTATAGCGCTATTACAAGATTGACCATAGAGAAATCATCGATTACACCGGATCGGCTAATCAATTTAGAAAGACGTTTTAATTTCATTTTATGATGTTTTATGATGTTTGTCTCTCTTAATGTCACCATGTAACCAGGCTGCGGTGTGTCAACCTGGACGTTTTTCACGAATTAAACGAATATCTATATAGACTAGATTGGTGCCTTGCAGCATAGAATAAACTTAAAGTAACGTATTTGTAGCTCAACTCCGTGGAGCTGTCGGTTCTCAAATGAAATTCTTTGGTCACGTCATGAGGAAAAGTGGAAACTGTTCGGAAAAACGAGATAATGCAGGGCATAACAGCTGGATCGAGAGCACGTGTAAGATCACGAACAACATCGATTGAAAACATTATTATGTGTTGGACAAAATGGACAGTCTTGACTCTGATTGAACTACTGAGGACAACGGAAGAAAGATACATTTTTATAGACAGACGGTTCGTGGTGAAACCATCCTTCGGATTGAAGATGACTGGATACAAGACAAGACATTGTAAAATTTATTTTAATTATTTAAACGCTTTAAAACATGCTCCATCGACGTTATAAAAGACTGAGAAGTATCTTGACGATAATATTCACTATGAGAGGAAACGGATCCCATTTTGTAGTCCGTATGCTACTGTATAGAAGGTGTCTTGGGTCATCATCATTTTGACATTTGCCCATTCAAACACTCCAGCAGAAGGTGAGCAATAAAGATTATATTCGCCATGGTTCGGAGAATAACACTTGTTCTCTTTCCTAATCACTGTATGCTGCAAAAGTTTCCTCTGTCTCCGCAATCATCTTATCGATTCCAATGGTCGCTGACTGTAGGCATCCAATTCTCTTACTTTAAATCAATATATAATTAGTATTCACAACACGAAGTCACTACCACCGCTCCATGACACACAACCGTGTTACGACCAATAGCGTTCACAGCTTGATCGTAAGTAGAAAAGATGTTGCGGTCGCTTAGACACCTTTTTAATTTAGTTAGCAACTTTATATAAATGATGAGATGCTGCTGATGACCGTCTTTGAGATCTGGGTGTCTTAATTCTTCTAACTTGCATTGTGCGAGTTCCATACTGTAACTGTGTAATGTGTGTAAAGGAAGTTGAGCCTTGAGTGCTTCAATCTCAATTAATCAGCGCCATCGATTGATGCTTCGTCATAAGATCATATAAAGATGATTATCGAATTGGCAAAGGCGTTCATTTTCAACACGCCAGGAGTGTTTTCCACATTGTTTTATACTATGCAATATGTAGATGCTTTGTAATGTCCGCACGCAATCATTCAAACGTACGCGTGGAAACATATTATTTTTAAAATATTTGTATTAAGATTAAATTGCAATGCCCTATTCCCTATAAGCTTGCAAACTATAAACAAAAGAGCAAGTCCCAAGCTCCGTGAAATGAGGTGGGGCACGCTGAACACCTTAGTTACGAAAAGATTCTTTGCAAAGACGTTTTGCTTAACTGCATCAATTCAGACACCTTTTTGACAATATTAATTGATACTATATAAGGGAATAACGCAAAAGCGTTTCCATCTGCTCCATAAATGTCGCTGATGATGTCGATATTCACCATCGAATCAAGCTACAAGAGTCCGTAGACGGGTCTTGACACTCCGCAGAGGAAGAAGATTGTCCACTATGGTTCTGCAGTCATGGTGGTGGAAAAGAGGTTGAAGTGTTCCGATACTGACATGGCATTTAAGAGAGGAGGGATGGGAAGCAAGTTTTGAGCGACGCAATGCACTACTCAGATAGTTGAGAGATTTCCAGCCCCGCATCATTCGAATGCTGAATTTAAGTTATTCTCTTAAGTTTTTAGTGCGACATTAGATGCTTGACGAAGTCGTTGACGTCGACTGTTAAGCAGTTTAATGACACGATCGTTCTTTTAGGATTATGTTATTATTTACTTTTACGTATTCATAACACACCTCTATATCGTATGAAACAGGGCAATAAATATTTCTCTCCATCAACGTTCAATAGACCAACAGGTACATTTTCGTTCGAAATGTCGTCAACCAAAGAGTTAATTAAGATAAAAGTGAGAATATTCTTTAAAACATTAAATATACGAAAGTCTCCATAATTGACGTCAACTCGACTCCATAGAATCATTACACAATCTAAATTTCTTATCCACATTTAAATGTTGTGGGGGCGGTTATGTAGTGGGTGTTTTTGTTGCCTTGCAGCCGGAGTGTTGCAGGATCTAATCCACCTCAAGCCGTCTCGTAGGGACCTTTGGCAAGTCATTCACTCGCAATTGCTCACCGCTTCGGCGTGAAACTCCGATTAAGTGTCCGCGCTAGTGTCAGGAGTGCTTCTGAGTAGGATTCTTGAAGGGTCGCTATAACAAGTGCACATTCAAACAATCAAACAAACTGAGAACGCTGCAGCAACAAAGTCATCTGTTTTAGACCCATCAGTAAAAACATGCACATAATCATCTTACATACAGTAGAGATTAATCTAAGTGCAGCTTGCCTTTAAAATTCCGGGTGATCAGTTCTCGTATTAACCCTCGGGCTACCAAGGGGGGTGGTTGCCACCCCCCCAGGTTTTTCGCAAATCAAACGCGTTCCGTCTGGACTAAAATTTTGAAAAAAATGGTAGCTGTAGAGGGTTCATTGGGACACATTTTGAGCTAAAATGGTTGATGATGCCCCCTACCGTTCAAAAACCGAGTTATCTGCTTCTTGAAGCGAATTATTTCTAAAAAATATGAAGTTCCGAAGCTCATTCGTATTTCTTACTTAATATGGCTAGAGGCCTAACGTTAATATTCATTAGGCAGATTCAAGCTCATTGTCTGATTGGTTGCGGGACTCCAATGGATCAATTTCCATGTGTACTTTCATTAAATGCGGACGGGGAACAATAAGTTCCGCTTGTGCGGCTTAGTGGAGAGAGCTGCGGCGCTGGACGTGCGTGATGGAGCATCAAAGCTCCTGCAAGTATAAACCGAAAAAAACAGCGGCGGTCCAAGACAGAAATTGGACGAACAATGCGCTGTGTGTGAGGGAGACAGTGGAGGACATTCCGCATGTAGCCTACTCAGAGACTCAACCAAGTTTTTAAACCAATATTTGAATTGAATATTTTGTCGATAATATATATAAATACTGAAGAATCGATGTAAACTCATAAGATATAGACACAAAGAAATAGATTCGAAAACCGATTAATAAAATTTTGCAGAATTTAATGAGATTCGTATTTATCATGGATGGAAGTACAAACGTCTACGACAAACGCAATATGTCGCTGAGCGCTAAATTCTAAATTCCACTAAATGTGTTAATATGTTCTCACTTGACACCTGAAAATCTTGGCAAAAACGTAATATAAAAGCTTCAGTTTCAAAATTTAAACGACTTTGTCTGTCGTTATATGTCACTAATACACGAGATCAAAATAATTACCGAAATAGGGGATCATCTGAAATATAACTGATGGCCCTACGAAATAGACTTAACAGACAAAATACGAAAAAGGAAGAGAGTAAGATAACACAAAATTCATGTAGGTTTATTTTATTGTATTGCATTATGTTGCTTTGTATCTGACTACTTATAAAGCGCTTCTTGCAGCAAGAACCTTTCAGAAGCGCTCCCACTGCGTCCAAGCCGAGAGAAAAGGCAGGTTATGAGACGAGAGAACGATGACGATAGAATGTAAAGTAATGTTATGTAATGTAATTAGTAATTTATACAGCGCCGCTCACAACCAAGGCCATTCAGTAGCGCTCCCAGTGCGATAACCCCTAGAGAAAAAATAGGTCTTAAGAAGAGAGAGAGATGTAGATAACGATCCTGAAAGTAGAGTCCCACGCAGAGTGGAGGGAAGAGAATTCCACAAGGAGGGCCCAATGATGGTGAAGGATCGAGTTTGAGCAATAGTGGTCCTACCTCGTGGAACAAACAAGTCAGCCCTGTCCAGAGAACGGAGAGGTCGATGAGAAGATGCTGATAGAGGAGAACGAATGAGATCACTGAGATACATCGGTGCAAGACCCAGTTTGGATTTGAGCACAAGAGAAAGGTCTTTATGTTGTATGCGGGCAGAGAGAGGAAGCCAGTGTAGTTGGTTAATCATGAACGATGATATATGAGAGTACTTAGGAAGGCGCGCAATTAATCGAGCAGCAGCTTTAAGGACAGATTGAATGGGAGATAGGCGGACCTTTGGAAGACCAATAAGAAGGGAGTTACAGTAATCAATTCTGGAACAGACAAAAGCATGGACTATTGATGTCATGGTTGAAAGGGAGACAGATCTGCGAATGGACCTGAGACGACGGAGGTGAAAGTAAGAGGAGCGCGTAAGGTTGGTTACATGTGTTGAGAATGTCAGCGAGCAGTCAAGAGTGACACCTAGGTCACGAACAGAAGTTGAAAATGTAAATTGAGGAAAGGTCTGAGATAGAAGCAAAAAGTCATTTTTTTTAATTTGCTGGGGAGTGCCAAGCCAGATGAGTTGAGTTTTGTTGGAATTGAGAGAAAGGCGATTTGAAGACATCCACAGGTGCAAATCATGGGAAAGTGCCTCAATACGGCGAACTAGTATGAGTTGAGTAGAGGGAGAACCATGAACATAGGCTTGAACATCATCAGCGAAGAGGTGACCAGTAGCAGAGTGACTTGGAAACAGAGAAGTAACATCAGCCGTGTACAGAATGAAGAGTAGGGGTCCAAGGACTGATGCCTGTGGAACTCCTAAAAATACCGGCACCCAGATTGATCTGGAATTACCAGCTATAACCATTTGGGTACGACCAGACAAGTAAGATTGAAGCCATAGGAGAGGGACACCTTTAATACCGTAGGAGGATTCAAGGCGCTGGAGCAAATTTTTTAAATTTTAATAGAGTGACTTGATTACAAAATGCGAGACCCATGAAGGTAAAAGCTCGATTCTTTGCTCGTGAAACAATGAGGTCACAATAATTGAGCGTCGTGGACGAAGAGAGGTTGCTGAAGTCAGAAGGCGCATGTTGAGATCACGAATATTTTAATCATCCAAATATAAACCGTAATGAACAACCTGATTCACATAAACACCGTTTTCGACGATACCTTCTTCGGTTAAAAATTGTACATTTGTAAAGGAAGCATTTAGTTTTGTTTGCCTGTTCCAAAATTATCTAGAAATTAAACCCTCGAAAAAAGGTGTTGAAGAAAATCAAATTTCTTACAAACGACGGGAAAAGGTCAACGAAATTTCTCCGAAATAAGTACTCCAAAGACTCAAGTTTCTGGTAGAGCAGTTCCAAAAATTCCTTTAACCCATTAATGACCACTTTTGACTGAGCGGTCAGATTTTGATATTCTTTTGCATTGTGAGTCCTTGCTTTAAGAGTATATGAGGAGAAAAAATGTGAACGCATAACTTTATTAGTTATTGAGATATTATGGTGTCCTTTTAAAAGGACGCTGAGCACATACAAGACAAAAAAACGCTACGTGCAATCAACTGTGTTGTTATGTTGCATAAGCTTATATCAATAATAGAAACAGCTCTGCGATGCAGAAACCAGCATAATACTAACTACAGCAACTCAGAATCATTCTGTCAATGTTATTTGATGTAATGACAGTGTCTTACAGCAGTGCTCAAGTCTATTATCCCAGCTTTCACTGTGGTACGATGGTGACATTTCATTTCATTACTGTGGAAGGCATCAAAGCAGTAAACATGTAAAGCAATAACGGCGTTTTCCACGCATACGTGAGACTCTCTTGCCACAAATACACACCTTCTCTGCTTTAGAATACTCTCAATGGTGTGATCCATGACATCTTGGTCCCTCTTACTGCAGGACCCATCTAAACGGTTGATTGCTTCAGAAGGTATGCATTGACAATGCTCCATGTAATTCAATTCCAATATATCGAGTTTCTGAGTCTCATACATGTTAGAAGGACCATGTCTGAAGAGCAACCAAGACTACGAAGCTTATGGAAAGGTTGCTTAGTTCCAAGCTTTCCGTATTAGGGAATATGGCCATTATACATGCATGGCTTGAACACCAACAATTGAACTGAGCTAAAAGTGGCCTGACGACAAACTTGTCATCATTCTGGCATCACAGCTTTATTATCCACAACACGTAGGTAATGCAACATATACCCACACCTTTCTGGGCTTGGCTATTGCAACAGTTGTGCTCAGCAGGTATGGCTGCTGCTCACAGTACATGCAACTCCTTGGGAGAATGGCATACCATTACCCACTGGGCAACATAATTGCAAGGGACATTTTCACGTTTTCATCGGTCATTTCAAAGGAGTGGTCACCTATCTGCTCTCCTGCATATATCTCAATGTTTGTAACCATCAGACTAATGACTTCATCATCAAAGAAGAGTTCAAACAACTCAACATGAGGATGCTTCCTGGAGAGTCATGGTTTACAAGCAGGCCTAGAAACCTGGGCTTATCTTCAGCTACACCAGCACATATTGAATCCTCAGATAGATCTCCACTTCTCCTTTTCCAGGTTGACTCTCCAGGTTTTTTCACACACTTGTTGTTTTGGAATGACAGACGGGATTGCGGAAGGTAGCTGCGTCATAGGAGCATCTGATGGTACAGCGCTATGAAGACATCCGAGGACACAGCAGCATCCTCTATAATCATCTATCATTGTGACCACTTCATCCAATGTTACCCATAAACATATTAGAGCTGTTCATCTGTTTCAATTTTCAAAGCTAGAGTAGCCAAATGTCTGGTTTATGATCTATAAGATTTGAACCAGGCGTTTTCAATAAGCTGGCTTTTGATGCCTTATATAATTATAATGGCGCTATAGAAGTCATTAAATTAGACAAGATTCACAGTGACCATGCTGTTTGCATAGTGAGACAAGCTGCAGAATTTAGGACATGAATACGGATGAATTATGACAGTGCAAACATTTCAATGACAGTTTTGTACATTCAGGCAAAAGCGGTCTCATTTATGCCCAGCGTCCTTTTAAAAGGACAGCAAATTTTCGCCAAAATTTTCCATAATGAAAATGATGATTTTTGTGAAAATGAATTGATATAGGCAAGCAATCATATAATAGCTACTCAAAACTCCGAAATATTTTTTTTTTATAAAATAGCAAATTAATTAAATTAAATTAAAATTTATTATTGACTGGCGGGATTACTCGATTGCAAAATTCCCCCAACTTCCAGGGCTAATAACATAAGTAAAACTAAAGACTTTGATATTTCTTGGCACAGATGTTTGTTCAACAACATCAGCTGGATGATAGAAAACAAAAACGATATTATTGACTTGATATCATATTAAAATAGGTAAGCAAATACAACTGTCCTTTTAAAAGGACACGGTCATTAACGGGTTAAAAAACCGTGGGCCGATTTCGTTAGCGATAAACGCATATTTTGGTTCGCATGCAGGCGATAATTGAGCGACAATTTGCAACTCTGACACCCAAATTGCTTCTTGGAAGATCTGAAAAAGAATGTTGGCTATCATTAGAATTAAGTATGAGCGTTCCGTTTAATACATTTTTTCTGCTTTTCATTTAATTTTAATCAGATCCAATCAAGGCGCAAACCGTAATCGCAACTTTTTATTGCGTTAATCGCGATAACACCCTTAGTGAAAAAATCTATGTGTATTGGCACATGATTTCGACCATCTGAATAACACGCTTTTAATATTATACTGTCGCATTTTCTGCCGTAACATGTAAGACCTTTGGTTATGAAATCAATTATCACCTCTTGACCAATGTCCCTCGACGGAGTTTGCACCATTTAAACACCTTAATAATGTAATTAAGCAATGGTACATAATGTTTTCCATTACCAAAAGATCAGTTGAGTCCACACCCGCAGTACTTCCGCGTCCGTTTAGATCATCTTTATTTCACGAAACACCGTACTGCGGACATCTCAGTTTGTTATCGAAAACATAAAGCGAAAATAAAAAAATTATAAGTCGATACCGATAACGGACGAAAAAATACGATCTCATTAAAGCGTCAAAAGTCCTTATTTCAAGCACTTTTTGAACCATTTTTACTTTTTGGTCCTTCTATAAATATATTGGAAGTTGCGTTATTTCTGTTGCGCATGACTTTTGCTCGGGTGGTTTGCAAGTCTGGCTTGGGAAGGCTTAGGTTATCATAAGTTACCTTGAGTCGGAGTCTATCAATTCATACTTATTCTATAACACAACGACAGTTTTCGTTTTAGGAAATCTACGAAATGCCACAATTGGACGAAATGCAGCCGCTCGGATGCATCCTAAGCTTTCGTTTCTGTGAGATGGCGGTAAAAAAGCATAAAATCACTGCTAAGTATAGTATATCCACTGCATCGGAGTTTCACGCCGAAGCGCTGGCAACTGCGAGTGAAGGACTTGCTCAAGGTTCATAGGCGGCAACTTGAGGTGGATTCGAACCTGCAACCCTCCTGCTGCAAGGCAACGAACATTCTCATTACATCACCACGCCCCAGAATATTGCAGACATTGTTCCTGTTGAAAATGATATGCAATCGGTTGGGTTAATGAGTTGAGATAATGTGATCAATGCGTTCTGTGCGTTGGAAGCTAAACAAAAAACAATATCAATACCGTGACATGGTGTGCTTACTTCTGGGTGGGGGAATTTATAATGAGCAAGTTGTTTGTAATTTGATGGTTATTCATTTGGTGTTGGAAACCGCCCAAATAATATATACCAAAGTTTAAAATTGTAACGTGAGGCGTTCACACAAGCAGGATGAGAAAAAATTGTCAAGGGCTCGGAATTCAGACCCCCCCCTCTAGTCTTTCTCGCGGGCCCACAGTCCTCATTGCACACTACAACGCCACTTAAACCAGCTACTTTTCCACAATTCTCATACTGCACCCTACACCTTCGCACAAGTTTAACGCTGCAATTGGTACGGTCTCACACAGAATTATAGGCTAAAAAACAGCGACGCTATGTTTGTAAAAATATCCAGCAGAGTGCCACATACACTAGGTGATCGGACAAGGGAATGGCACTATATATATAAGAGACTACGAATAGTGATTAGCGACATCTTACCTCGTCCTAAGTAGCGAAAAACGTGTTACAGATGATGGATGGATGGATCTAGATTTGACCAGAGTCTATGACAACAGAGGCCCTATCCCTGGACAGAAATTTGTTTGGCATATTACAACACTTATATTTTTACAGATGATGGCAGGGCCACTCGTGTAAGTAATACAGACTTTATAGTAACTCTGCAGATATGTAATTAGAATGTAAATACTAAAACAGGTGTGTAATCGCCAGACTGGAGCAGAGCAGCTCTCCTGTAGGAAATACGTTGCGTGACTGGGATCCAGTGCAGCGTACCATGCATATAAGCTGGGACAGAGGCATACTTCGGGATGCGCACATTAAGACAAGCAGCAGAGCAGAGCACACGGTCAAGGCGGGTAATTAGAGCATTTTGCAAGCCTGCCATGGCAGTATCGATCAGCAGTGGTCCAGTGTGCAAGTTAGTAAGGCGTGGATAAAGGTGGCTGCAGCATCGTGGTCAAGGAACGGAAACAACCCGGAACTGGCATTAGCAGAGTTGACCTCTAGGCTAAAGTTAAACGACATCTTTGCGCAAGCCATCAAAAAGATCGTTCACCAACCATATGTCCACGTCATAGTCCTTCTTTTCCTTTGGCTTGGATTACTCCTTCACGGTTGAGAGGGGTCATCCACTCGGATCCCTTGTCTCCATTATTATGGTTCTGTTACGATCGTCGTCTGGTCTCAGTTTGATTAGTTTGAGGTTCTGCTGGATCATGTCCATCCAACTCTTCTTCTACCGCCTCTGACTTCGCTGTCTCTGCACTTCCGCCTTCATTTCATTCTTTGATGCTGGTATCCTTCGCCCGCTCCACATACACATACCATCTCAATTTGTCATCACGTATCCTGTCAGATATTTAGAGACAGACCCCGAGTATTTCGCGCATCATTCGCATTTCTGGTCTCTCCAGGACTTCCTCTTTTCTTCTCAGCGTTCATGCTTTTGCTGTACAAGCCAGGTCTTATCATTTTCATTTTCCTGTATATCTTTCCTTTCAGAAGAACCGTGATCCATTTTTTTTATTTTTAGAATTTACGAATAAATTATGAAAAATGATTGAGCAAAATGAGGTGTTGGAAATCAGATGTCGTTAAACGCCCAGTTTCAATGCCGCAGTATTCGCTGACCTATTTAACACCTCTTTTAATTTATAGCAAGCGCTTATAAATATGAATTTGTTAACTTGGATTTTGATTGTTAAGGGGAAGTGAATCTAAAAGGTAGTTCCTTCAGCTTAATGCTTTATTGTCAACAACGGTCTTAATAATATTGTAAAGCGTCATTTGTAAATAACGCACTTTCTAATTTCGTATACATGATCATGGAGGCACCAGTAGCAGTCCTAAAGTTTCTGTTTGACGCATTGTATTTTAAAGTAAAGACAGCCATTGCCTCCCTCCTCCTTCTTCAAGACTTTGGACTAGCACCGCCTGATTGAAACCAGCTGAGGTATTATTTTAGCAATGCTGTCAGAGCCACGAGGCCAGTGCACTCTGTTGCCGAAGAATATGAAACCATGAATCACAAATCAATTAGCGCTAATATGAAATCGAAGAGTATATAAAACGCAGAATACAGCTTTTCAAGGGTGTCTTCAAGATAATCACTGTGAGAGTGATAAAACATCTGTATAACATCTTCGTCCCGCGTGCCTTTGCTTTCATTGGCCGGGCATTATGGAACCAGCTTCCTCCTTCAACGTATTCTTCCATATTAACTGGTCTTTTCGGTTTCTCAATACTAATTTTTTTCTCTTTTGGTCTAACGTACTGGGAGCGCCTCTGATTGGTGTGCACTGTGAGAGGCGCTTTATAAATTTATAGATACAATACAATGCAATAATTGTCCACTATAATACCTCATTCGTGTCTGAATGAATCCCTTCTAGGACCCGTCTAGGCTATTTAGCTATTCTAATGTTAAACAGCGAACACAAAATTATTAGAACAATTTTTTTTTTAAACCGGCTAAACAAGATCCCATTTCCAGATTCCGAATTGCGTCTTGGATGGATTCGATTTGACCAGGGTCTATGACAACAGAGACCGTTGCCCTGGACATAAATTTGCTCGGCATATTATGATAGTACAGCACTTAAGACCACATTGAATGTCTGAATTGCGTCTTTGGCGACAAAGTCTTATTATGTAGAAATTTTTTCAACAGTTTTTGAGGTGTGCGAGGACAATACTTTCGTCTCCAGTGTGTTAGTTGAAAATGTGAAATGAGGATTAACGACGTATAATGTCACCAGACGATGAATAAGGCCACTTATTGCTCCATAAATGGAGCAATAAGTGGTGGAGGTAAGTATTTCCTCTCGTAGGTAGCGACCTTTGGTGACTTGTGCCAAAAGTCGTTTGACGGTTTGAAGTCAACCCTACCGATGAAGTTGCGCTGTGATTTTAGACTTCTAGAAATAAAATTAACCAACACTGCAGTATCGCTATGTCAACTCGACTTCTGCGAGGTGACGTGGGTTGACATAGTAACCCATGGCAACAGTTTGTGTAGCCAGCGGTTCGCTAATCCATGAAGAAAGAAAGACAAATGAAATCGTTTTGGAACAACGTAAAATGTAAAATATTTGAGTTCTTGCAATATATTGAGACGATGCGATAAAAAAAACTATGCAGAAATTATAATTTTCTTGCATAAGGAAAATGACTTAATAGTGAGGCGCTGAATGTTCCGTTTAGACACCTTTGAGACTATGCAACTGGTGTTATATATAAATGGAAATCACAATTAAATTGATGATCGTCCAAGGTTTTTCTCATGAGTTGTGTTGTAGTGCAAAGATCGGTTTGAGCGTTCGCCTTGTAAGATAAAGAGGAAAGAACACAAAGTGGAGATAAATAATTGTGTGGAAACAATCTCGACTGATGCGACCTGACATTAAATCTCCGAGACTACAGAAAGACAAACTCTGACAGTTCGGTGTCAAGTGAGGCTTAAACAAGCGGACAACGACTCTGTGCCTCCTACATGTATGCTAAGTTTCAGTGATATTCAGAGCAAATGTTATCTCAATTGATGAAGGCGACAATCTGTCTTTCATGGCATACGCTGCAACTAACACATGCCTTTGCTCTCTACAATATCTATGGAGTTCGAAAGGATTTGAAGATCATGGAGTTCGGGGTTGAGTCCGAAGCTTTCACACACCGTGTATTATAGAAACCGATCTTATCACAACTGCTAGGAACTCCGCCACTTGTTGCACTCTGCCAGTGCCAGACCCAAGCTTGGATATAGGAGGAGGGCGTTGCTAATGATCTTTGTTATCACGCAGTGACGTTAAACTGCAAACACCACGACTATTACCGTTAGGCATAAGGCTCGTTGTATACATAGACACCACTAAAATTCTGTCAACGTACACTATTTAGAAGCGTGAAACTGAAGGCTTTTAATAGCATCTACAATAGCTTGCACGTGCAACTTTATCCGCAACCAGTATTTGATGAAAACGGTTTGAACGAAACTTCTAAAGATAATTTATTATTCATCAGATGCATAATAGTATAACGTGACGGACACGATATTAATTATGATATTCAGATATTCAGGAGACAGTTTGAAATTTACGGCATAGAAGCATCAATTGGAAGATTCATTCCGGAAAATTTATATTGGACTCATTAAGAAGCCTATAATGCTCCCGAGCCCCAGCACGGTCATATAAAAAGGCATAAAATAAAGTCATCAACAAAGAAGTCTTACTGTGCAACGTCATAGCCAAGGAACACTCACTATTTCCTACATCATGCTTCAAACTAAATTAATTTATATAAAACGATTGAAATATCATTTAAAGGTGTTCAACTGTCTACATTGCAAATTTGCTTTATCTTCGTTTGCAAAGTTGATACGGAACGCTCCCAAGTCATTAAACGCCTCATCAAACGCCTCTCCAAGTAGACGAGCCATAAATTAATTGCTATGCAAATATATCATTACGAGATGTAAAAAAAAATAAACAGCAAGAAAAAGCAAAATTGTACAGCAGTAATTGCGTAAATGAATTCTATAAGCAAATGGAGCATATTATGCACAGAAAGCTAATGCCAATTAAACACCTTTTTAAAATATAATCCAGATTGTATACCTTATATATAAAAGAGCGACGTATACTAAACAGTTGCGAATCGGAGGGCAAAGGATCGCAATGTCATTACCGCGTATCATCTCAAGCAAGCTCGCTTTCAGTCCATGAAAGGGACCTTAGATCCGGAGCCCGCATGGTTGCAACTTTTTAAATGCCGTTTCGTCGTTAGCATATATATATATATATATATATATATATATATATATATATATATATATATATATATATATATATATATATATATATATATATATATATATATATATATTATTGTACATGTATAGGCTGGTGTCTGCGATTGACTTTCGAGTGCTTTGGAATTCCAGGGAGCATGATGGAATAACTAATTAATAAATAGGTGTCAGTTTTCCAGGTCTTCTATTGTATCACTATTCAAGTAGATAATTGTCCCATTTATCTTTAGTCTCTGACGAACGAACGAACGAACGAACGAACGAACGAACGAACGAACGAACGAACGAACGAACGAACGAACGAACGAACGAACGAACGAACGAACGAACGAACGAACGAACGAACGAACGAACGAACGAACGAACGAACGAACGAACGAACGAACGAACGAACGAACGAACGAACGAACGAACGAACGAACGAACGAACGAACGAACGAACGAACGAACGAACGAACGAACGAACGAACGAACGAACGAACGAACGAACGAACGAACGAACGAACGAACGAACGAACGAATGAATGAACTCCAGGAACCTACTTTGTAACCGCTACATTTTGATTAAGAAAATCTCTTTGCACTAAAGAAACTGTTCATGATAAATTATTTAACATTTATATAAACATGAACCTTAAAAATATTATAATTATAGACCAACCCTAAAAAACCTCTATGCACAGGACCGTAAGGAGTGGCAGCAAGACATCCACAAGCTCCTATAAAGTGACGGACGCCATTAGACACCTTTTAAAATGTGACTGATGGTTCATGAATACTGAAATGTTGGGTTCAATATAGATCGCTACTGTGGCTATGGTAGGATACCTTCCCGAATTGATCGATTGCACAGGACCGTAAGGAGTGGTAGCAAGACGTCCACAAGCTCTTGGAGCAGAAAGGTCGGTAGAGGGTCCAATTCACATGACTTGGCAGGAGAAGCAAGAGTGAGTCGACACACTCCCCCACTCACTGGTGACTTCATCCAGATCTGGCAGGCAACAATCGGTGGGGAGGAGGAGCAGAAAACAAATTGTAAGTAAAGTTGTCGATGCAAGCAGCATGGGCGGAGTTTGGTTGCCGATCTTGGGGGGGCTAAAAAAATTCTCGCCCAAAAGCAGTACATGACTTTTTTTGGTCATCGATTTGAAAACTTCATAAAAACATACCATTTTTCCGGACAGTGTCAGTTCTTTTAAAAAATCCATTATATTGAAATGTCCATAATTGAAATTATGATTTTAAAAAGGTGTGCAATTGCAAATGTGTGCCAAAGCTAAAAAAAGGTGTCTAATTGCAAATTTGTGTTAAAACTAAAAAGCCCATTGTTTTGAAATGTTCATAGTTGCAATTATAATATATAAAAAGGTGTGCAATTGCAAATGTGTGCTAAAACTGAAAAGTCCATTGTTTTGAAATGTTCATAATTGTCTATATAGTAAAAAAGGTGTGCAATTGCAAATGTGTTCCAAAACTTTAAAAAGGTGTGCAATTGCAAATGTAAGCTAAAACAAAAAAGTCTATTGTTTTGAAATGTTCACAAATGCAATTATAATTTTAAAAAGGTGTGCAATTGCAAAAGTGTGCTAAAACTGAAAAATAAATTGTTTTGAAATGTCCATAATTGCAATTATAATAAAAAAAAGTGTGCAATTGCAAATGTGTGCCAAAACTAAAAAAAGTGTGCAATTGAAAATGTGTGCTAAAACTGAAAAGTCAATTGTTTTGAAATGTCTATATTGGCAATTATAATAAAAAAAGGTGTGCAGTTGCAAATGTGTGCTCAAACTGAAAAGTAAATTGTTTTGAAATGTCCATAATTGCAATTATAATAAAAACGGTGTGCAATTGCCAATGTTATGCCAAAACTAAAAAAAAGGTGTGTAATTGCAAATGTGTGCTAAAACTAAAAAGTCCATTGGTTTGAAATGTTCATAATTGCAATTCTAATAAAAAAAAGGTGTGCAATTGCAAATCTGTGCTAAAACTGAAAAGTCCAGCAGCAAAAAAATCAATTGGCCAGTGTTACTGGAGTAATGTTGTGCAAACCAGCTTCGCAATTACCAAGGCAGCTGAGATCTGTGTCACGCTCTCTCACACAAGACGTGACACGCCATCTGGTGGAAAGTTTGATCCTGAGCCGAATTGATACCTGCAATGTTGCCTTTGCCAGCTTGCCACAGCGCAGTGTCATTCGGATTCAGGCGGTCATCAATGCTGCTGCTCGCCTAGTCCTGCGATTAAATAAGTTCGACCATATTTCTACCGCGATCCGAGACCAGCTTCAGTGGCTTGGAATGGTTCTAGGACGATTGACGTAATTACCATGGGCGGAGTTTATCAGGGGCTAGGGGGGGGGCTAAGCCCCCCAAGAATTCCCAGATTCATGTTTTTTGCCATTATAATGAAGACAATTTGTATAGCATCGTCGGTAGAAAGCTACTTCTAGGATGGTTTACAAACATAGCTTAATTATATTATTGTCAAAGTTTAGCATAAATGCAAACAGCCCGGAAGCAGGTGCAGCTTCAACTGTTTTCTAAAAGCAGATTCAGTTTTTATTTCTTGAACTGATGCTGGAAGACTGTTCCAAGCGCATGCATGGGCTAGATACCCGACAGGCACGATCACCGGCTTTTGTTTTGGTTGCATAGTCGGATACGTCGTCGGTCTTGGACGACCGCAGACGTGACCTAATAGTATCATCTGCCAGCGATCTGAGGCTGTCCACGAGGTAGGGTGGTGCGCGGTTGTTCAGACATTTTGTGCATCATGGTGCAAAGTTTGAACTTGATGCTCTTGCGATCCGAGACCAGCTTCAATGGATTGGAATGGTTCTAGGACGATTGACGTAATTACCGCTAGTAAAGAGAAACATCCTCGGCTTCTGTTAATTCTTAGATATATTCACAAACAGCAAATAGTACATCAGAATATTAATTACGCATCCAAATAAACGTCTTTTGTTCTTTACAATTAAAGGCCTATCGCAGTCCATCAAAGTGCTACGTCAAATTAGACCTGATTGGCTTGTCTTATGCTTTACCCAAAACCCTCAGTTCTTGTTGTTGTATAAAAAGAGTTTTGTAAAAAGGATAAAAAAATGCTCTTACTTTGTCTAATTGCGTGTATAGTTGCAGATCTATCTGACTAGTTACCTGTCTAATTACGCTTGACCCTTAGTATATTTTCACATTTCACTTTTTATAATTTCATTACAAATTTAGTACAATCAATATGTGGTAAATTGAGTCTGTGTCATATCGCTTTATATAAATGTTTCTCTTGACTATTATAGCGATATTTGCGACAACTCTCTTTCATCCTTAGTTAATAAATTGCAATGACCACTAGACCGGTGATCAATCGTCCGGTGATCAACCGTCCGGTGCTCATCCGTCCGGTGATTAATCGTCCGCGCACCCTTGGAATAGGCAAGAGCATCAAGTTCAAACTTTGCACCATGATGCACAAAATGTCTGAACAACCGCGCACCACCCTACCTCGTGGACAGCCTCAGATCGCTGGCAGATGATACTATTAGGTCACGTCAACGGTCGTCCAAGACCGACGACGTATCCGACCATGCAACCAAAACTAAAGCCGATGATCGTGCCTGTCGGGTATCTAGCCCATGCATGCGCTTGGAACAGTCTTCCAGCATCAGTTCAAGAAATAAAAACTAAATCTGCTTTTAGAAAACAGTTGAAGCTGCACCTGCTTCCGGGCTGTTTGCATTTATGCTAAACTTTGACAATAATACAATTAAGCTATGTTTGTAAACCATCCTAGAAGTAGCTTTCTACCGACGATGCTATACAAATTGTCTTCATTATAATGGCAAAAAACATGAATCTGGGAATTCTTGGGGGGGCTTAGCCCCCCCTAGCCCCTGATAAACTCCGCCCATGGCAAGCAGTAACTTCATCAGCAGCGTTGACATATAATTGTTTACGACTGAACACATCATATTTTCGTAGTGAAAGACGTCCTCAAGCTCCTGGAGCAGAAAGGTCGGTAGAGAGTTGAGCTAACATGATTTGGGAAGAGAAGCAAGAATGAGGCGACGCACCTCCTCACTCACTGGTGACTTCGTCCAGATCTGACAGGCAACAGGGTGGTGAGGAGGAGCTGCATTCGCCGTGAAGTGTCGAACGTCAAACCGATTTGTAAAGTTGTCGATGCAAGAAGTAATTTCATCAGCAGCGTTGACATCGAATTGTTTACGACTGAACACATCAATGGTCGATTGCGAATAGAGAATAAAATGTTTACCTTTTATCCTCTTTGTTGGTCTTACTGGCTTTGTTCTTTGGTTCTCGATATCTCACGCGGAAGTTCAGTCGAAAGTTGATAGCCATGTGCATGGTGCAATTCGTCTGCAATAATGACGGGTAGAGTAAGACCTACTTATTGATCCAGAATATACGATAAAGAGATGTCTTATAACTAATGCGCAAGAGTTGGCAAAGACCAAAATAAAACAAGATCTGGCTAGGTATTATGTAACTACCTGGGTCTAATATTGAAAGAATAAAAAGACTAAGTGGGCCTATATTTTAGTAGTTTTTTTTGCTTCGTTTGCTATATAAAAATTTAGCATTGTGAAAAATTGACTAAGAAGGAGCTTAGAATCGAACATCAGTTATCGCTCTTTCATCCCGCAATTCTGAGGTATGGCAATTATTATAGAATTATATGGTTTTAATAAAACGGTGTTTAAGATCAAACGCTATTCAAGGCTTGGTTCGTTCCTGAGCAAATCTGTCAGCAGTACGAGGAGGGCGAGAAAGCACAGGAAATGGAGAGCACGTCATTTGTGTGTGTACACAGCATGCAATTTTATTGCATCACTATTCAATTAGATATTTGGCTCTTTTGCCTTTAGTCTTTGAGCAAAGGGCGTTTCATTACGTAGGTTCACTCCTGTTTTATATCCTTTCAATTTCCTTTAGTTATGTGACAGTTTTTGACACCGATCGCCAATTGGTTAGATTTAGTCATATTGAACACCTTTTAAATGTTGCTAATTACGCCTATATAAAAGCGTGATGCAGCCGTATATGTACATTTTCTCTCCTCCTATTCAATTCTCATCCCGTGAGATAATTATTATACTATGAAGCTTCATTTAGCAAGTCATTCACTCGCATCATTATTATTATTACTAGCTGGGGTACCCGGCGTTGCCCGGGAAATTTAGGATTCGACCCGCTTCGGCCACAACCCCACCACACAACACCCGTCCACACTCCGGTCTGTACCAGTACGCCACCCGAGAAATTTGGGTCTCATGAAAATTACCACCCCCATCCCACCCCCACACCCAACCCAGCCCTCCACCCCAACCTCCTCCAACCCCACCACCCCACTCCACCCCCATTCCACCCCCACTTCACCCCTAACCCCCTCCGACCCCACTCCACCCCAACACAACTCCCACCCCATCCCCCTACATCCCACCCCTCCACTCCCCACCCCACCCCTCCATCCACCCTCACCCCAACCCCACACCCCACCACACCCCAACCCCCACCCTCCACCCCACCCTCACCCCCTCCACCCAAAACCCCCACCCCTCCACCCCACCCCGACCCCACCCCTCACCACCCTCACCACACCTCTTACCCCCACCCCATTTCACCCCACTCCCTACCCCACCACGATCCCAACCCCCTCAACCTCACCCACCCCACCCCCATACCATCCCCACTCTACAACACCCCACCGCACTCCGACCTTCATCGGTACGCCACCCGCGATATTTGGGTTTAGGGACAAATTCTTCCACCCCCACCTCTTCCCACACCCGCTCCCCCACCCCACCACACTACGACCTCCACCAGTACGCCACCCGTGAAAACCGTGAAATTAGGGTTTCCAGGAAAAATTCCCCCTCACCCCATTCTCCTAACCCTCTCCCCGCCCCCCACCCTCTTTCCCACCTCACCCCACCACACCGACCTGCACCAGTACGCCACCCGTGAAATAAGGATTTTCGTTAAAATTAAATTAGCAGCTCTCGCCATTTATATAATGACCATGGAAGCGTTTAAGAAGGTGTTTAACCATCTTAATGTTTTCGCCCCCACGCTGGCCCCCTTGGTGGTAGAGATTCACCAACTACTGATCCGGGTGGTTCTGATGGCCCTCTATCCAGGAAAAAAATTTCATATAAATGGCTAAAAAAATTTGGAAAACAATTTGGGGGTTTCGCTCCCCACCCTGGCCCCCATGGTGGTAGAGAATCGCCAACCCCTGGACTTTGCGTCTCGTGCCGAGACCTACACAGTAGTGAAGGTTTGGAGTGAATAGCTCAAAAACTGTTGAAATGCATTCCGGACAAACAGACAGACAGACAGACAGACAGACAGACAGACACACGTTACAGAATCTTCTCTTTATTTATATAGATTGAGCGTGTTGATGTGTATCGACATTCTGGAATAATGACGATGATTAATGTCGCCCTATACTTTTAGTTTCCGATATTTTAACTGGCAGGGTGCAACCAGTGGCGTATGCAATCATAGCATATGTCTAAAACTTTTTAAAGGTGTCGATGGTGACCGTTCTATCAGTGGCGAAGTTCTTCACAATGTTCATTATTTCCTATTTTTATAGCATCTTATAGGTATAAAAAAGACTGTCGACGTCCTTAAAGCTTTCAATGCTTTTCAGTTTTTTTTCTTTAACTTTTCGTCAATTATTAGTGTTTTTCTCTCTTTCGCATTCTTGTGTCAATACATGGATGCGATATAGATAATGCGATACAGATATCATAATCTTTTCTTGCTCTTATCAGATCAATGGTTAACTATGTATCTGATAGAAGGGATAAAAAGGCGGTTTATGTAGATTGGTTGCCTCTTAATCCAGATAGTGCTGCTCGAATGAGCCGAATTTGCTCAAAATATGGAACGAGTTGTAGTGAAACTAACCTCTCAATAGTCTTCGAAAGGAATGAAAGATGTGTGGACAAGCATTTTGATAATTTCACCAAACTCCCGTTGTGAAACGCTAGATCTTTGATCCAACATAATTAATAAACATGCGTATGTGCGCCATTATTTGATTGGACATTAAAATTATTTTGACCCATTTGTCATTACTTTTGGTCACCAGTTCATTTTTGCTTTTACATCTCTTCAATTTCCAGTCTTATGCTGCAGTTGATAGATAGATAGATAGATAGATAGATAGATAGATAGATAGATGATAGATAGATAGATAGATAGATAGATAGATAGATAGATAGATAGATAGATAGATAGATAGATAGATAGATAGATAGATAGATAGATAGATAGATAGATAGATAGATAGATAGATAGATATTTGCTTCGAGCGGTTCTCATTGCATACCTTTTAAACGATTATTATTAATTCTATATAAGACTATGGACCGCATTTGTGTTTGTAATTGATGTTGTTAAAGTTCCTTTTCTGATAGGGTTGTTGTGTAGCTTCACTAATCACGTGCTTCACTCATATTCTATCATGTTATTAGTCAGCGACATCGACTGACATATTAAACAGTGATGGTTAATAAACGAATAAAAATAATAAAAATTATGGCTAATATTGAACACCTTTTTATACAACGATCTTGCATTAGCACTAATCTGTCAATAATTAACTGCTGAGACGCGGTTAAAGACGCTCTTAACTCCATCGCTATTTGCATTCTGACACTGCCAGACTCAATGGGGAGGACGACGCTGATTGTCATTGATACCAGACAGACCCATTAAACTGAAACTTCTTCTGCTAAAAGTCGATCTCATCAGACACCTTTATAATTAAAACAAATAAGATTTTAATTAAATCTACGATAGAGCTGTATTATGTCAAACAAATTTTTGTCATAAGCCCTCGTCAAATCTATCTATCCACTAATACAAGGCTGAAGGGCGACATTTCAACATAATGAACTCAGCCACTGGTTGCACTCTGCCAGTGCCACTTGCAAGCCTGGATAATGGAGGAGGGCGTCGCTAATGGTCATTGTTACCACACAGTGACGCTAAACTGCAACTACTACTGCCATCAACAGTTTTTCCCCATGATAATGGAGGGAAGCGCCTCTGAGTTGGTATCCAAAAGGGAGCTATGTAAAGTCTATTGATTGATTGATTGAGTGACTATAGTTATTCCAAATGCTGGCATGGACACCTTTATAATACTTCCCATGGATTGTTATATAAAATTTTGTTGAAATTGTCAGTTATCTGTTTCTCCGTATACAGTATAATTATGGCGTTTTGCTTCAACATGAAACACATAAAATCATCGAAAGCCGATTTAATCTTCTCCTCATTGTTCATCTTTCTTTATCTCCTCCTGCTACGTCTCTCTCTACGCAAATACTCTTTCCTCTATCTCGTCCTCTTCCTCTGTCACTATCGATATCTCCCTCGCCCTCTCCTTACTCCAATTCCACCTCCAATTTATCAAACGAGGTTGACCTCTAGGCCTAGTCCCTTTACTTTCCTAAACAAGGTTGCATTAAGTGTTGCGAGTCTGGGAGAAAACCGTCCTGAGTTTTCGACATGTTTTAATTTAACTGTGTTAATCCGTATGTTAAAGGTGTCTAAATAAAAATTGTTGACCAAGTACTTTGCGTTTCATATTGCGATTATGTAGCCTACTAGAGGTCAAAGCTCAACGAAAATTATTAACGAAGATTATTAACGAAGATTATTAACGATGATTATTAACGATGATTATTAACGAAGATTATTAACGAAGATTATTAACGATGATTATTAACGAAGATTATTAACGAAGATTATTAACGAAGATTATTAACGAAGATTATTAACGACGATTATTAACGAAGATTATTAACGAAGATTATTAACGAAGATTATTAACGATGATTATTAACGAAGATTATTAACGAAGATTATTAACGATGATTACTAACGAAGATTATTAACGAAGATTATTAACGAAGATTATTAACGATGATTATTAACGATGATTATTAACGAAGATTATTAACGAAGATTATTAACGAAGATTATTAACGAAGATTATTAACGACGATTATTAACGAAGATTATTAACGAAGATTATTAACGATTATTATTAAAGAAGATTATTAACGTTCGTCCCCTTCTTCATTAAGACTTGGGACTGGCACTGCTGAAACAAGAGCAATTTATTGGGGTGGCGTGGTATAGAGATCAGCAGACACGAATTCAGTTCCCGATGGATAGACGTGCTTTGTAGGCTGCTATTAGCACCGCTGTACTGCTATGTTAGCAGTTAGGATGCAAGTTAAGCTGATTGCATAACTTTATAAAATCATTATTTCAATTTTATGAATTTGTGAATTTCTCGAGGAAACCGACATATTAGGTTGCACTCTTAAGACATCAAGAACATTGAGTTGTAACAAATGGTTTTCTAAAACATAAAACTCAAGGCACTAGATTAAAAATTTCTTGTGAAATTATGAAAATCCTCATTTTCAAACCTACAGCATATGACAAAGAAGCGATTTCAATGTCTGATTATATTTATTCAAGATTAATGCTCGATTCCCTTGTATTCATTCACTCATTCATTCATTTCGAAAATTTATATAGCGCCTCTTCAAGAAACCTACTTATGCAGAGACGCTCCTAGCCCTGTCACAGCCAAAAAGTAAGATTTGAGCAACTTATAAAAAAACAGGTGAATTTAGCCTATCATCATCGCTGTAATGACTATAGGCTATTTGTAGTCGTACCAGAAAAAACTGCCAAGTTTTAGCTCATTAATTTTAGATTTCATGGAACTGTTGTCGACTACTGTAAATTGACGCCATAGAAATTCTTAGGTACGATCTGACTCGGTTAATTAAGGTAAAGTGCATCGACGTAGATAAAGTCTAGCAAAGTCGGTAAAGTTTGACAAATGATGATTGTCATTAGACACCATTAAAAACGGTTCAAACGATTAATAAAGAACTAAATGGTAGCAAAGTATTTACAGTTCACTCGTCTTACAGTTCACTGGTCTTAAAAGATGAGATCCTTTATTCAACTGATTATTGGAGACTTCTCCTGTATTTAGCAATTGGACGCGATAACTTCTTATTATAAAGTTGCTATGACGTTTTTAAAGGTGTTTAATGAGATCATTTTGTTTCTTCAGTTGTCGTATTCAGTTTGTCATGTCGTCCTTAATTCAACCTCGAATCTTATTAAGATAGTTGTGGCGTGGTTCAGTGAGTCAAGTGGTGTAAAGTAAGCTATGTTGAGATATGGAACAATTTACATTAGGAGAAAGAAAAGAAAAAAAAGGATCGAGAAAAATGTAAGATATAGAAAGGTTATGAACTAGGAGAAAAATAACGATCAAGCAAGTGAATATTGAAAAGGAGAGACTATAAAATAAGAAGCGCATGGCCAAAAGCTATAGATACATTCAAGGCAAACACGGCATGTGGGCAAAAGTGAGAAAAGTACTCCAATGGCAGGTAGGTAACGTAACGTAATTTTGCATTTATATAGCACTTCTGCGAACACAGCAAAATGAATGCATGGAACAAGTACTGGTGGTGGTGGACGATACAATTGTGACCATCATCATGATAATCGGTAACTATGGTTATCGTTGCCGCCTAGAAATCTTAGATAAATTCACGGTAAGAGAGAAAAGCTAGGATCATCACCGCCATCATTCACCATGAGTTGTGTGTTCTTAGGTGTCCAGTGTCAGTTTCGTCTTCTTTTTCCATACGTATTTGTCCTGTGAATAGTTCCTGTTGTGGACCTCCGCACCAATCCTCTGGTGTACGGACATTTGAACGGTGGTCATTTGAACGGACGACACTTGACCGGCGACACTTTAACGGGCGATATTAGAACGGGCCGACAAGAGAACAGGCGACATTTAACCGGAGCGTCATATTACCGGGCCGACTAATGAACAATTCTCAAGGTGCGGCGTTGTACGCTCTTCACGTAGGCCTACTTTGAGTTTTGAATGAATGTTGGGCGCGACGTCTGGTGACGCTGAATATTAGAGAAAGTTATAGAAAGTTTTATTGTCACATGTGTGACAAACTGTTAATTTTACATGTGACAAAAGTCACAAAGTTTTATTTTTACACCACTGGAATGGATGGGAACAACAAATTCAGTGGAAGGATGACATTTCAGACGCCAGTCGATGTTTTTCTCTCACCGCCCCACCGTATGGACTTTTTTGACAGGTCTCAAGAAGGAGATTCAAATGTAAGAGACTAATTTCTTGCAAGAATCGACCGGGATGCTTCAACCAGAGCAAGAAGAAATAGTTATTGAGAATTAATCGAACGGGTTACACGTGCATTCGCCAGCTATGCAAAGCAGAAATATTATTTTAATGTCTTTAAGCTCAGTTGCTTGTTTGTAAAACAACGAGACATTGAACTTGGTGGGCCCATAGCTCTTCATGTCCAAAACAGTTAATGTTCGCTTGCCTTTAAATTTTATAAACTTTACCGATCAAATGTCCACCGGTCATCCGCCGCCCGTTTAACTGTCCGGCCGTTCTATATATAGTCTCAGTGGTCATCTAATACACCGTTCTACTGTCGCACGTTCTTTAGTCGTCCGTTCAAATGTCATGTAACCAATCCTCCAAGTCGTTCATCTTTTCCATTAAGGGATTCTGCATCTCTTGTTGTCCCCTCAATTATGACAAATATCAGTGTTCATGGGTGTAGGGTTAGGTGGTTGGGTAAAGAGAGGGGATGTGATAAAGATACAGTGAAATAGGAGAGTATAAAGTAAAGAGGGGGAGGGGAGGGAGGCTGGGGAAGTTGTGCAGTTCTAAAAATTTCTTTACAAAAGCCCTGACGTTTACAAGTTTCGGTAAATTATCAGATTTCGGTTTGGACACCTTTTAGTCATTAGCTTTGCATAATATAATAAGGAAAATGTGTGAGCGTGGTTACATTCAGACGTTCTTACTACATAATATCGCCAACTTTCGCCGACTTCTTTGTCCGCTGATACAAGGGTAATTACTGAGGATCCAACTTATACTACAACTCATGATAACTGCATGGGTCTTTTACAGCTGTTGCAGTTGCAGCTGCTGTCGTTGTTCAATATTGTTGTCGTCATCGTTGCACTGCTTTATTACGGTGGTGCCAGATCCAATTATGAAAAAAAGCGGGATCAACGCCAGCGATCCCTACAGTTTTTGAAGCCCAAAAGTATCACATCAGCTCTCACACATTAGTGATTCGAAATTTTATGAAATATTCTGTCCTAGTTACCTTTGTAGCTTTCAACCCTCAAATCTTTGCTTGCTCTGATTTTGAGTATTTAATCTTTTCGTTGATTATGAGCTAACTTCTCTTTCCTTATCACTTACTGCTCATCAGCTGCGTTTTCCTCGGATTTTTGACTATTATATTCTGGTTTGTTAACTTCATATTCGCAGTTTTTATACACAATGTTATTTTAAACATACAAAAACCAGGTTTGCTATCACTACTACTAATACTGTCTCAAAACAAAAATTGCACTTAGACACCTTTAAATCGCTTCTCATAGTCATAATATTATTACTGCTCAGTGGAATCGGAGGGCTTAAGATCGTGATATGATCGACAAAAGCAAAGGTGCAAATAAAATAGTGTCCGTAACACTTATTAAAAAGGTGTCTTTGCGAGAACGTAATCGTCTTTGAGTGGTTTCCATCAGGAATGCGCTATATAAAAACTCTATAAAAATAAACCTAGAGCAGCAAAAACCGTTAACATCGACATTGATCACATGAAACAGAATTTGTGGGTCGCAGTGGTGTTGTGGGTATATTCGTTGCCTTGCATACTCGACTATTATTTTGTATCTTATTATGACAGTGCTGTCTAACCTTTTTGTGACCCCGGGTCGCTGAAGCAACCATTATTGAAGCCGATGGCCGCAGCAGTAAATTCAAAAGGAACGGCTACAGTTTCTTGATGATTATTAACTGTATAGAAATTTATCATGAAATGATGACAATGTATAACAGCACGCATACATTTCCCATGTTTTTCGTGGGTTTTTAATGTTTCGGTTTATCCATGCCATGCACTCAGTTCGCTTTTCAGTTCGTCGCCACTGTTTGGCTAACGTAGCTCTAACTCTTCATTATTTTCGTCGCCCTTTAAAAGAAATAATTATAATTATTATTGTGTACGAATTCTATACTGGTAATAACATTGACTCGTCGCCCATTCTGTTTTTGGCATGGGGTGTTAATTATTGATGAAATAAAAATTATGCGGTCGCATTCCAATATAATACGAGTTCACATCATTTTAAAGGTGTCTACGAGGATCAATCTAACGAAGCGCATGCAGAGTCGTATCAATGTAGACACAAAAGCAACCAATCACGTCGTCGTCGTCGTCGCCATCCTCATGGCTGCGGATCGGGGATCAGAGTCGACGACGCCATCTTCCTCCACTACTCTCTGTTCCTCGCGGTTCTCACACAGTACGCCATCGCCATCCCCGTCCATTCCTCCACGTCATCCATCCATCTTCTCTTCGGCCTTCCGCGGGGCATAATATTTCCGTCCAGATAGCCCTGACACGGATTTCGCAAAATAATGATTTTTTTAAAAAAACTTCTAGTTTTCATATAAATCGACTGTTGTGAGTCTCTATAGTGAAGAAATGGGGCGGTTGGTAATTTTTGGCATACCACAACGTCATTAAACAGATGCCACTTTTAATAAGTTGAAAACCATTACGGCTAAGGTTAAAAAAAAACGTTGAAAATATTCCTATGTTTCTGCCCGCTGTGGTCGTGAATAAGGTGGTAACCCACGCTTGGGGTATAGCGTTGCTCTATAGAAGTAGTTTAATATTTGCATTTACTATTACCGGTAGCGCAATGGATAACATGCTGGCATGGAGAGCGAGAGGTAACGAGTTCGAGCCCCCGCTGCCGCTCTTTAAAGAGATTTGATCTTCTAGTAACTCCTACTCTATAGAACGACTATGACTCAGTCCCAATCCTTTACATCAATTGGCCACTCTCTATGAAATACGCTGCTTACTTCTACTCGATCTCAACTTCTGACTGGTAATTCCGTAAAATGGGGTAACATTGGCATATTTTGGAGGGTTTTTGTGGGATAACACCTAAACGAGTTGAGCAAAAGACATGATTTTTTAACCTGTGAGCATTATGGATGGTACGTACGACCCTGTAAAATTTGAAAATTTAAAAAAAAAATATTTCTGTACTTTAAATATATTTGAAACAAAAGACAAAGTTACCCCGGGTCTGGGGCAACTTTGGCACCATGTATTATTTCAATGTGAGACCAATTTTAGACACATCCTGAGTAACCTTGTCATCCTAGAACGTTTCTAAAACGTATTGCGCATATGGGCCTAGCCCAAATCTTTTTACAAATCAGAAATCCTTCCAAGGATACCGATTTTATAGCAGTTTGAGCTTGTATCGTCCGAAACCACAAAATGTGTTGCCCTGGTAACCGAAAACTGCGTCATCAGTCGCTCTCAACATGTGGTTCAGCTCTAGTCAAGTCTACTTCATCAATTATGGGTTGCTTGGGTGGTACGAAGCGACGAGACTCCAAGATTTTTTTTATATACGCGTATTAACACGGTTCTCTGTGTACAATACATAGCCTGATTCCCTGCGCCAAAGTTACCCCGCAGTGCCAATGTTACCCCATTTTACGGTTCCTCCTCCTCATTTTCTTTTCTCAGAACCTATTTCTTCTCTCGTGGCCTTGCGCACTGGGAGCGCCTCTGAACGGTTCACCCTAGTAGATGTGCTCTATACATGTGTTTATACAATACAATGAAAAAGGTCCTTTTGCTAGATGGCAGAAGAGGGTCAAGTTCGGGCAGCTTCAGGATGATTGACCGTTTCAGACACGAAGCGAGGCATCACCCACGAGAGTCAAGCAGGGCTGGAGGATGTCGAAGGTTTCCTGTGTGAGGAACGGAGGCAAATGTTCCAATTCAGAGCACTTTGGCGGAGAGGAGAGAATCATGTGACGTAGTTCGAACTCAGAGACAATGATCGATGGATGGATAAAGATTTGTCGAGGGCTAAGGACAACAGGCAATTGTCCACGAACAAACGCTACTAATTTTAGACCGAAACATCAATATTTAAGCGCCGTGTGGACGTGCTTTAAGGGTGTTTTTACTCTGTCAACTAGACGTGTTTTATGATAATGTCCAGTGACATTCAAAATATTTGCCGAACACATAGAATGAATATTTGCACAGATTAAGCAAATTTAATACTTTGATACAGACAAATTAATTATTGCACTTCAGTTGATGGATCCAGATTTGACGATGGCTTATGACAACAGAGACCGTTTTCCGTGGGAAAATTTTTTGGGGGTAAAATACAGCTCAGCTTGGAGTACCCTTAGACGCTGCTATTTTTAGACCGAAAACATCATATTTAAGCGCCGTGTGAAAAAAACTGGTTCAGTACCTTGCTCTTAAGTGCTGTAATATGCCGAGCAAATTTCTGTCCAGGGTAACGGCCTCTGTTGTCATAGACCCTGGTCAAATCGGATCCATCCATCCTTAAGGGTGTCTTTTACGCCGTCAACTAGACGTGTTTTATAGCCTATAATTGCCCAATGACATTCGAAATCATTGCGGTACAGAATCGAGGAGGCGTAGACTTACACACATGTAGTACAGAGACTTACGTGCATTGTATTGTTTTAATTTTATTCTCTCGCCACATGTACCAACTGAGCATCATCCATAGTAGATGATAGTAGAAACATCGATTGACCGACGCTGTGCTATAACAAAGATCTCTGTCGACGCCCTCCTCCTTCATTCAGCCATGAGACTAGCACTGCCGTCGCACACTGACAATGCCAGTCCCAATTTTGGATAATGAGGAGGGCAACGCTGAACATCTTTCTTATCCCACAGTGCCGTTAAACTAAAACAACCATTGCCACAGAAAAGTAAGACACCAAGAAACCGGATTTTCAACTATTCGAATAGCAATGCGACGTCACGAATGAACAAATTTCGATTAATTGTAATCATGTGCTAAACTTCGTATACGATGTTCATAATTATGTTACCGTTGCCTATGCAATCCTTTCAAATAATATTGACATTCTTCTAATAACGGAATCATGACAACATTCTTCAGCAGATGTCGCTTTGCGCCGTTTTTCAGCACCGTGTAATGCAATATATATAATTTATATACATATATAAAATTCATTATATATATATATGTATATATTTATTTATATTTTCACTGTACTGTATATATTTTAATTTGTCTTCACCGCCTTTGTTGTCACAGTTATGACGGCGTTAAATATTGGAATAAAATAAACCAATGGACCGTCAACAGTTAGTTACGCTGTAAACGACGACGCTAATAATATAATCTCCCTTTTGATATGACGTCGTGCAACAAACAAAGCCACCGTTACGACAAAGCTTAGTAGCATACACAGGCGATGACATCGTAATTCTGTATTGGCTTTACATGAATACTTACATTTTATTACACGGTAGCAGGCACAGGTAAAGTTGATTGGTCCCTTGCAACGTGAAAGAAGCTTATTCGCTAATGTGCGTCGCGGTGGTGGTGTGGGTATGTTCGTTACCTTGCAGCCGGTGGGTTGGAGGGCTAAAGGTTTGAATCCACCTCAAGCCGCTGCGTAGGGACCTTGGGCGATTCCTTCACTCGCAATTGCTCTGACGTTTCGGCGTAAAACCCCGATGCGGTTTCCACGCTGCAGTCGGGAGTGCCTCTGAGTAAAAAACTCTTATGGGGCGCTATAACAATTGCACATTGAAGCAAACAAAACAAACATACTGTCTAGCGTTTCGATTGTCGTATGATTTGACGTCTATGTAATGCTTAGCGCGATATTTTAGAAAATTCCAATCAGGCAAAAACTCTCTTCAGAATATCCTTCAGAATCGCGTTTGGTTTAGATTATGATCACCAATCAGAGACGTTTTCATCCGTCAGATGTTGCTAAACACTCCATACTGCGTGTTATTGAGCATAATTTTAGACACCGGTTTTTCTGGATATTTAAAAAGCTATATATGTACCTCACACAAAATTTGGTAAATCATTTCTGTTTACGTGTATGTGCATAGCTCCATTGACCTTGTTAGCAACATCACATATTAAAAACATAAACGACCTAAACTAACAGATCGAACTATAGAAAGGAACTATTAGTAATTTCTTGCTTTCCATAAGCAAGGCCAGACGTTTCCCTTGCCGTTTGTTCTTTCATTTGGACAAACGCAATACTAAAACCAATCAGATCGATGATGACGAAAACTACACCGTTCGTATACGGTGGCTACAGTTTATATTAAGACAAATGCATTATGCGTTGGACATGGACAATACATTTAATTCTAATCACGATGTAGATTATGACATTGGATTTCTTATCCAGTTTTAAATTTGAAGTCGATTATTTATTAATCTTCTGTCAATAATAATTATCAACGTAGATAATTAAATCCCTAAAAATTTCGCGTTGAACAATGACAATGGATTTAATGCTAATCACGATGTAGATTATGACATTGGATTGCGTATCTATTTTTAAATTTGAAGTCAATTATTTATTATTTATTAATCTTCTGTCATCTTGTGTCAATAATAATTATCAATGTCGATCGTTAAATCCCTACAAGTATCTGGACAATTCCAAATTAATTACGGCATCTTCGCACCAGTGCTTAATGTGGCATTTTAAAATCGTAAAAAGAGGTATTTACAGTTGTGAATAAAATACTTAAAAACTATGGTGTCTTGCGCTGCTGATATTGTTTTTCAAGAGCTTATAATACAGCGAACCTGAGAACTCGTAAAGTCTTTTATGAGATCAGATTTTTCTTTCCTTTTGTTGTGCTATAATTTTCCTCGCGTTATTTTTATTGGGCTGGGAGCGCCTCTGGGTAGTTTCTTGAAGAGGCGTTATATAAAATTCTCATATTGAATGAATGAATGCGATTTTCACGAAATTAATGGTTGCTACGAAAAAATAGTCATACCTTTTATTTTCCACAACGGCCACTGTTGTCGTAAGCCCTCGTCAAATCTGGATCCATCCATTCAGATATTGATTATCATGGCAATGTTGAATATCGAATCTGCCTGTAATATTATTGGTGGAATATGCATTTATGCATGTCGATAATAGCTTGTATAATCATAAGAAAAATATGTATGTTAGTCTACAATCTAAACGTCGCATCGGCCATCTTGCTTGCAGTTTCATCCATCTTCAAATCAAGGTTCCATTACTAAGTGACGCATTTGAAATCTATTTATAGGAATCATAGAATACGTTTTTCAGGTGTAAAAGAACACCATTTTATTTCCAATGTTTTTAAAGCCGTAATGAGGTTACCGTCACCACGCAGTGGTACGAAACGATTTTTACCGTTCACAAACAATAATTTATTTACATATTACGGTGTCAAATGCCGTTGACGGCGCTATATAAATCCCTCGATGTG
Source organism: Lumbricus terrestris (assembly GCA_949752735.1). Lineage (NCBI taxonomy): Eukaryota > Metazoa > Annelida > Clitellata > Crassiclitellata > Lumbricidae > Lumbricus > Lumbricus terrestris. The sequence goes on from OX457049.1 coordinate 6,802,370, forward strand.
ATTACGATTGCAATAAATATAGGACAGTTTGATCTTTTTTTCTTATTTTAACGATTCGACTCTGTGCCATAATTACTGTCTCCTTTGTTCTTCATCAAGCCTTGTGCTGATTCTGTCAGGCAACGAGAAGCAGCAACAAAGTGGTATTTGTAGCTTAGTAAATAAACGATTTTAGGGTGTCTAATTTAGCATAATTTGCAATGATGGAGACATTCGTTGTTTAATTCTAATAAAACGCATTTGAAACTGAACAACACGAGATAGGCAGGTAACTAACAATTATACCGGTTGGTTTGTTGCAGTTTAGCGACACTGTTTGGTAGCAAAGACCATTAGCGTCGCCCTCCTACTTCATCCAGGCACGAGTCTGGCACTGCCAGAGTGCAACCAATGGCGGAGTTACTGATACACCGTTTCGCCTCTGCTGAATTTTTACCCCGACTTGACATTTGATTTCCATTGTGATGCTGTATTCCACAGTTGTAATGTCTTCGGCCTCAGCATGTCAATGTTACAAAAGGATAGCTACAGATTATTATAAAAAGCCTTTTTGCTGATATTACACGGCAGCAAAGGCCGTCGTTAAAGTTATATTGAACTGGGTTTTCGCCAGCATTAACAACACTGTCAAAATATAGACGATTAGCCCACACTGCTCCATGTTGGATAGTGACGGATTTATGTAGTTCAGCAATTAGCAAAGTATTATGCATTATATTATTTTATGTAGTATCACTATTACACTATTATAATGACTTGACGACACTGTCGTGCCGAAGATTACATGTATCAGCGTCGCCATACAACTTCCCAGCCAAAGCAGGGCGTATTTATAAAGTGGAGTGGATCCAATTTGACGAGGGCTTATGGCCAGGGTTGCCAGATTTCGGCAAAACATTGTCGCGATATTTCGAAAAAAAGTCGCGAAAATCGCGAGGCCGTCGAGCTTTTATATTTTCGGTCGCGAAAATTTTTACAAAAAAAAGGTCGTCAGAATTTTTTGCTGTTTGTCTACTTCGCAAAAATGCCATTTTTAAGTGAATTTTCCAGTTTTTCCACATTTTTCGCTCGCGGAAATCGCTGATGACTAAAAAAAAGTCGTCCAAAAAAGTCGCCGTGGCGACCGCGAGGCAATTCAAAAGTCGCCCAAAAAGCGCGAGGTCGCGAGGACGAAATTTTAGCTTAGTTGCTACTGTCATCCAGTTTGGTCTGGTTGGTCATTGTCAAATTGGCGCCAAATAATAAGATTCCAAAAATCAATGAATAAGCAGGGAAAAAATCTCAACGCTAACGTGTTTGTGTTTGTTTCAGAACGCACACCAATGATGCATTTAAAACACCTTTAAAATAATTCACTAGTCGCAATAAGTAGCAAATTGACTTTACTTTCCGCATGTGAATTTTGGTCAGATTCTTCTTCTTCTTGTTCTCTGCCGCTAGGCAGGTTCGGCTGTCCAATGTCGCCACTCTTCCCTCCGCTGGGCCTTCTCTTTTAGTCTTTGGTAGCCAATCCTCGTCATCATCGTGTCCAACATCATCTGTCGTGGTCTTCCTCTTGTTCTTTCCCCCTCCATTTTTCCTTCTATAACCAATTTTACCAGGTTGTCTCCTCTTAGCGTATGCCCTATCCATTTCTTTTGTCTTTCTCTGATTGTTTTTAGCATTGTTCTTTCCTCTCCAATCCTTTCCAGAACTTCCTCATTTGTTTTGTGTTCCGTCCAGCTGATCTTCTCCATTCTTCTCCATGTCCACATTTCAAACGCTTCGATTTTCTTTATGTCTTCTTTTCTCATGGTCCAGGTTTCGGAGCCATACAGCGCCACACTCCACACCAGTGTTTTATCATTCTTTTCTTGAGGTTTCTGTTTAGCTTTCCTCGTAGTAGTTCTCCTCTTTTCGTAAACGCCTCCTTTCCCATTGCAATCCTTCTTCTGATTTCCTTATGACATTTAGCGTCTGTTGTCATCAAGCTTCCCAGGTAGCAAAATTCCTTCACCTGTTCTATCTCCTTGCCTTCTATTTTGATGTTGACTGTAGTTTCTTCTCCATTGCTGATCTTCATTACTTTTGTCTTCTTTATGTTAATCCTCATGCCATATTCATTGGACGTTTTGTTCAATCTATCCATCACTTCTTGGATATAATATCGCCTATAATAGATATCCTGCGATCATTCCTTCATCCATGCTTAGGCCTACACAATATTGGACAGCTGCGCCATATCAGCGAGTTGAACTAATCCCTGTCGACGATAATAATAATAACTTATACGACAAATGATCATCCTTTAAAAGGTGTGTAAATATAGCATAAATTGAATTTTATACAGGCCTATTAATAGACTTCTTCATCCGATTAAATTCATGATTATCCGGATGTAACCGTGCATTTTTGCTCGTCAACACTCACTAATTATAGTACGACAGGATCAACGCTTTAACCCTTATAGGGTCACCGGGGGTAAAAAAATACCCCCATGTCGGTTTTTCATGGAAATTTTAATCCCTGAAAATAGTTGAAGAAATCTCTTCTATGACTTTTCCTAAATATGTTTCCTGCACAGAATGCATCCAGTTTCATTATTTATTCATGCACCCAAATAAGCTGTAAAGTACGAAAATGTACCACGTCCTAGCTATTTTACTCAGGAATTTTTAAACATAGCATTATGCATGCTTTACACATGAGTGTCTTGCTGTTACAATGTCTCCTTATCAGTATCTGGACATTATAATAGAAATCGTTTTGGTTTCATAAAATTAGGATAAATAAAGGAAATCGTCTACAGCAAATCACGCGAAGTTTACAAGTGTAGCATCAAGCCCCACTGCTGTCGAAGAGCGAGCTTGCCATACACACTTGAACTCAATTGCATTGACAGCAACAAGGCATGAATAGACTGTATGCCCTTTATCTGTCAAGTCTTGAAACATTGAAACTATTGATAGATCGAGTTATGAAACATTGAAGTATGAATATGGCACATATATGATGAAAGCAGTAATTAAACTGCAGTGTAATCATACGCTACTAAACAATTTCGACCATATATGATAATTTCTGGCCGCCATTTTGATTTTCGTGCAGTGCCACATATGTGCCAATTCAAGAATCTGGCCGCCATTTTATCCCAATTGTGGTTTCCTTGCAGTGCCATATAAGTGAAATTGGTTCCATCGCATTCCTTGGCCTCGAAAAGGCTGATTTAGACCCTGAGATCATGTTTCCATTGCACATGTATGACTTCACTATTAGCCATTTTAATATTCTGGCCGCCATTTTGTCCGCCATTTTGATTTTCGTGCAGTGCCACATGTGTGCCGTTGGTTCCATTGCATTCCTTGACCTCGAAAATGTTGATTTAGACTCTGAAATCATGTTTCTATTGCATACATAACTTCACTTATAGCCATTTTAAGATTCTTGCCGCCATTTTGTCCGCCATTTTGATTTTCCTGCAGTGCTGCATATGTTACTTTGGTTCCAGTGCATTCCGCGAACCTTCCATAAATAAAGTCTGTTAGTTCTATTCTTGAAAATCGGAGTTTATCATAGGAATCTTGCGAATCACAGTGGGGGTATTTTTTACCCCCTGCAGGGGACCAAAATCGATTGAGAAAAATCGTGACCTTATAAGGGTTAAACAGTTGTTTAAAATCACATGAACTGAAATTACACTGGAAATCGACCCCATCCAAATCGAAGAATTTAAGTTCAAATGTATGTGTGTGTGCTGGGGTGTGTATGTATGTATGGGGGTGTGTGTGTGTGTGTGTGTGTGTGTGTGTGTGTGTGTGTGTGTGTGTGTGTGTGTGTGTGTGTGTGTGTGTGTGTGTGTGTGTGTGTGTGTGTGTGTGTGTGTGTGTGTGTGTGTGTGTGTGTGTGTGTGTGTGTGTGTGTGTGTGTGTGTGTGTGTGTGTGTGTGTGTGTGTGTTGATATGAATGTGTGTACACACACACACACACACACACACACACACACAGATATATATATATATATATCGTGCGATGATGCTAGTTTTAGATTTTAAATGTTATTTCCCATTCCCACGTAATTATTTCTTGCTGCTTTCGAGTAGGAACGATAGTCACGATATGCATTCTGGCGGGCGCAAAATTTTCATATTTCTAATTTATGTAAAGTATATTTTAAAGGTGTCTAATGACTTCCGTAAGTAAATATTGTTGGACCTATACCTAAATATACATTAGATGTATACCAACACACTCAACACATTAGACACACAATCAAGTCGATAGGGATTGTATGCGTGGAAATATGAAAGGAGTGAGAATGAGTGAGTGACATGGAAAGAGCACGGGCGGAGACCCAGGGGGTGGGACAGAGGGGACAGTCCCCCTCAATAAAGGCGTTGGAGGGACGGCCCACGCATTTGTCCCCCCCCCCCATGTTTATGTGTTAGGACGATCATGTACACACAACAAATACATAGAATGATGGAAAGAACAATGGAGAGAGAGTGGCCAGTTAATCAGGCAGGTTTCAGAAAGGGGCGAGGGACACGAGATCACATTGCAAATCTTAGATGGATAATGGAAAGACAACGAGAATTCAGACAAGAGGTCCACCTTTGCTTCATTGACTACAGTAAGGCGTTCTACTGCATAAGTCATTCTTTGTTGTGGAGAACACTGCAAGAGATGGGAATCCCAAGACATCTCATCATGCTGCTCAAGATCCTGTATGAAAATCAAGAAGCTATGGTCAGGACAGAATGTGGAGACACGGATAAAATCAGGATTGGAAAGGGGGTGAGACAAGGATGTATATTATCTCCGTTCTTGTTTAACCTGTATGCAGAAAGAATAATACGAATGGCAGAGATGGATGATGCAGACGAAGGAATAAAGATATCAGGAAAAATACTAAACAATCTACGGTATGCAGATGATACTACACTATTGGCGGGGAGAAAAGATGATCTTGCGGAACTCATAAGAAGACTAAAGAAGAAAAGCGAAAAAGCAGGGTTATATTTCAATATCAAAAAGACTAAGATAATGACCACGGCGGAATGGGACACCTTCGAAATGGATGAAGAGGAGATAGAGGTTGTGACAAGTTTTTCGTTTTTGGGCTAAATGGTAGAGAAGGAAGGAAGATGCGATAAAGAGGTGAGGCGGAGAATTTCAATGGGCAAAGTTGCAATGCAGGGGATCGATAAGATATAGAGGGACAGGTATGTGAGCTTACAGACAAAGATGAGACTTTTCAAAGCAATGATTTTCCCCATAGTGCTATATGGAAGCGAGACGTGGACGAAGACGAAGGCGTTGGATGACAACATTGCTGCGTGTGAAATGCGGATATGGAGAAGGCTGCTGGAAATATCGTGGAAAGAGAGGAGAACAAATGAATCTGTGCTCCGGGAGACCGGGACATAGGTCAACTAAGAGGGGATATGTCGTTGCTGCAGAGGATCATCAAACAGAAGCTGATGTTTTTCGGTCACGTGATGCGCAAGGATGGACTGGAGAAGGCGATGATGCTGGCGTGTGGAGAGGGTACAAGGAAAAGAGGACGGCCGAGGATCAAATGGATGGAGGTACACAGGAGGACAGGGATGAATCTTGGACAATTGAGGGATGTGGCACAGAACAGAACGGAGTGGAGAAGGCTGGCCATGACGGTCGCTAGAGTTCCTCGAACTGACGGCACAAGGTGACAAGGTGACAAGAGGGTGACTACATAAATCCAAAGTTTGCATTAAACCAAACAAAAACAGATAGCCTAATGGATTCATGATCGCACTACGTATAAAGAAACGCTGCAGTAAAGGGCATTCGATCATGTCATGGAAGCAAATAAAGAGTCAACTTTTCCATCCCCTTATATATATATATATATATGTATATATATATATATATATATATATATATATATATATATATATACTGAAGGACTGGTTGAGCCAATTATGTTCACGAGGGATACTTTCAGTGATACCGCTCCAAAATTTAAGAAAAGCCAAGATTGAGCCTTAAAAAAGTCAAGAAAAGCCAAGTTAATAATTAAGGCCTATGTCACCTATTTTTATTTCAACAGAAGCTAATTTATCCGATAAATTGTGATGTTTATGAAATTAAGTAGAATTAATCTTGAAATTAATGTATGTTAAATTGCTAATAATTGGTTCCGTTCGCTGATTTTCTAACATACGAACATTTTGGAACATGGTAATAGCGGTACTTAAACCAACTCTAATATCTTTGCTTAAACTCTCCTATTTGCAACGTCCAAATTTGATAAATAAATAAGTTAAATTATAATTGATTGAATGGTTTAATAATTTGATCATTTTAAAATAATTTTTTAAACTAAGATAAATGTATATTGTTGTTAATATAAGTATCTGTGGTCAACTTATCATTTATCATTATCATTATTTGCGATTTTGCGCGGATTCTCGCGAAATTGCACATCGCGTCACAAATAACTACTATGCAGAGAGCAAACTGTTCAGAGAATAATAATAAGTCGGATATAGGCTATACTAATTCAGTAGATGGAGTCATAGTTATATTATTACTAAGATTATTGTTATTTAGTGGATTACTGCTAAAATTATTGCTATTTAGTGGATTATTGCTAAGATTATTGTTATTTAGTGGATTACTGCTAAAATTATTGCTATTTAGTGGGCAGAAAAAAAGCCAAGTAAAAAAGCCAAGGTCCTTTGAAAAAAAGCCAATATCCCAAGATGCGATTGAAAAAGCCAAGATCTTGGGAAAAAAGCCAAGGAGCGGTAACACTGGTGGTGACTGAACTAGACGCTGTTACAATAATTATTATTATACGAACAACGATTTCCTGTTGTAACGAGAGTTTACCGATATCTAATGACATCTAATGCCAAAAATTACATTTCAGTTTCAAAGACATTAATGGTCATTTAGCAAACTTAGACATATTGTATTGTATTGTGTTGTATTGTATCCATAAATTTTCGTAGAACCTTTCACAGAACGACAGACTAGTCAGATGCGCTCTCAGCACAAGAAACTCCGGGGAAATGAACTGCTGTAAATGGGTGCTGTCCTGATATGCCACTCTGGATTCTGAAAAAGGTCAGATCCGGTCGAAAAAAGGGCTAGAAAAGGCTAGATTTACGATTTCCCTCTAAAATACATAGATTTGTTCAATTTTCCGGATTGAAATTTCTGACGACCGTTTTTTAATCGTCCGATGATTAAAATTTGCTCTGTTTTTTCCCCCAAAAATTGCTGATGACCTTCTTTTTTGTCTTTCGCTCCAAAATTTTCAAATTTTTTACGAATTCACAAAATTGTCGATTTTTTCACGTCTTTTGTGCATTTTCAGTTTAAAAAATATAAATTTTTATGGAAAAGTCGAAAACCCGTCGTGAGAAAAAAAGGCTAGATCCTGACAAAAAAACATAGAAACTTAGACAAGCCCAAAATTACCTAGATCTAGGTGGAAAAAGCTATGAGTGGCTTCCCTGGTGCGGGCGGGCGGGCGGAAGTACAATGTTTGAGAAAGTTCCAATTATATAGCCATAAATTCATTAATTTTAAAGGTGTTTAAAGCACCGATTTTATGCTAAACTTAAAACATTACTGTTCACTTAAACTTTTAGATTGCATTAACACAAACATCTTGTGAATTTTGTGACCGTTAGATGTTTCTCGGTTTCGTATGTAACTAACGACTTTGCTTATGAAATGTAGTAGGACCAGAGTGCATTCCATATTCAGGATTAAATTGAACACGAAGTCACCCCCGCTCTAATTTGACATTGAGGTTAGCCTCGTACAAGACATGCTATTTCCGACAGTTAGATATTTATTAAAGTAACGTTAATCCAGAATTATATTCTTCACAAGTAAAGGCGAAGTAGCTGATGTAGATGCCAAACAGTATCGTCAAAACAGCAACTGCTCATCCAATTCATTCATTTAACTGTACACAACCAGACCTATTAAAACGATTTCTGAACCTCGCACTACAAAATGCGTGGGAATCTCAGTCATGAACATGAAATGACACAAGATGTCATCGATTAGCATTGTAGTATCGTTATTGAATCTTCATCGCAAGAGAAGCAGGTTAGCGTAAAGCCAATGCTCAAATAAATCAATGTCTGACCCATCCCAATGTTTTTTTCTCAATTATAATCGTACTTGGTAATGCAATAGTTGGGTGTCTTTCCAGGTAAAACAGCAGCAAAGTTCATTAGTGTACAGCAATTAATTAATTAATTAATTAATTAATTAATCAATTTACTGGATATCCCCTATCTGATTGAGTTGGGGTGGACTCTAACCTACAATCCTTCGGCAGCAAGGCGACTAACATACCCACTACATCAAGCCTTATCTTATCTTTAAAATTGTAGGTTTGCAGTTATGCAGGTATATTCTACCTACTCGAATCATCCCAGTAATTTACTAAGCGATTGCAAATTATATATAGTATTGATTTTCAATGTTTAAAAGGTGTTTAGCGTCAACTGCAGTGTTAGCGTAACTCCGTAGGCTGTAATTCACTGACAAGCGACATCTTCCGTTACTCTGAATCATACGATCTCAACCTTAACTTGCAGTGTATCATTTTACAAGAAATCCGAAACCAAAATAGTTCTTGTATGAATGAATGTAAACTTCAAGTTGTCACGAGATGTCGCTCTGCTGTGTCTTCTGGTTGTATTGGCAACCTAATCCTCTGGATATATGCGATGAGCGAGAGAAGTAGTTGGGATTTTAGTCTTAGATATTCCGCTGCGTTGAGGAAATCTAGACTCACGGTTATGATGGCGAAACACCAGCTTATAATTGCATGCGTTGTTAATTAGCCATTGACATAACACACCTTTTAAAAAGTTATTATTAGGTTTATATAAATAAGAACACGAGCGCGGATATTATAGAATCCAAAGTGAAACTCGTCATTTATTCATTCATTCATTCAAGAATTTATATAGCGCTTCTTCAAGAGGACTACTCAGAAGTGTTCCCGACTCTAGCACGGCAAAAAAGGACAGTTTTGAGTTTATAAAAAAATCAGTAATAACCCCAGCAAGTAGACGTAGCTCCTGTGGGAGCCCATTCCAGACAACTGGGCCAATCACAGAAAATGCTCTATGCTGCATCGTTGCAGTTCGTGCAAAAGGGACCAATAGCAATCCCTTCTATGCAGAACGGAGGGGGCGGTGGTCTTGGGTACTAGTGGAGCAGCAAAGCTCTTGCAAGTAGTGCGGGGCAATTCCAAGCTGGCATTGCCTAACTAGGGCAGCGATCTTGAATTCAATGCGCTGCCGAGCAGGAAGCCAGTGTAATGTATCCAGCATATAGCTGGATACATGATCAAATTTAGGGATATGTCCAATTAAACGTGCTGCAGAGTGTAAGACTGTTTAAGCACATTATTCGATTTTGGTCAAGTGTAATTTAAATGCAGACGAAAACACAATTTACTTGTCAGTAATTTATATAGCGACAGTTGAAGGAACTGCTCGGCGTCGCTCCCGACTCCAGCGCACCCAAACAGACCATTGATAAGTCTGTAGATAACATGGATAGGTTACTTGAAGAGCTTCATGGTCTGGACTCTGAACGCAACTCTGAAAGACACCGTTCAGCTGAAAACTAATTCAACATTTTTATTCTATTTCAAATAATATCTGAACAGAAATCTTTCTTCAGTTCTACAGTTCAGGTTTTGAAATGATTCATCGCATATTCGAATTCTACAATAATTTATTTTTCCAATTTCAGGCCCTGAAGAATGGCACAAACAGCCCAGCAACGTCTATAATTTGCAGCTCAAACCAGATAGCATGCGTGGTCAGATGCAGTAAACTCGAAATGTTTGTCTAAAGACTTGTACATTCTATTGTGTCGCATTGAAGTTAGGAGTCCGCACAAAGAAAATCGTCTCGTACTCCATCAACAATAATTATTAAAATAAAATCATATTTTCTATGAAAATAAATTTCTATGTTCCAAAGTTTAACGTCTTAATTATGACAACAAAGGCAAACAAAGAAAGTAAAGACATACATAATAAGAAACTTCCAGCACATGAACATCAATAATCAAAGATGTAATCATCATAAATTAGTTGTTGTATTACGACATTGTGCTGGTCACAGCAATGATGCGTCGTTGCCCTCCTCCTTTGACCAGAGCTGGGACTGGCGCTGCTAGAGCTCTAGCAGCATCGTGGCAAAGGCAAGTTGAAATCAGATGTCATTTGTTGTTGCAGGATATCGTTTTAAACTCTTTATTGTGAATTGTGCGTCGTAGGTCTACTACAAAACGATATAGCGAAGCGAATGGATATAGCATACTGTTTAAACATGAAAAAGGTGTTTTGCGTCAAACGTCAGTGAGACCCAATGTGACGTTTTAGCAAATAGGCCACGTCAAACAGAAATTCGAACTCGCTATAATGTTAGAATGAAAATAAGGAAATATCTTGCATTACAGATTAACTGGACCAGGGGACAATTAGAAAGCTCTCTTCATCTCGTGCAAATAATTTCTTATCTTCCGTCTGTGAAATAATTGTAACAGATGTCTAGCGACGATCTTCAATTTGACGTACATGTGGCTCGGGGTTCAAGGTTTCAAGGCGCAGTTCGTCGTCTTTAGGAGGAACAATGACGACAGCGGATCACTGGGATATTCATATCTTCGCAGACATGCGATTCAAAGGTGTCTAATAAATGTAAAGTGTAACATGTCGCATATTTAAACAGGACCGGGGAGATGATTAGAAAGCATTTTTTAGACGACGGGCGATTCAGGGAGACGCAGTCGATCGGAATGTCCTACTCTTCTTTCGACGACTACAGATGGACCGATGGACAACGAGGCAGAGCTGGAAGCAAACGTCGCAGAACCTTTCTTTCAGTGTCAGCTTCGATATTCGGTTCCTCTTGTCCTTCTTTCGATCATGACTTCGGTTGACTGCCACGAATTACTTCGGCTGATCATTTATATGCTCCTACTCTTGCATGCAAGCATCACTCCAGCCGGAAACACTTATCTTACTTACTTACTTCTGTGGAATACGCTTCGCTACATCTCTCTACAGATCCGCGATACTTTCTTCCAGTCAGTCCCCGAATGTGAAGAATCTTGTCATTATCTGCGTCGTGTGTGGACGTGCGTAGGTGCATCTCATATATATGTATATATATATATATATATATATATATATTCACAATTATAGAGGAAATCTAGGTTATAGTCATTTGGTGCTACATGAATACATGTAGGGAATAAGCATGTTTAAGAAGGTTTACGAAAATCGATTAAAATTTCACTGGAATATAAGTATTCATATCTTCGTAGACATGCGATTCAAAGGTGTCTAATAAATAAATATAAGAGCAGAATAATAACACGTCGCATATTTTAAAAACAGCCTTGCGGCTTTACCGGCTTATATCGAAAATGTGGAATTCCGTGACCGCGAATTTGTCACAGAAATCATTTGGTTATGGCATGGTTTGGATACCTTTAAACTGTTATTATGCGGTGCTATATACATGTAAGCTTAGGATGCGCCACATGATTTGATAGATGCTGACGCAATTTTATTAGATTGGACGCGGATAACAGCATTGACGTCTAGATACTGTATCTAGACGGCAATTGTATAATGATAACGGCATCTGTTGCAGCTCATGAATTCATTTTTTGCATCAATATGGAGACACTACTCGACTAATAAGAAGCGCTCCAGATTCAACGTCGGCCATAATTATATATAAAAATCTTAAGGCTAATTACATGGAATGATTCTCATAGAATAGTTTTAGTCGACGATAATGAAGGATTTGCTCTTTCGCTCCAAGTGGGGATGGGTTATAGACGCCACTGGTTCATCCGTCAAACCTAGTAGCGCAACATAACAACTTTGAATTGATTGACTGATTAGATCGAGCTTTGAATTCGACTTATATTGAATAAACAATGGCGTCTGAATATATCATACAATATTATAGTCCGCACAGTGAATGTCGTTACACACCTGTTTTATAAATTCAGTAATTACTAGAAAGAAGACTCAAACGCAAACTTACCTTATTAGCCTACCGACAATTACAATGTAACATACATCAGTCGTCAAAATCGAATAACGTGAGGCGTTCCCAGAAACATCAACTGTAACTGCAAATACCACGTATGTAGCTTCCTCCCTGCGTTTCATTCTTCATGCGTCTACCGTCTCTCTTCATTATAAATGAATATTTCTACCAGTAGTTGTTGGTCATCTAGGATTTGGTGAATGAGTTATCTCCATAGCTGCGCCTGCTGCCAAGTTTCTCCTCTGACACGTTCCATCGCAATCTTGAACTTACCATCTTTAGCTGAGGTGCGGGGCGTAATATATTAATTCTCGTAATAGATGAATGAATGATTAATTTAACGAATGATATCGCGTGTCTTAGACACCTTTTGAATATTATTAAGATTTCCTATAATATGAAAGAACATGATAAGCAATCAGTTTTAAGTTCTATCGATAATATATAGCATGTTAGGAATACACTTTAAAAGAGCTGCATTATGGAAACGACTTCGGTTGTCATAAGTCCTCGTCAAATAAAAGTGTTGTAATATGCCAAACAAATTGTTGTCATAATCCCTCGTCAAATCTGAATTCATCCACCTTGAAAGCAGTTGTAACATTGCATATCTTATAAGGATGCTGCATAAAAATCAGTTACCTAAAAAGTTTAACGGCGAAGAGACATCGAGGAAGTCTTTCACTTTCACTCATTATAATCATTATTAGTGTCACCCTCCTCCTTTATCCAGACTTGAGACTGGCGCTGTCAGAGGATACGCAGTGGCGGAGTTATTATTGATTTTTATTTGCTTGTTGGTGTTTGACAACACTGAAACTTAAAAGATGGTTAATGTCACCCCCTCCTCCTTTATTCATGCTTGAGACTGGCACTGGCAGATTGCAACCAGTAGTGAAGCTTTTTTCGAAACTCTTTTAAAACAGTTGACGTGGAAACGTTGAACAGGAGATAAACGTGGCTTGACCTGCTAGACGTAATACGCATGAACATTAGAATCTTCAACTCAGTACGACTTTGCATAGGCTGCCAGTACAGTTCCTATCGCATAAGACTAGATAATTTTATGCCCGAACTTTGATATGCCAATGGCTGCTTTCAAAGGAGCCGAGCCGTATCAAGCACTGCATCATGGATCTGGATTGCTCTACCTCATGAATTCCGAGCCTATCCCGTTCCTCCTTGTTAGCCACCCGACATCATCCTTCTCAGGCTCCTCAATCAATCATCAATTATCAATCATCGGGCGTTCCTTTCAAAACTTACGTCTAACATCTTTATGAACCCTCGTGATCTTCTATACCTTCCATTTTCTAGTCTAACAAATTTCGGATTTCTTAGACACCGTTAAAATAAGCTAAAATGCGTAATAAAGTAGTAAGAGTCACAACTTTGCCATATTAAACTTATATCACTAACAGATCACTTTATTTGCGCCCGAAGTCAGAAAGAAACGGTCGAAATGTAATAAAAAAAAATGATGACCCAAATAGAGATGGCACAGAAAGCTGATGAATGAATTGTTTAACGCAGTACGCAATAAAAAAAACTGCATTATTGTAGCCTACTCTATCACAGGATTTTTTCCTGTACGCACAGCCAAGGGGGGGGGGCAAAACTAATGACCTTTTTTAGTCGTCAACCATTATTATTCTTTTTAAAATTTCAGCGCTGTAGGCTACGCACTTGCGTAAGTGCGTACGCCGGCGGGCGCCGCTGCTTAGTAGTTTTAACTCTGGATACGTAGAAGAAGCTGCTTATAGGGTAGTCGCTTCATCCAAAGATAGGTAGATAACGCTACGAATACCTTAGTCGATTCGTCTAGAGATCCATCGCCGGGGTTCTAAAGAATTCAAAGGTGAATCAGCTAGGTATTGTTAACTGCGGAGAATTAGCTGGATCAGATTTTTCCATAGCAAGCTATAAATCAGCTTGGGATCATAGCTCAAACGACCAAGAATATCGCTGAAAAAGCTTTATAAATTTAAGAGTGCAATTGAAAAAAATTTAGTCTGGCTGGTAATTGATATGGCGTGTGACTTCTATTTAATTTATAGTATGAATTTGAAACAATTTTGAGGTGTATAACGACACCATTTCATAGCCAATGTGCTGGAAAAATTTTCAGTTGTAATTATGTCGATCTCAAAAAGACAAAAATTGCATAGGCAATGATATTTCCAGTGGTGCTGTATGGGTGTGAAACGTGGACAAAAACAAAGGCCTTAGAAAGGAAAATTGATGCTTGCGAAATGTGGATATGGAGGAAGGTATCGAGAACCCCATGGATCGAGAAAAGAACAAATGAATCCGTATTACGAGAGATAGGACAGGCACGAGGGAATATGTCATTGGGACAGAGAGCGGCAAGACAGAAGTTGGCATTCTTCGGACATGTGATGCGAGCAAACGACCTGGAAAAGGAGATGATGCTGGCCTGCGGAGAGGGAGGAAGAAGGAGAGGACACCCCAGAAGGAGGTGGATGGAAGAAATACACGAGATAACGAAGATGAACATGGGGGAACTGAGAGACGCGACGGAAGATCGTAGCAAGTGGAGAAGGTTGACCATGGCGGTCGCTAAGGTTCAAAGAATCGACGGCACAAGGTGACAAGGTGCCAAGGTGATAAAGCAGGGTATTCATATACCTCGGAGCACGAAAAAATATTGGGGCGCTATACAAATTATTTAAGTGATTGAATGAATAATGAATTATTTTGTTAATTAACCCACTTTACGTTTTATAGTTGGCTTTTATTAATTATGGTATAATAGTTTTTGAATGTCTCAATCACCCTTAATGAAAAAAAACGACGGAATCAACACAGCTTATTAGGACTGCATGGATTTATAAGGTCGATGAAATAAGTTTTTGAGGTGTTTGTGAAGACACCGTTTTATTGTTTCGAATTGATGGATGGATCCAGATTTGACGAGGGTAGCAGAGGCAACCCTGCCACTTGTTGCACTTTGCCAGTGCCAGTCCCAAACCTGGATAAAGAAGGAGGGCGTCGAAAATGGTCTTTGTTACCCCACAGTGACGTTAAACTGCAAATACGACGACGACAAGTATTGTATTAAGTAATTACAAATCGAACAGATTAATTTTGTCTAAGGAAGGGAAGACATAATCGAACTTCTTAAAACGGTCGCACTAGACCGCAACTACACGCTGAATGGCATGACATGTCAAAGCAATAACTAAAGATTATTCGGACGATGTAGTTCAGTGGCTAATTAATCAATGTAGTCCATGGACTAATATGAGTTCATTAGCTGATGACAAACGTTTTCGCAGAGATATATATTTGCGTCGTGATAAATAATTTTTCGCACATTTTAATTTTTTTCCGTAGATCCTGTTATCAAAAGACAAATTGATTAGCACTGTTAAAATAACCTACACGCCTTCTATTATGGATGTTTTAATATTGTAAGTCTTTATGTACTGTCGATTGATAGCTGCAGGTAAGAGATGTTTAACGGATTTACCTTTGGTTCATTATTCACGAATTGCGCATTTTCCGTTAATAACATGGGACAGAGACTTACATAAAGGTGTGTTATGCAATTGCCTAAGCCAATCGATTACCGTGCATCAACATGAAGATCATTGTATTGTATTGTATTGTATTGTGTTGTATTTAAACATTTATAAAGCGCCTCTAGTAGGGTAAACCGTTCAGAGGCGCTCCCAGTGCGCAAGGCCCCGCGAGAAGAAGCAGGTTTTGAGAAGAGACAGAGCAGAGGAGAGGCTGACAGACAGAAGAGTTGAGCGAACAGAAAGAGACAGAGAATTCCAGAGAGAAGGACCAATTGAGACAAAAGATCGAGACTGAGCCATAGCAGTTCTAGGCCGGGGAACCAAAAGGTCAAGTCTGTTGGATGAGCGAAGTGGGCGGTGGGAGGAAGCTGAGTGAGGACGAAGTAAGGTTTTAGTCAGATATTTTGGGGCAAGACCCCGTTGAGACTTTAGGATCAGAGTGAGGATCTTGAACTGTGTGCGAGCACGTAGAGGAAGCCAATGAAGTTCATCAAACATAAAGGTAGAGATGTGAGAGTACTTGGGAAGGCGGGCAATTAATCTAGCAGCTGAGTTGAGAACTGACTGAATCGGTGAAAGACGAACTTTAGGAAGACCAATGAGAAGAGAATTGCAATAGTCAATACGAGAACATATGAAAGCATGAACTAAGGTAGTGAAGATGGAGGAGGAGACAGAGCGACGAATGACTCTGAGGCGTCTTAAATGAAAATATGATGAGCGTGTCAGATTGGAAATATGCTCAGTAAATGTAAGTGAGCTATCAAGTACTACACCCAGATCCCGCACACTTGAAGAGAAGGAAAACAATGGGAATTTTTCAGAGAGAAGAATAAGATCAAGCTTATGGAGCTGCTGAGGAGTACCTAACCAGATGAATTGAGTCTTTTAAGTATTAAGAGAAAGGCGATTAGAAGACATCCTTGAGTGGAGATGATTAGTCAGAGATTCAATAAGCCCAACTAGAAGCAGCTGGGAAGAGGGGAGACCATGGACAAATGCCTGGACATCGTCAGCAAAGAGATGGCCAGCAGCACTACAGATCGGAAAAAGAGAAGAAATGTCAGCTGTGTAAAGAATAAATAGGAGAGGCCCAAGAACTGAACCTTGAGGAACACCCAGATTAACATGAACCCACTGGGTTCGAGAGTCACCAGATATAATCATTTGGGTTCTTTCAGAAAGGTACGACTGAAACCAAGATAATGGGAGGCCCTTAACACCATAGGAGGTCTCAAGACGCTTGAGAAGGATATCATGATCAACCATATCAAAGGCAGAAGAGACATCATAGAGAGCCAAAAGGGTGAGCTCAGACCTATCAACGGCAGAATTATAGATTTCAGATAATAGAGAAAGGAGAGCAGTCTCGGTGGAATGGTGGGCCCTAAAACCAGACTGATTTGGAGGAAGGAGACCAGATTGCTCGAGGTAGGGTAGAAACTGCAGAGAGACGAGACGTTCAAGTGTCTTAGAAAGAAAGGAGAGATTGGAGATAGGCCGATAATTTTGGCAGAGGTTGGTGTCAAGGTTAGGCTTTTTGAGGGAAGGAAAGACAAGGGCCCGTTTCTGTGAGGGAGGGATGCATAGAGCATAAACACCAGTAGAAAGTTACCAGATAATTATTATTAAGAATATTTTTGCAATCGACGCTAACACGATTAATTTAACGCCGTAATTCACTGAAACATGAAATCCTGTACATCAACACATGCATCGGTTAGACTGATTGACCGTCTGACTATGTAGGCTTATAACCACATGTGTTTCTACGTTTATACTCAATGAAAGTCACTGCTCGCAAACAATTTAAGATCCTTAATTAAAAGTGGCGAACGCTATTCTTCGTTCTCACTTAGCTTAATCCCGCCATCCACGTCGTTCATCCAACAGACTTCACCTTTTGTTTCCTCGCTCTAGAACTGCTTTGGCTGATGGTCGGTCATTTGCACAAAATATTGGTCCTTTTCTTTCGAATGCGCTCTCTCCTTCTGTTCGCTCTACACTTCTGTGTCGCAGTATCTTTTCTTCCTTCTCTCTTCTCAAGACCTGCTTCTACTCAATTGGCTCGCTTCTGAATGGTTCTCTCCCCTACAGGCAATTTCTTAAACGAAAATTACGAAACACAGTCCGATATTATGTGCACGTGTCAAAAAGCTGCATTATTACAAAAAGTCAATACCAAACAGCAGCTATCAGCTCTAAGTCGGTCTTTGAAGCACAGCTCGATAACTTGATATGTTGGACGCTGCATGCAACCAACATAACCTGTCTGACCTGTGGCAATACCAGTCTTAGGAAGTCAGACAAATGCAGGACGATGACGACGAAGCAAGTCACTTTTTGTTACGACACGAAGTGTCGCAAAACATCAACTTATCAGAACATTGCATAATGATCATGTAAATTATAATTTTCACTGTAATTTAGTTACTTTTCGTGGCATCAATGCATTAAACATAATTTATTATTTTATTATATTTGAAGATTGACCAAGATGCGATTATTGATTTGACAGAGGCCTATGACAACAGAGGTCGTTGCTCTCGACAGAAATTTCTTTGGTGCTGTAAAATGCACTTAATATGGGATGGATAGGTCAATGGGTCTTGCTTAGTATTCAACGATATCAACCGACGTCAACCTGGTTTACGTCTAATCTGTGTGACAGTCAGAAGGTGACGTCATCGTGCCAAAGATTCCTTATACAATGAAATCCTTGCACACCTTAACAATAATTATAAGATTTGCTATAATTTAAAGCTTGGTCGTCAAACACAGTACCTTGCTCATGAGTGCTGTAATATGCCGAGCAAATTTCTGTCCAGGGTAACGGCCTCTGTTGTCATAGACCCTGGTCAAATCGGATCCACTCCACAAACACCTTTGATCAGCAACTCGAGTTTGCGAGCGAAATTTTATAATCGCAACAAGTAAAGAATTAATCATTCCGATTCTGTCCATAAGTTTGTGGTGCCAGTGAACACTGTTGTACAATGTGCACATGGTATCGGCAAAACGGCGGCCACTCGATCGACAACGGCTGTCTTACTTTTCCACCGGCATTCTAGAACCTTTTCAGAGCATCAATAAAGGACGCTGAGGTGGGAGAACAGACACACTTGATCCCAATGCAACCTTGATCCTTTGTCATTTTCTCTGGAATTTTCTTACTTACTTGACTGTAGCAGGACACCTGACTATTTGAATCAGTTATCAATTGCATGTGGTTGCATTTTGGGCTTTCATTCTTTCTTTGTTTACGTTCTATAATAGCTTTCGCAATGTTTTATAGCCGAAGAAGTAAATGTTTTTCGTCATCTACGAACCAACGTATAGCTTATAACTATGCCAATGTTTCCACTCTAAGAGTGCCAGTCCAAAGCCCGAATAAAGGAGGAGGACGACGCCCAACAAACTGTTACACCGGTCCACCTGAGAAACCACGAAGCAGAAAACGGCTGTTTTTGCAGCCTCAAAAGGCAGTGATCGTACACAGCTTTTGATTAACCGCAGCTGGCGAAAGCATCTGCTCACAGTCAGTCCCACTTGGCGCGTCATGGACATGTCCGTCTGGAATAAAACTCCAAGGTCACGCACGGCGGTAGAAGGCCGCACCGATATTCCACAGATATTTAGGGACTCACTGCTAAGTTGATCACACCTTCTACGAGTGGCACACCAAAGGAAATCAGTCTTGTCAGGATTCAGAAGGAGGCGATTTGACCTCAACCATTCAGCTACAACCTCTACTCCCGACTCCATGTGTTGCTGCAGTTGAGGCGCAGTCGTCGACGGACCAGTGGTGTATAGCTGCGAGTCGTCGGCATAGAAATGAGAGGATAGCCCCACTCCAGAGGCAAGTTTCTCAAGATCGGCCGTATACAGCAGAAAAAGCAGAGGCCCGAGAACCGACCCCTGAGGTACTCCACTGGTTAAAACACGCAACGACGAATGCACCCCATTGTAAAAAACCGACTGGCTTCGCCCGCGTAGATATGATCTGATCCAGTCAAGCGCCACCGAGCGTACGCCGTAGGTCCGAGAAAGTCGCTCCATCATGATGTCATGATCGACAGTGTCGAACGCAGCCGAGAGATCAAGCAGTCCCAGCAACGCATGGGATAGGCTACCTCTTTTAAGTTTTCCTCCATTTTAAAACCTGCAATGTACAGCTTGAGGCCACCTCTTTTAGTTATGGATAAAATTGTTTAAGCGACCCCGTACAGAGGCGCCCCGAGCCCAGCCACAGCCAAAATAATAAGATAATGCCCTACGCCCGAGTGGGATCTTTGGCGTATTTTGGCGTCACGTATGGGGGGAAATCGGTCAATGAAATCGGTGATGACTCGGCGACTGTTAGTTCTGCCTTACATGTAAGATGCGCTGTACAAAAAAATCAATAATATCTATTAATCCACTTTTTAATCATTTTTAGCGGTTTTTGTTTTAGAACTAAGCGAAAATGTAATAAATAGAATGCCATACTTCAGACTTTTTAATCACTTTTTGACATGTTTTTATACGTTTCAGAGCCCTAACAACTGAATAAACTAAAGGGGTATGCGTGCTCAATTACTTATAATTAAGTCACTTTCCTTAAAAGAGGTGTTCAAACTATCATAATTGTATCGAAGAGCTTAACGACATAAAGGTCACAGTCAGTGGTCAATGACGTACTAGAACTTTGTTTCATTTCATTCATTCATTTCTAGAATTTACATAGCGCCTCTTTAAGAAACCTACTTCTTCATGTATCATGTCGGGACAAAGTAACAAACAAGAACATAAGAGAAAGAAGAAAACAGGATACTATGGAAACATCATCAGAATGAGAAGACTGAGATGGATGGGTCAAGCCTCTCGCATGGACGACAACAGAAGAGCGAAGCAGGTGATGAATTTGGACACTGGAGGAAGAAGAAAACGAGGGAGACCGAGGAAGAACTGGCCAGAAACAATTAGAAACGACATAAGACGCTTGGAGCTGACACAGGACGAGGCGAAGGAACTGGCGTTAGATACAGAGGAGAGGAGGAGTTGCGAAAGAACTAAGGTCTAAGTAAGTACGATTTTTCCTTACCTGTATAATTAGCATCGGTTGACATGTTTAAAATGAGTCTACGGAGACCGTTCTGCCATTTCATACTGTTAAGATCAATTTTTATAACAATGTTTAACGTCATCCTTTGGAAACACGAGGAGAGACAAATGTAGTCAGCTGTCAAAAATTTATATAAAGCGATTAAATCTGTTTTTAGGGTGTCTAATTCGACAGTTCTAACTAGGTCAATTGTGAGCGAAGAACTTGCTCTCTACGCAGAAGGAGAAGTCTAAAAGGTAGCAAGGTGGTAAGGTAAAGCAAGCTAGGTAAGTGAGATTTAGCACGCATCCACAACCTGTCAATTGTTCCTATAGCATTGCAAAGAATATCTCCTCTAATCGCCATTAATTTTTAATCCAGGCCAATTTCTCCACAAAAAATATCCAATCCCAATTAATCTACAGTAACAGTAATCTGGTGTTAGATCAACATAAACTCAAACCAATATCTTCATTGATCAGACGCAAGAATTCATTATTATTGTCCACAATGAATTCCCCATCTCATTCAGAATTGCAACTTTGGTGTGGCGATGCTTATCAGGCTGGGTACCCTCCTATCTGCGTGTCCTTTGCCAGTCCGTTTCCACTTGGACAGGACGCTAAAACAGGTTGCTAAAACTATTACATTACCCCCTCTGGGTAGAACTTATGCTTAACACCTTAGCACACATTTATCAGAATCAATACATTATGTCAGTATCGACCATTTGCTAATAATTATCAAACCTGACGTCATTTAATTAATGAAATCGCAATGCGTCGTTGAAAAGTCGTTTTCTATCTTCTTGTTGGAGATAACCTTCCAAGGGTATAATTATAATAGCCTACTGTACAGTAACAGGTCACCATTAACGAAAACACGACAAAGTTATTTATATCTTCTGGAAAATCGATATAGAGGTATTCAATATGTGGGCTTCATTAAAACACAAAATGTTTTTAAGGATTAATTTTCGTAAATGAAACTAATGATTACCCAATGTTGTTTTTATTGTATTGTTTATGTGCATTTTAGCGCATCTTGCAGAATGACTATTCAGAGGCGATCTTAGCACGATAAACTTCGGAGGGGGGAAGTGTGGGGCGCGGTGGTGTAGTAATGGCGTCGTAGCCTTGAACCCGAAGGTTCGAGGTTCGAATCCACCTCAAGTCGCTGCGTATCTATCTAGAGCAAGTCCTTCACTTGCAATTGCTCAGCTCTTCGGCGTGAAACTCCGATACAGTGTCCGCTCTGTAGTCGGGAGTACCTCTGAGCAGTGTGCTTGAAGGGGCGCTATAACAAGTGCACAAACAAACAAACAAACAAAGAGACGCCTTTAAAAAACGAGAGACTGTCATTAACTTAGCTCGTAGTGCGTTTGGAATATAATTCCAAATGGACGGACCAAACACAAAGACGCCCGATTTGGAGCCAGATCAGTGATAGTCCTGGGAACAAAAGGATCAAGTGATCATTGAGCGAGATGTTAACGCAGATAAGGACTGTTGCAAATTTAGTTTGAGAGATATTTAGGGGCATTTCCCAGCTGTGCTCTGAAGACCAGACAGATAATCTTGTAGTGAATGCGTGAAGTGACAGGTAGCCAGCATGGGCGGAGTTTGGTTGCCGATCTTGGGGGGGCTAAAAAAATTTCTCGGCCCAAAACAGTTGATGACCTTTTTTGGTCATCGATTTGAAAATCTCATAAAACATACCATTTTTCCGGACATTGACAGTTCTTTTAAAAAGTCCATTGTTTTGAAATGTCCATAATTGCAATTTTAATATTTAAAAAAGGTGTGCAATTGCAAATGTGAGCTAAAACTAAAAAGTTCAATGTTTTGAAATGTTCATAATTGGAATTATAATTTTAAAAAGGTGTGCAACTGCAAATGTGTGCTAAAGCTGAAAAGTAAATTCTTTTGAAATGTCCATAATTGCAAACATAATTTTTAAAAGGGTGTGCAATTGCAAATGTGTGCTAGAACTAAAAAAGGTGTGCAATTTCAAATGTGTGCTAATACTGAAAAGTCCATTGTTTTGAATTGTCCATAATTGCAATTATCATAAAAAGTGTGCAATTGCAAATGTGTGCTAAAACTGAAAAATAAATTGTTTTGAAATTTCAATAATTGCAATTATAATAAAAAACGGTGTGCAATTTCAAATGTTTGCTAAAACTAAGAAGTCCATTGTTTTGAAATGTCCATCATTGCAACTATAATGTGTGCCAAAACTAAATATTTCAGTTTTCTCAAAAACTTGACGTGCTGCAAGAACAACAAAAACACCACTGCATTCAGCAGACCATAATCTACTATAAGAAACAGCTGACATTTTTCCAGTAGCAAAAAGAGTTCAAATTTGTTGGCCAGTGTTACTGGAGTAATGTTGTGCAAACCAGCTTCGCAATTACCGAGGCAGCTGAGATCTGTGTCTCGCTCTCTCGCACAAGACGTGACACGCCATCTGGTTCAAAGTCTGATCCTGAGCCGAATTGATGCCTGCAATGTTGCCTTTACCAGCTTGCCACAGCGCAGTATCATTCGGATTCAAGCGGTCATCAATGCTGCTGCTCGCCTAGTCCTGCGATTAAATAAGTTCGACCATACTTCTACCGCGATCCGAATCCAGCTTCAATGGCTTGAAATGGTTCTAGGACGACTGGCCCAATTACCGCTAGTAAAGAGAAACATCGTCGGCTTCTGTTAATTCTTATATAATACACAAACAGCAAATAGCACATCAGAATATTAATTACGCATCCAAATAAACGTCTTTTGTTCTTTACGATTAAAGGCCTATCGCAGACCATCAAATTAGGCCTGATTATGCTTTACCCAAAACCCTCAGTTCTTGTTGTTGTATAAAAAGGGTTTGTAAAAAGGATAAACAAATGCTCTTACTTAGACTAATTGCGTGTATAGTTGCAGATCTATCTGACTAGTTACCTGTCTAATAACGCTTGCCGCTTCAGTATATTTTCACATTTCACTTCTCAAAATTTCATTACAAATTTAGTACAATCATTTTGTGGTAGATTGAGTCTGTGTCATATCGCTTTATATAAATGTTTCTCTTTACTATAGCGGTATTTGCGACATTTCTCTTTTATGCTTAGTTAATAAATTACAATGACCACTAGACCGGTGATCAATCGTCCGGTGATCAATCGTCCGGTGACAAACCGTCCGGTGATCAACCGTCCGCGCACCCTTGGAATAGGCGAGCGCATCAAGTTCAAACTTTGTACTTTGATGCACAAAATGTCGGAACAACCGCGCTCTACCCTACCTCGTGGACAGCATCAGATCGCTGGCAGACGATCTTATTAGGTCACGTCTGCGGTCGTCCAAGACCGACGACGTATCCGACCATGCAACCAAAACTAAAGCGAGTGATCGTGCCACCAGCCCACGCGCTTTGAACTGTCTTCCAGCATCAGTTCAAGAAATAAAAACTCAATATGCTTTTAGAAAACAGTTGAAGCTGCACCTGCTTCCGGGCTGTTTGCATTTATGCTAAACCTTGACAATAATATAATTAGTCTGTTTTTGTAAAGCATCCTAGAAGTAGCTTGCTACCGACGATGCTATGTAAATTGTCTTGATTACAATGGCAAAAAACATGAATCTGGGCCTTCTTGGGGGGGCTTAGCCCCCCCTAGCCCCTGATAAACTCCGCCCATGGTAGCCAGTGTAATACTTCAGGCATATAATATCATGTAGACATATGCACAGTGGGAGCCAAACTATACGCCAAGCCGAAGAATTTGAGATTGATTGAAGAGGATAAAGATATTGTTTCGGGATGCCCATGAGAATTGAGCTGCAGCAGTCTTGACGGGAACAGACGAACGGCGATTTATCTGTATAGTCTGTTTAAGAACAGTTGGGAATCGTTTGTTCGATGTTTAGTTCTGTATTTACTGCTTCACATTTTCGACAAACCATCATTTGACGTATTTGAAACATTATTAAGACTTCCCTGCAACACTGTATTGAAAAATTGAATCATTTAATATTTTCACACTTTTAGATTTTAAATCTCGTTGCTGCATATCTTAAAGAATAAATTTTAAATAACTAATTTACAAGAAAACTTACAATACCAAAAACCAACGAATTGTCACTATTCCGCCAAATTCTATAAATCTTTCTTTTTTCACATCACCTATTGCACACTTAACAAACTAATGATGTTATAAGTTTGACATTATTTCGTTAAAATTCGTCTGAGCACCACACAGTAATCTAACCGGGTACTTCTCTAACACTCGTTCTGGAAGCTACAGCATCCTTATGCCAGCCAGTGACGCAGCCATGTATAGGAATCCCTATGTTACACGAAAACAGCGATAAGATGTTGTAAGAAAATGGCATCCAAGCTGACGTAGTTGGCAGTAAAAAACACGTCAATTGTGAATACATTCTGTAGTGAACGCTAAGATTGCACATATTTTGAAATAAACTCATTGACTGCTTAAACTCTGTTATATATATTACGATACATTCAACTAACGTAGAATCCCAGACCATCGAATGTTTATATAACATCTTTTAGTTTTGTTTTAAAGGTGTCTTTGACGACCGCTTTTAGAAGTTGCATTTTTACAATTCCAAAGTTTAACGTTCTTATTTAACGTATTTGATGTTATCACCAACAAAACGCATACATTTTCTCGTTCGATTGAGATAACAATAATTGTGAAGATAAGATAAAGAAGTTGTACAAATTAGACATTTGAAAACACATTTCCAAGTGAAAAGGCAAATAGAAGTTTAAACACCTCCAAAATTGTTCTAAGCAAACAATTTATATGTTTTCTTTTCAACATTTTTACGCTCAGTGTCATGAAAAATGCTAAGTAAAAATAATAAGAATATCATGAATACAAACCAACAATATTGCTAACGGCGAACACCCCTGCGCTCCACGAATTATCGTTAGTCTACCATTGTTAGGAGCTTCAATCAATGGCACTGAATAATTATTGTGAGTGACTGACTTTAGTCTCAACGTATCATGGTAGGAGGATTTGAGTCCGTACTCTTCCTGCTATTATAGTGTAGCTCTTCAGTATTTTGTTGACTAACTAGCAATGCTATGTTCAGTTCTTATATAACATTGGCTGACGGCAGTTGAAAGGTGCCCAGAAAATCGAAATATTGAACGTAACCAAAATTAATATTTTTATTTAACCAAAGTTTAACGTCGTCGTATGACATCAAAGGCCGTTGACGACAATTTACAGCTTATACAGTGTATCAACAATGAATTCGTGACATCCAAATTAACCATATAACGTTGTCATAACAATATCATTGTTCATCAAGCCTTAACATAATTTTATTGTTCATGTCATATAGTGTTCATTGTTTAATAGCAAAATGGTTAACAGTCAATAACATTAGCTGTAGGCATACAATTTATGCCAAAACATTTGCTTGGGCACATTCATTAATATACTGCAGTAATTGTCACATGCAAGCAATTTCACAAACTTTTCTTGATTACTATTCTTAAAACAAATTTGATTCGTAGCTTCTACATTTCAGTCCAAAAAATTCTTAAACAGGTTAATATGAGATATAATTTTGCTCTAACAATAGCAAAACGACAAACAATATTCCAACACAATCATGTTACAATGGCATGACATTCAATATCAACAACAACAACAAAGCAGATAAATTTTATGATCAGTTTCTCTATTCATTGTCACATAAAAGAAATATTTTTATATCTTATTTTGTTATACTGAACAATTGTACTTCAAAATTCAACCTACTGATTCATCATATTCTTGAAACCAACCATCATATGAATTTGGTTCTATATTAATCCCTTTCGACCTGTATTTCGACACGTATCGTTAAATGTTTATCTACTGATCATGGAATTCATCTAATGGGAGAAAACTAAAGAAAAAGCTGTAAAGTTTGCCCCATTCTTTCACCTGGTACCATATCTGCATTTTTTTAAAAATTTCTTCCTGACATGGGCGGAGTTTGGTTGCCGATCTTGGGGGGGCTAAAAAAATTTCTCGGCCCAAAACAGTTGATGACCTTTTTGGTCATCGATTTGAAAATCTCATAAAACATACCATTTTTCCGGACAGTGACAGTTCTTTTAAAAAGTCCATTGTTTTGAAATGTCCATAATTGCAATTTTAATATTTAAAAAAGGTGTGCAATTGCAAATGTGAGCTAAAACTAAAAAGTTCAATGTTTTGAAATGTTCATAATTGGAATTATAATTTTAAAAAGGTGTGCAACTGCAAATGTGTGCTAAAGCTGAAAAGTAAATTCTTTTGAAATGTCCATAATTGCAAACATAATTTTTAAAAGGGTGTGCAATTGCAAATGTGTGCTAGAACTAAAAAAGGTGTGCAATTTCAAATGTGTGCTAATACTGAAAAGTCCATTGTTTTGAATTGTCCATAATTGCAATTATCATAAAAAGTGTGCAATTGCAAATGTGTGCTAAAACTGAAAAATAAATTGTTTTGAAATTTCAATAATTGCAATTATAATAAAAAACGGTGTGCAATTGCAAATGTTTGCTAAAACTAAGAAGTCCATTGTTTTGAAATGTCCATCATTGCAACTATAATGTGTGCCAAAACTAAATATTTCAGTTTTCTCAAAAACTTGACGTGCTGCAAGAACAACAAAAACACCACTGCATTCAGCAGACCATAATCTACTATAAGAAACAGCTGACATTTTTCCAGTAGCAAAAAGAGTTCAAATTTGTTGGCCAGTGTTACTGGAGTAATGTTGTGCAAACCAGCTTCGCAATTACCGAGGCAGCTGAGATCTGTGTCTCGCTCTCTCGCACAAGACGTGACACGCCATCTGGTTCAAAGTCTGATCCTGAGCCGAATTGATGCCTGCAATGTTGCCTTTACCAGCTTGCCACAGCGCAGTATCATTCGGATTCAAGCGGTCATCAATGCTGCTGCTCGCCTAGTCCTGCGATTAAATAAGTTCGACCATACTTCTACCGCGATCCGAATCCAGCTTCAATGGCTTGAAATGGTTCTAGGACGACTGGCCCAATTACCGCTAGTAAAGAGAAACATCGTCGGCTTCTGTTAATTCTTATATAATACACAAACAGCAAATAGCACATCAGAATATTAATTACGCATCCAAATAAACGTCTTTTGTTCTTTACGATTAAAGGCCTATCGCAGACCATCAAATTAGGCCTGATTATGCTTTACCCAAAACCCTCAGTTCTTGTTGTTGTATAAAAAGGGTTTGTAAAAAGGATAAACAAATGCTCTTACTTAGACTAATTGCGTGTATAGTTGCAGATCTATCTGACTAGTTACCTGTCTAATAACGCTTGCCGCTTCAGTATATTTTCACATTTCACTTCTCAAAATTTCATTACAAATTTAGTACAATCATTTTGTGGTAGATTGAGTCTGTGTCATATCGCTTTATATAAATGTTTCTCTTTACTATAGCGGTATTTGCGACATTTCTCTTTTATGCTTAGTTAATAAATTACAATGACCACTAGACCGGTGATCAATCGTCCGGTGATCAATCGTCCGGTGACAAACCGTCCGGTGATCAACCGTCCGCGCACCCTTGGAATAGGCGAGCGCATCAAGTTCAAACTTTGTACTTTGATGCACAAAATGTCGGAACAACCGCGCTCTACCCTACCTCGTGGACAGCATCAGATCGCTGGCAGACGATCTTATTAGGTCACGTCTGCGGTCGTCCAAGACCGACGACGTATCCGACCATGCAACCAAAACTAAAGCGAGTGATCGTGCCACCAGCCCACGCGCTTTGAACTGTCTTCCAGCATCAGTTCAAGAAATAAAAACTCAATATGCTTTTAGAAAACAGTTGAAGCTGCACCTGCTTCCGGGCTGTTTGCATTTATGCTAAACCTTGACAATAATATAATTAGTCTGTTTTTGTAAAGCATCCTAGAAGTAGCTTGCTACCGACGATGCTATGTAAATTGTCTTGATTACAATGGCAAAAAACATGAATCTGGGCCTTCTTGGGGGGGCTTAGCCCCCCCTAGCCCCTGATAAACTCCGCCCATGGGTCTATGACAACAGAGGCCGTTACCCTGGACAGAAATTTGCTCGGCATATTACAGCGCTTAAGAGTAAGGTACTAGAAAAATAACTATTTCAGATTAAATGAAAGCAACGAAAGTGATAGGATCTAATAACATTGTCCGTTTAAATTTCTTATTACTCAGTGGTATGTGAGTTGAAGGTGTCTTATGACCTCCGCTATTACGATAAAAATCTAGCGTTTATTTCAATATAAATATGTGTGTGTGTGTGTGTGTGTGTGTGTGTGTGTGTGTGTGTGTGTGTGTGTGTGTGTGTGTGTGTGTGTGTGTGTGTGTGTGTGTGTGTGTGTGTGTGTGTGTGTGTGTGTGTGTGTGTGTGTGTGTGTGTGTGTGTGTGTGTGTGTGTGTGTGTGTGTGTGTGTGTGTGTTATATACACTAGCTGAGAAAACTTCATTGGACCCCAAAAGAGGTAAAAGTCAAGTCAAAGAGCTATCGTGCTCAACATTACTGTCAACAGCAGCTCACAGCGAACAGTTGAAAGAGATTACCTGTCAATGACCTATAAAATTAATATCCGAAAGAAGACGAGCAAGGCAACTCCGCCACTGGTTGTTCTCTGCCAGTGCCAGTCCCAAGCCAGGATGAAGGAGGAGGGCGACACTAATCATCTTATATATGGCAGTGTCGTTAAGCATGTAAGAAGAAGAAGAAGAAGAAGAAGAAGAAGAAGAAGAAGAAGAAGAAGAAGAAGAAGAAGAAGAAGAAGAAGAAGAAGAAGAAGAAGAAGAAGAAGAAGAAGAAGAAGAAGAAGAAGAAGAAGAAGAAGAAGAAGAAGAAGAAGAAGAAGAAGAAGAAGAAGAAGAAGAAGAAGAAGAAGAAGAAGAAGAAGAAGAAGAAGAAGAAGAAGAAGAAGAAGAAGAAGAAGAAGAAGAAGAAGAAGAAGAAGAAGAAGAAGAAGAAGAAGAAGAAGAAGAAGAAGAAGAAGAAGAAGAAGAAGAAGAAGAAGAAGAAGAAGAAGAAGAAGAAGAAGAAGAAGAAGAAGAAGAAGAAGAAGAAGAAGAAGAAGAAGAAGAAGAAGAAGAAGAAGAAGAAGAAGAAGAAGAAGAAGAAGAAGAAGAAGAAGAAGAAGAAGAAGAAGAAGAAGAAGAAGAAGAAGAAGAAGAAGAAGAAGAAGAAGAAGAAGAAGAAGAAGAAGAAGAAGAAGAAGGAGAAGGAGAAGGAGAAGGAGAAGGAGAAGGAGAAGGAGAAGGAGAAGGAGAAGGAGAAGGAGAAGGAGAAGGAGAAGGAGAAGGAGAAGGAGAAGGAGAAGGAGAAGGAGAAGGAGAAGGAGAAGGAGAAGGAGAAGGAGAAGGAGAAGGAGAAGGAGAAGGAGAAGGAGAAGGAGAAGGAGAAGGAGAAGGAGAAGGAGAAGGAGAAGGAGAAGAAGAAGAAGAAGAAGAAGAAGAAGAAGAAGAAGAAGAAGAAGAAGAAGAAGAAGAAGAAGAAGTGATGTCTCCGAGCAGCAGCCTTTCCAAAAGCATGACTGAAAAGGTGGAAGCAGACTATTTTGCTAGAAGAGTGGCCACTGAGTGGGTGAGCTGGGCAGCGATAACCTTCTCGTTTAAAAAGATACAGCTCAATAATTATCATTCTAAGAATCGTTTGACTGTCGTTGATTTGTTGAACTCATGTATACGGCGCCCTTCGGCTTCGGCCAACTATTTTTTCTATTTTTTTATTTTTTTTTGTTTTATGAGGTTTACGGGCACGTTGTGCCTCGGCATTGACCTCCCACTATACAGGCTTACAGGGTTTTACCCCTTGGCAGCGGCCCAGTGGTGCATTGTCTTAAATATATCTGACGCTTATATAGAGTTTGTCGACCACATTAAAAAGGTATCTAACGAGGCCATCAACCTGACCAGTGATAGCGACATTTTACGGCTACCAGTGACTTTGATTTTGACCCTATTGGTTCGTTGAAATTTTGTCCAATTATCGCAGTTCACAAGGGCAATTAATGAGAAACCCAGGACCTATTAAAGACAAAAAAAAGAAGTCCATATCTAAGCTGTGTTAAAATTGCGTTCATTCACAACTGCATGCAGCGCCTCTAGTTGCAAAGTTTGAAACTGCGTCCTTGGATACCAAATTAATTGTGGTTGCTAAGAAGAATATAGCGCGTAGCGGCATATAGGATTGGCGTGAGATAGAATCAGGGAGAAATAGCAGTGCCTCTAGGTTCAAGCCTCGCTCAGTGCAAAGAATTATTTGAATTAGTAGTAAAATAGCACAAATTACGTGTCTATGCTATAAGTAAAATAGCACAAATTACGTGTCTAGGCTATTCAGGAAACCTAACCTCCCAATAGTAAAATAGCACAAATTACGTGTTAATTCAGGGAACCTAACCTCCTAGTCCAATTTATAGATTTTCAAGTAGTAAAGCTACTAGATTATGCATGTTTTCGTTATCTAAAGCGTCCTTTTTATGTTTTTCCTTTGGGCCGTAATGCCAAGGAGCCGGAAATTTAGAACTTATAAGTGTTTTCTTAATATTTTTGCCGTTCTTATAGGCTATCATGGGTTTTAAGAAATCTAACAAAATTGACCAGACTTACACCACTCACGTAGTCGATAAAATTAAAATAGCGCCCATTAAGATTAGTAGTTCTTGGTATCCAGCTAAGCCTGATGCTAATTTAAGCGCCTTCTGCAATAGGCTTAAATATGAAATTAAGAACATATCACAGAAATATAAAAGTAATGCTAATATCAGCACAGTTGAACTTAAAGCACTTAGCAGCCTTAGAAATAACAGGAATATTATTATTAAGCCGGCCGACAAAGGTGGAGGAATTGTAGTTATGAATACGTCGGATTATGAAGAGAAGATTCTTAACCATCTGCAAAACAGCACCACATATGTAAGAGTTACAGAAGATTCTATAAATAAGGATGATTTGACGCTAAAATATAGAATATTGATTAATGAACTACGACCGTTCCTGACTAAAAAGCAATTCAACTGGCTTATTGACACGAGCAGTGAGCCGGGTATACTTTACGGACTCCCTAAAATCCACAAAAATGGTTGCCCGATCAGACCCATTATCTCACAGTGCAATAGCCCTACTTTTAAACTACATACATACTTGCAACAATTACTTAAAATTGGTGAAGCACAGATCCCCAACCTTATTAAAGATACGACAGATTTTTTAAATAGACTTAAAAAGTACTGCAACCACATTACTAAAGACACCCTTTTGGTCACCCTGGATGTAGAATCGCTCTACACCAACATCCCATTAGACCTTGGAATAGAATTTATTATAGAACACTATACTAAGACTTTAAATTGCTGGAAACACTTTGAAATAGATATAAAACCCATCCCCCCACCCCTACTCAAAAAAATCTTGAATTTCACCCTTAGGAACTGTTACTTTACTTTCAATGGCATACTATATAAACAGATCCAAGGCCTCACCATGGGGGGATCTAGTAGTGTACAAGCCGCTAATATTATTATGTACAAATTCTTTGAAAAGTTCAATACAGCCTACCCTGACCTTCAATGGGACCATGATAGATTTATCGACGACCTTTTCGGCATTTGGAACAAACACCCAGACGACCTTAATATTTACTTTAATACCCTTAATAATTTTAATAAAGACTTCAAATTTACTCTTAATCAATCTACAGACGAAATCTCCTTTTTGGATGTTAAGATTATGAAAGTAAAAAATATTCTAGAAACTACAATATACACAAAACCTACAGATAAAAAGTTATACCTTAACTACCATAGCAACCATCCACCTCATACTAAGAGATCTATACCATTCAGTCAATTTTTGAGACTAAAAAGAATTGTTTCGGACCCCAAGGACTTGCAATCTCGGGTCACTTGTTTGTTCAACATATTCCAAGCTAGGAGTTATCCAGAATACATTTTAAATGAGGCACTCCTGAAATTAGATTCAGTCCACAGAGACTCTCTTATGAATTACAAAATAAAAAACCAGAAAATGGACAAACCTATCCTTATATTAATATACGAAAACAAATATGACAAGAAAAATGTCTTGAAAAAAATGGTTAATAAGCTTTGGCTTGAACTAATGAACGAGAACCCGTATTTGCAAAAAACTTTCCCTGAAAAACCCATGATAGCCTATAAGAACGGCAAAAATATTAAGAAAACACTTATAAGTTCTAAATTTCCGGCTCCTTGGCATTACGGCCCAAAGGAAAAACATAAAAAGGACGCTTTAGATAACGAAAACATGCATAATCTAGTAGCTTTACTACTTGAAAATCTATAAATTGGACTAGGAGGTTAGGTTCCCTGAATTAACACGTAATTTGTGCTATTTTACTATTGGGAGGTTAGGTTTCCTGAATAGCCTAGACACGTAATTTGTGCTATTTTACTTATAGCATAGACACGTAATTTGTGCTATTTTACTACTAGTTTAATCACTTTCCCTTTGGGAAGGTAAAGGAAACCTTTAGAGCCTTGTGGTTCCCTCTCTCGGTTCGTTACTCACCCATTAAAGAAACAGCGCTATAAAATCTTCTTATAACCTTCGACCCATACATCCGGGATTTTTTCTCATAACCTTTGACTTTAGTATCCGGGTATTTTAGTCCCGTTTTACGTGGCGAATTCGAAATACTGAAACTTAAGAAAATAATTTGCTATTATTCGCCTATGATACAGGTAAACATTCACTACCCGTTTTCTTTAAATGAAGTCCTAGATGGATGGTGAATTATATTTATTTTGTTTCGTATTTAGCGTTTCTTAATTTATTCCCTTTCCGCCTCCCTTGATAGGCCGAACACAGGCACTTTAAGACGAAATATATAAAAATAATTCTGTACCTTGACCTTTCTTACCCTCTTAAAAGACGTTCGTGGCTTTTATTTTACTTGGAAAATTGCTGGACGTTAACGTAGAAACTGTAGATAGTTTTAATTGTGTTTTTTTTTCTTGAGTTTGATAATTATGTTTCTGGTTTGAGTTTTTCCTCGAGTTTTAAATTTGTGTTCTCGTTTTAACTAACTTTTTGTGTAGCACTTGTTAGTTAATCATTTTGCACCTTCCTATTAATATTGCCTGCCCCATTTTTTATTCACCCTATTACCATTTAATTAATGCATTGAACTGGGGTAAGCTACCACCTAGTCTCTGCAGTAAATCTTTGTTTATGTCATGTAATGTTCACAATTAGTTATCTCATGAATTTCTTGGTGTTAGATAAACTCTTACGCCGTTTTTTTTCTATAATTATTAGGATCCCAGTAAAATAAAATTAATCATTTTATACATTATTCCTATTCCCACGTGACCTTTATTCTCTAGCTCTATTTCTTATCCTTTTATCTTTGTCTACCTGCCTTTTCCCCCTTTTATAGTCCTAAAATACTGCCTGTTATAATTGGATACTTTTTTACCTTTCTTTGATATTTAAGATTTTTATAAGCTATAATTAGATGGGTTTAAATTACTAAATGACTTTACAATGAGTTCAGGACTCTCGTTATTATTTTAATTTTAAACTTATTACTTAATATTATGCTGTATATGTTTTTTAGAATATTGGTTTTATAAAGATTTGGATGCACTTTGTATTTTATTTGTTAGTATTTACCATAGTTGCCAAACACTGATTTTAATGGTTTTGACATGTCTATGTCTACTTAAACAATATACTCGTTATTATGTATCAACACAGGCCACTGAAGAGACAACTAACTTTGTCGAAAGCGCTATGGCCACTTTCATCTACTGACTGTTGATTATCTGCACGTTTGAATAATTAAATAAGGATTCGTGGAAATACAAGTTGTGGTTTTTCTCAGTCAACTATAGGCTTTTATTTAAATGGAGCGACCTACCATGAATTACTGAACACTATAGTACTTTTACACCATGGACAGATCTACCCTTACACCAAGAACCCCTCCTTCCGGGCAGATTTCAGCTACCGGGCCGAATAATTCAGCTAATTTGGGAGATTGTCAGAACGAGAATAATACTCACATAGTAATGGACACGATTGACAGCCTTTTATTCCAAAGGTTACCGCTTTCGACCCCTAAGACCAATAAACGTAAGAAAAGAGAAGTTTCGGAGATGGAATCTCCTACTTACCTGGCACAACTTACTGACCGACTGGCCAAACTAGAAGAAGACGTCTTGAAGCTTACCGCAGCTATTAACGAGACTAGTAACAAACAGAACGGATCAAATACATTACGAAACGAGGAACCCAGAATGAGAGACAACGGCGAAGAGAAATTAGACCGCCTCAATCAGAATGCATACGAAACTAAGAACCAATTTTACAACCTCTACGGAAAATTAAAAACAATTAGATCTAACTTCTCCAAGGATCAACTAGCAGCTCGATTGTCGGATTCGGACTTCCATGTGTTCAAAGATGCCCGCTCGCAACTCTCCATCTGGCTTAAAACTGGCCTGGCTCTGTCCAGGCAGTTGGAAGAACTAAACCGTGCCACTGCCAATAGAGAACACTCGCCACCACTACTTACCATACGGCTCTTCGCTCTGGAATTCGAAGAGGAATACGATGAACTCTTAACCAACATGGAAACCAAAAGGAGGGACTTTTTATGTAAGGTCGCTCTGGAGGCCAATGCTAAACTGACCACATTTAACACGGAAACGGCTAACCTGTTAAACAGACTAACTGAGGCTGGCAGCTCCATCATTCTGGCTAAGGCTTTCAAGGCGGCCACCCAGGCTGGTAGTTACCTTTACAAGCCTAAAAAAACTAATGCACCGTCCGAAGACACTTACATGAACAATGATATACAAATTGAGGACCGAGCGTTGGCTCAAGATACAAATACAGAACATCACAATTTGCCTAATACCAGAGAACAGAGCTTGAATGTGCAACGACATGGAGTGGATAACTACAAGGACACTACGACGTATCCTAAGCACGTTGACCGAGGCGACTACGATGAGCGCCCTGCCAGAGGACGGGGTGGACCTTTTCCGCCACCTCATAATTACACTCGGCCATCCACTCCCCTACATAGACTACACGGAGGTCCACGAACTCACCTTCAGGCCCGTGCACCCCACCGTGGACCCCGCTCTACGCCCGCAAATACAACCGGACGGATGTACCCAAGATGCGACCACCCTACCCAGCAACACATAGGGACCAGAACTTGACTACGCACAGTCATACCCCTGACGACCATTTTAAGGTTCCGACTAACCCCACCAGTCGACAGTGACTTTACGACTCGACAGGAACTCATGGAATGGAACCCACCTCGCGTAATCACCTCCAGACAAAAGGAATGAAATTTAAATCACTTCGAGCTACACTTCATCTGAAACGGAAATTGAGATCTAGGAATGAAAAAAGGCGTCTACTGAAACATAAGGAAGTATTAGTAAATTCTTGTGTTAAAAATTTATCTTCATATAACCTAAACCTTTCAGAAACCGCTGTTTTAAATAAGGGCCTCAACTTTATTCATACCAATCAGCATACTACCTATGTGAAACAAAATATAGAATTGATAGATCGTTTCGAAAGAAATTTACAAATTAAACTTTACTTTGGCTTACAAGCAGATAAACTTAAGAAATCTAACAAAATTGACCAGACTTACACCACTCACGTAGTCGATAAAATTAAAATAGCGCCCATTAAGATTAGTAGTTCTTGGTATCCAGCTAAGCCTGATGCTAATTTAAGCGCCTTCTGCAATAGGCTTAAATATGAAATTAAGAACATATCACAGAAATATAAAAGTAATGCTAATATCAGCACAGTTGAACTTAAAGCACTTAGCAGCCTTAGAAATAACAGGAATATTATTATTAAGCCGGCCGACAAAGGTGGAGGAATTGTAGTTATGAATACGTCGGATTATGAAGAGAAGATTCTTAACCATCTGCAAAACAGCACCACATATGTAAGAGTTACAGAAGATTCTATAAATAAGGATGATTTGACGCTAAAATATAGAATATTGATTAATGAACTACGACCGTTCCTGACTAAAAAGCAATTCAACTGGCTTATTGACACGAGCAGTGAGCCGGGTATACTTTACGGACTCCCTAAAATCCACAAAAATGGTTGCCCGATCAGACCCATTATCTCACAGTGCAATAGCCCTACTTTTAAACTACATACATACTTGCAACAATTACTTAAAATTGGTGAAGCACAGATCCCCAACCTTATTAAAGATACGACAGATTTTTTAAATAGACTTAAAAAGTACTGCAACCACATTACTAAAGACACCCTTTTGGTCACCCTGGATGTAGAATCGCTCTACACCAACATCCCATTAGACCTTGGAATAGAATTTATTATAGAACACTATACTAAGACTTTAAATTGCTGGAAACACTTTGAAATAGATATAAAACCCATCCCCCCACCCCTACTCAAAAAAATCTTGAATTTCACCCTTAGGAACTGTTACTTTACTTTCAATGGCATACTATATAAACAGATCCAAGGCCTCACCATGGGGGGATCTAGTAGTGTACAAGCCGCTAATATTATTATGTACAAATTCTTTGAAAAGTTCAATACAGCCTACCCTGACCTTCAATGGGACCATGATAGATTTATCGACGACCTTTTCGGCATTTGGAACAAACACCCAGACGACCTTAATATTTACTTTAATACCCTTAATAATTTTAATAAAGACTTCAAATTTACTCTTAATCAATCTACAGACGAAATCTCCTTTTTGGATGTTAAGATTATGAAAGTAAAAAATATTCTAGAAACTACAATATACACAAAACCTACAGATAAAAAGTTATACCTTAACTACCATAGCAACCATCCACCTCATACTAAGAGATCTATACCATTCAGTCAATTTTTGAGACTAAAAAGAATTGTTTCGGACCCCAAGGACTTGCAATCTCGGGTCACTTGTTTGTTCAACATATTCCAAGCTAGGAGTTATCCAGAATGCATTTTAAATGAGGCACTCCTGAAATTAGATTCAGTCCACAGAGACTCTCTTATGAATTACAAAATAAAAAACCAGAAAATGGACAAACCTATCCTTATATTAATATACGAAAACAAATATGACAAGAAAAATGTCTTGAAAAAAATGGTTAATAAGCTTTGGCTTGAACTAATGAACGAGAACCCGTATTTGCAAAAAACTTTCCCTGAAAAACCCATGATAGCCTATAAGAACGGCAAAAATATTAAGAAAACACTTATAAGTTCTAAATTTCCGGCTCCTTGGCATTACGGCCCAAAGGAAAAACATAAAAAGGACGCTTTAGATAACGAAAACATGCATAATCTAGTAGCTTTACTACTTGAAAATCTATAAATTAGACTAGGAGGTTAGGTTCCCTGAATTAACACGTAATTTGTGCTATTTTACTATTGGGAGGTTAGGTTTCCTGAATAGCCTAGACACGTAATTTGTGCTATTTTACTTATAGCATAGACACGTAATTTGTGCTATTTTACTACTAGAAGAAGAAGAAGAAGAAGAAGAAGAAGAAGAAGAAGAAGAAGAAGAAGAAGAAGAAGAAGAAGAAGAAGAAGAAGAAGAAGAAGAAGAAGAAGAAGGAGAAGGAGAAGGAGAAGGAGAAGGAGAAGGAGAAGGAGAAGGAGAAGGAGAAGGAGAAGGAGAAGGAGAAGGAGAAGGAGAAGGAGAAGGAGAAGGAGAAGGAGAAGGAGAAGGAGAAGGAGAAGGAGAAGGAGAAGGAGAAGGAGAAGGAGAAGGAGAAGAAGAAGAAGAAGAAGAAGAAGAAGAAGAAGAAGAAGAAGAAGAAGAAGTGATGTCTCCGAGCAGCAGCCTTTCCAAAAGCATGACTGAAAAGGTGGAAGCAGACTATTTTGCTAGAAGAGTGGCCACTGAGTGGGTGAGCTGGGCAGCGATAACCTTCTCGTTTAAAAAGATACAGCTCAATAATTATCATTCTAAGAATCGTTTGACTGTCGTTGATTTGTTGAACTCATGTATACGGCGCCCTTCGGCTTCGGCCAACTATTTTTTCTATTTTTTATTTTTTTTTGTTTTATGAGGTTTACGGGCACGTTGTGCCTCGGCATTGACCTCCCACTATACAGGCTTACAGGGTTTTACCCCTTGGCAGCGGCCCAGTGGTGCATTGTCTTAAATATATCTGACGCTTATATAGAGTTTGTCGACCACATTAAAAAGGTATCTAACGAGGCCATCAACCTGACCAGTGATAGCGACATTTTACGGCTACCAGTGACTTTGATTTTGACCCTATTGGTTCGTTGAAATTTTGTCCAATTATCGCAGTTCACAAGGGCAATTAATGAGAAACCCAGGACCTATTAAAGACAAAAAAAAGAAGTCCATATCTAAGCTGTGTTAAAATTGCGTTCATTCACAACTGCATGCAGCGCCTCTAGTTGCAAAGTTTGAAACTGCGTCCTTGGATACCAAATTAATTGTGGTTGCTAAGAAGAATATAGCGCGTAGCGGCATATAGGATTGGCGTGAGATAGAATCAGGGAGAAATAGCAGTGCCTCTATGTTCAAGCCTCGCTCAGTGCAAAGAATTATTTGAATTTTCTGTTAGTTGCCAGTGGCGCTTTCTGTTATGTTGTTTGCCTCGGATCTGTTGAAAATGAGATCTCCCCTCCCACTCCTGACTTGGCCGAATCAGGAGCGTTACAGCACTTAGGCCATTAGTGTTAAGCTACCGAGCCTATAATTGTAGCCGACCTGCAAGCTGGCCGTATTTCGTATAACTTGTATCTGTAATCGTTCTGCATTCTGTCAGATTGAATGTCAATAAACGATGATTATAAAGAAGACATCGACTGCGTGTTCGTTGTCCAAATCTTATAAAGTATTTATTTTACGTCTAAAAGGTGTCCTCGGCGACGAATTTCCACTCATGCACTTCGTTGAATAAAAATGACCCATCGTGAGATTCGTGACCCATCTTCTAATAGCACGGTGTGACTTCGAATCCATACTTACTGAGTTGCAAGGCGACCGCGCTCTCAACCAAAGCAGCTTCATCCAACGTCGGTACTGACTATTTCACAGAACGTTTTATGAAACAATCTTTTTGTGTACACGTTAAAACGGCAAAGGCCATTTTTGGCGTCATGTCTGGGTCCCGATAGTGCATTGGACAAGACACTGGCATGAAGATCAGCTGACCCGATTTCGAGCACCATATGTCGGGCGTGCTTTGAAGGCTGAAATTAGCGCAGTGTATAATTGCAGGCTGTCTGTTCTCTTAGTCATCATCATCATGAACCGTGGGCTCAACGCCCGTAGGTGTCTGACGCCATTTTTTCTGGCATCAGATTTCAATCGTCTTCTTTCTTTATTGCCAGCGCATCGACACTCATCTGGCAGACCCTCCTTTTAATCCCGGCTTGGGACCGGCACGAGGAGGAGTCCTCCACGAGGCAGGTAAGGATGCCGCTTACGTTAGCCAGCTTTTCAGGGTTCCTGCTGAGCCTGTCCACCTCGCGTAGTGGCGTAGCGCCCTAGGTTGTACTTCAGCCGAAACTTTCACCACTGATGGCATAGCCTCAGCAGGCATTCCCCTACTTGGCTGTTGCCACCCCCTCACCGCGGTGAGGTGTGAGTCGGGCTTGAGGGGGTGTTTAATACAGTTAACAGAAATAGAAGGAAAGCCATTTCGCCTCTATTCATAAAATCGTTGTAGCACTTATATCTTAAATTCCCCTTAGACACCTCATTTTATTAACAAAGCGACATATAAGTACTGAACATAATTATACGAAAAACCATTGACATAAATGCTTCTGATAAAACTGTCATACAGCGACTTTTGCCGCCAAATGATGTCGTCAAACGTTGAGATTTATTTATGATGCCCTAAACGACTTCACTTCTTGGCCTCGGCATACCAAAGCGGCTGACCAGTTCGCACCTTTTCCAAATGATCATCCAACCGTTCAGACTAATCGACACAACCGAGTTCGATAGGAAATGATGACAAGAAACTAGCATCCGACAGTTTAACGTTATTTTGCATGAATGACCGAGTCAGTCTGCCACGTCTATTTTGTCAATGAGCTACGTACGAAGACATTTTCTACTATTGCTGCTTTGATTTAACCCTCATCCGTACAAGGGGGGTCTGGCCAGACCCCCCTCCATGTATTTGCTGCATAACTTTTTTAGGAGTGATATTTTCTTAGATTGCCTTTATGACTTTGTTCCTATATTAATGAGCTACAATTAGAACATTTAAACGACCAAATCGATTTAGGGATATAGAAGTTCTGAAGATAATACCGGCCGAGACTACAATGATGACAGTTTGGACAGTGAGAGCAACAATAAAGAATGTGAATATGAAGAGATGCCAATGCCTGAAGAACAACATTCAAATGTTTCTTATGATGAAGACAATGTTGAAATTGAAGATGATGATAAACACGATGATGAGACTGGACCTGATAGTGAAGATAATGATGACGAAATTGTCTATACTATTGAAGCCGAGAGACCTACATGTAATATAGGTAAAGATCCGCATATTTTTTTGGCGGGCAAAAGCAATGCCAGGAGGACATGCTCTGTTGCACAATGCAGTAAAAGAAGACGCGGAATAAAATAATACGGATACATTGAGAATATTCAAGATAGTTTTGACAGTTTTGTAACAGCCGAGATGAAAGGCATCATCATTCGACGGTGTCGACCCGCTATTCCGAGGGTCCACTATTCCGAAGGTCCACTATTAGAAATTTCCGCTACATTTTGTTCGTTATCCTTGGTGGTTAGCCAGGTTAGGGTTACGGTGGGTTAGGGTAAGGATTGGGTTAGGGTGGGTT
Source organism: Lumbricus terrestris (assembly GCA_949752735.1). Classification (NCBI taxonomy): domain Eukaryota; kingdom Metazoa; phylum Annelida; class Clitellata; order Crassiclitellata; family Lumbricidae; genus Lumbricus; species Lumbricus terrestris. The sequence continues at coordinate 6,843,988 of OX457049.1, forward strand.
AGGGTTGGGTTAGGGTGGGTTAGGGTTAGGGTTGGGTGGGTTAGGGTTATGGTTAGTGTTGGGGTGGGCTAGATTTAGGGTTAGGGTCATGGTTAGGGTTATGGTTAGGGTTGGGATGAGTTAGGGTTAGGGTCACAGTAAGGTTTAGGGTTAGGTTTAGGGTTAGGGTTCGGAATAGTGGACCCTCGGAATAGTGGACCCAAACCCATTCGACATACAGACCAGATAGCAACAGCTATCGGACTATGTATGACAAGCTTACGTATTTACATGTTAGGTTTAGTCCTATTCCATTATCTTCTATAGATATTTTCTAGAAAACAGTCATGCTGACTCTGATAATAAGAGCATTCAGTACTAATTTTACTAAAATTATGGTTTCTTTATTTTGATTTCCAAATTTTATGCATGGACTACTATTGCGACGATGAACATGTATGACAAACCGTGACAATTAATGTAACTAAACATTTAATTTCAAATTCATCATAAAACTTATTTATATTGCATAAAGAGACTGAAACATTGTTGTTTTGGGTTACTCTGATATCATCTTACAAGATTGGCACATAAAAATTACTATTTCTTATGAAAAGCCCACATCAAAACGGGGGGTCTGGCCAGACCCCCCCTTGTCCAAATTAAGTTGTATTTTAGCTTGTTCAGATGAGGGTTAATAAAACAAGTGCTGGACTGAATCTGTGATGTTTCTTATTTAACACTTTTACACAAAAAAAGAGGTGTCGGAAATACACAGATATGCCGTAGGCGGCGTAATGTGTGCGTATGATGTATTGTACTTATACATTCTACATTTATACTATAGGCCTACAGTTGTATAGCGCCTTTCGCTATGCATATATAAGAGGCGCTCTCAGCACGAAAAACACTGGAAAGATGTCTTTAAAAAAGCGAGAGACTGATAAGGAGAAACTAGTCATTAGTTTAGTCCGTAGTGCGGGTGGAAGATCATTCCAAATGGACCAAACCACAGCAAGCGCCCGATGTTGGTCAAGAGCAGTCTTAGTCCTGTGAACAAACAGTTCAAGATGATCTGCAGAACGCTTTGAGCGAGATGAAGATGCAGATGAGGGCTTTTGCATAAACAGTTTGAGAGATATTTAATTACAGGTCAACCTAAACAAATGTATATATGTATATTTAGGCTATGAACATGTATATAATTATGATTCGTTCATTCTAGTGGGGATAATTCAGAGCAACGAGATGAAGTTCAGCGCACAGCAGACGTATCTATGCATCCGTCGCTCTATGTAGCTGACTCTTCACCGATCTCAATCATGTCTCCGATGTGCACTGCGCCATAAACAATTATCGTCGAATAGACTTTTCTTCAAGTCGATTATTATATTGTACATGCCTCAGTTATTTGCTGTATGATGTGCAGACAGTTTACCTAGAAGCCAAATGATAATATATTTATTTCAAAAGTGGAATTATTTATGGCATTCAGAAATCTGGTTTAAGGGTGTATAAATTAGACGTCATTGTCAATCGAGTTCTAAACCCACAACGCCTACTTTCTAAAATAAGAATATTCTTTAAAACAGTAGCAATGTTTATTCGACTGCAACAGAGTAATGAAACACCATGTAACACTTACTGCATAACTCAAAGTCGAGTATCGGAAGGATCCGATTTGACCAGGGTCTATGACAACAGAGGCCGTTACCCTGGACAGAAATTTGCTCGGCATATTACAGCACTTAAGAGCAAGGTACTGAACCACAAAGCTTTATTTATATCGTCTATAGAAACCGTTATTTAGGTGCACAAGGACACCATTTTCTTTCCATTATTTTTCAGAATCTTTGGTGCGATGGTCACCCACACACTCACTTCTACGCCAGTTTTATTATCAAATCGGGTTGAAACCGTCTTCTGGAATCATAGAACTCCAGACAAGACCCATTCGCCGATACAACCATTTCAGCGTTTCAACCATAACAATTATTATACGCTAGTATTAGTCTCAGCGTCAGAATAAAACAATGGCAGACTGCTCGACACTAATAACACAATACGAAACAACTGAACCAATCGAATGTTGATAGCTGCCATTGTTCCCCCTTTCCACTTACCGCCAGATCGGCGAGGTTAGTGTTCCATTTCCGGTCCTTTGCCATTGCAGTCGATTTGAACTACGAGCACTGCAGTGCGAAAATCAGTTGCTGATTATAATGAAAGAGGTGCTGCAAAGTGTAGGAGAAAAAGATCACTGATGACAACTTTAAGAGAAACGCAAAAGAACTGGGTTGGACACATACTAAGAGGAGACTCCCTCCTGAGAGAAATCATAGAATGGAGATTGGAAGACCAAGGCAGATGATGCTGGGATGAATGATGTCTGTAGGATACAGCACACTGAAGAGGAAAGCACAGCGAAGAGAAGAATGGCGTCATTGGAAGTTAAAGAAGAAGAATTATAATGAATATCACTGAAGAAATTTGCTCAATTAATATTTCAGTACTTTCAAACAGTGCATAGGGGCACAAGTAGGCCTAGAATCCCAGATGAATTTTGGGAAGTTCAATATGATCCATGAATGATACGGTGTCCTGTGGCATCTTCTAATTGGACTGTTCAACGTGAGGAGACTAAAGAGAAGCTGGATCGATGAAAAGGATTCTTGGCAAACTAGAAGTTGGATTTATTAAAGATAACAACGCTGCAGCGTAGTCTACCGAGTCATTATAGAAAAAAAATAATAAATCAGGTGAATTAACCCATAAGTACCCCTAATATCAATTAAACACCCTTTTAAAAATAATCACGATTTAATTTATATTAAAATGAAAAAGCTACATAATAATAAATTGCACTTAAAAAGGCGTGACCTCAGGGCAAAGGATCGCAATGTCGGCCTAATTACCGCGTATCATCTCCAGTACATTCGCTTTCGTTCAATTTGTTATAGATACGGAGCCAGCATGCTTGCAAAGTTTTACATGCCGTTGCGTCATTAGTCTATATTATAATTATATGTACATACATACGAATATGTTTATAATCATTTCGAGAACACCTTTTAAACTGCTTTAGGAAAGCTATTTGAGATTCGATCACTCAAAGACAGTATGTATGTGTGTCCAGAATGAATGAACGCCCAAAGTTTCGAAGCAGTTGACCTGAAATCTTGCATAATTATGCATGTATATGGAATGATCAGCAGTAATCTAGCTGTTGAGGTCACCTCTCTATTACCATGTAACAAAAACAGTCATGGTGTGAAACCATGGTATACGGTAACATAGGTTGTTGTTAAGGGCATGTTAATTTTGTTGGTCAATGCTGAAGAACACTATGTAATATCATAAGAATAATAATGTTGGCCTCGTCCTCCTTGCTTAATCATGCTTGGGACTGGCACTACCACGGATTAGATAGATATGGAGTTTCGATATTCCGATTACGTTATGGTCATGTTGCTACTATGTGATTATGTAGACCCTATGTTATTAATTTCTTGTTCATATTTTATTCTTTCATTTTGCCTTCAGACGTCAGTCGTGTGTAACGACATTATGTGAGAAATCGAGAAGTAGGCCTAAGCGAGAGTAAGAAGTCAAAATTACAAACCCTATAACCTTTATTACTTTATTACGCGTCAGAAAGTTTTTCAAAGGTGTCTAGTAGCATCCGCTATTTGTTAGACTTCGCCTACAAATAGGCAAGAGCTGAGTCTTTTTGCGTTGTATCAGGGTTAATCAATTTTACCTTAACTAACCAAGTCATATTGTATCGAAGAATTTCTGTTATAAGTGCCAATCATTCAACAATTCCATGAAATCCAATGAAACAAACTGAGGCAGTTTTTTTGTTAGGCAACATAGCTATTTATAAAACACCATTATTCCTGGGGCGCGGTGGCACTTAAACCTACAACTACTTGTACACCGACCTCCACATACACCATCACCAACACCTGCACTAATAGACTCACACTGTGGCACACGCACATGCAATACACACAGGCTAACATAATAATGCACTCACTTACCTTATTCACTTTAACGCCGCATCCGTAATAACTCTTCCTCCTTCTGTTTCTCTTCCATCGCGGCTCTTTACATGATAATTACACGACACAAAAATCAGACTAATTCCTTGTTCTGCGATCATTCATGCAACCGTCGAAATTGTTATCATAATTATTATGTGAAGCGTAGCCGAATTAACTTTAGTCATCTTCTGTGCTATGGGGCAATTGGGGTGTTATTTAAATCATTTGAACGCATACGGCATCCTATCCCCCCATCCATACGATTAATTAAATAATCTTTGTTGAACTGTGGATCTTTCAAAACATTAGTTGACCCCAATGAGGTTTGAACCCTTGGTTTACAAGACCAGTGCTCTGTCACTGAACTGTAGGATCAAAACTCTAAAGGATCACTTTGATGTCTGACGTGCCTTTAACCCTGCGAGTACCAGTGGGGTCAAAAATGACCCCCAAGCCCACTTTGACTGTACACTGCGCAAAATCTGTTCGTGCAAATTTATTTGATATTTGTGACTTAGTCTCTATCGAAATATCAATTAATAGTTCCCTTGTTTATCGCTGGCAATCTTTTATAGCAGTGAGTACCAGTACCCCACTGGTACTCACTGCTATAAAAGATTGCCAATAGCTTTTTTTGAATACTTTCAATGGTATCCTTTGAAATAATTCATAATTATAATTTATAAGTCTTTTCTATAGTATTATCTGAAGAAAATCTGTTTTAGATAAATATTTATATACCTGGTCCAGCCCGATATGCGAGTCGAAATGTGGACAGTCCTGGACAGTCCTCTGAGTGCTTTCCAGCTATTCATGAGAAATTAAGTTATGCAAGAAATTGTGAAATGGACAAACAAAGAAGGTAATCTGGTGTATGGTGATAGCTGGAAAGATGTAACTGATAAGGAATTACAGTGCTTCTTGGGGCTCTCCATCTTGACATGCGTATATAAATCTCGGAATGAATCAGTTCAACAGCTGTGGAGTGTTGAAGACGGTCGTCCTATCTTCAACAAGAGCATGACAAGAACTCGCTTTCAACAGATCTCTCGTGCACGATGTTCCATTTGTCCAAGGGAAAAGATAACAAAAAGACCAGCATAACCTGTGCAGCCTGTACATGCAATTCAGTATTATGCATGAACTGTAAACTGTAACTGCAATGACCGGATATTTTCCATGCTAGTTTTGAGCATTGAACACTCGAACACTTTGAACATTAAAACATACCTATAACTATGAAAAATTTAATTCATTTCAACAGCCTAAACATGTTCCAATTGCTTTACTACTCTTTGTTTTTTGGCAATTAATAAAAATGCAAAAAATCAAGGAATCTATTGAAAAAATTGTGTTGGGGTCATTTTTGACCCCACTGGTACTCAGTGTATCAAAAAATTCTGGTAATCTGAGGGTTAAATCAATCCTCAAAGTGACACGCGCCAAATGCGTTGAGTCAATATATTATAATAGATTATAATCATATGACTAAAACTTGAAAAACTATGCACACAACACGATGATAATAATAATCCTCGCTTATACTTGCACATTAACGCAACATGATCACAATTCATATTTAACTATGACCCCCGAACCAGTGTTGAGTAGGCACGCCACAAGGGCGGATACAGAAATTTTCGAAGGGGGGGGGGCAAAGTCCTACGGAACTACTCATGGGGGGGGCCACGTCTACTTTCTGAGCAAAATAGCTGGTCAAAAATAAAGAAATTTCTAAATGGGGGGGGGGCCATGGCCGGATTGGCCCCCCCCTGGATCCGCCCTTGGCACGCCATGCATGTAAGATGAAACGGAGCAAATTCATAAATTTCCCCGGTCTGCAGACCGTATAACACGGTCTGGTATGGCTATAAATACAAACGGCAGTCCAACAAGAACAGAGCAACAGTAGTCCAAGCGGCTGGTGACAAACGCATGCACTGTGGCAGCATCATCATTTTGAGATAGGGAACGAGAGATTTTCAGCAGCTGACGAATTTGGTCGTAACCAGGACAATTCGGAGTGGACAATTCGGAGTGGACAATTTGTAGCGGAAATTCGGAGCTGGACAATTCGAAGCCGGGTAATTCGGATCTGGCCATTTCGGAAGGCACAACTCGTAGTGGCCAATTTGAAGACAGTCATTTCGGGTAAAATTCTGGCGTGGACAATTTGGACCTGGACAATTCGGAGTGTGCAATTCGGAGCGCAAATTCGGAGCTGGACAATTTGGTGCCGGATAATTCGGAGCTGGACATTTCGGAAGGCACAATTCGTAGCTGCCAAAATTGGTGATGGGATTGCACTTTTAAGCCAAATTTTCATACCCATTTCCATCACCCAGATGTATAATTATGTTGAATTATCCGACTCCGAATTGTCCGGCCACCCGGACAGAGATTGTTGCTTTGCCTTCTAACAAAAAATCACAATTCATGTGGCTTTGTTGAATGTTACAATGAGGTGAAAATTTTATTGTCCTTACTATTCCTACAAACATCAATTTCTTCCACAGTTGGTCTAATTGTCGAGCTATCAGCTAGAGGGACTGATGTGAAGAAGTTGTCAGAAGTCACATTATACGCCACGGATATATGACATCAACTAGATCGCGGATAATTCTTTCACCCTGTTTTTCTGGTCGATTGCAAACTTTACCAGTGTAGTCTGTACTTGAGTATTGAGTAATAGCCTAACTTTTAGATGAGTCACAAAGCACCCACACTTTCAACCCATAGGCTACATAGCCGGCAGGTCTAGACTTCATATACCGGTACTGACGAAATGAGCATCGTCCTCTAACTGCTCATCGACTGTAACGTCTTGGTGTTGCATAAAGCGCCGAGTGCCACCGATATAGTCTTTGAATCCATTTTGTCCCAGACGTCATGAATTATTGGTGCTATAATGTGTTTTTACAGTGCGAGCATTCTTGTCATCAAAGCAATGATTTCAAGAATTTATATAATTATAGCGAGAGAAAACGATTCAATAAGACGTAATGAGTCTTGTCATTACGTGCAGCAATAATCATATTGGACCAGCAAGCTATTTCAGCACATTTTGAAAGCCCTGTCTTCCCACAGCATACCAATACGTACATATGCATACAATTGACAATAATAAAACAATAAAATTATATTCCGAGCTTAAAGTGTGGGAAAATAAGTGCTTGGACGCCTCTTACCTTTCCAAAAGAAGTGCCTGGACGCCCCTTACATTTCCAAACTGCGCTGACCAATAAGCGGCAGGACAACGCTCAGATTTTAAAATAAGTGCATGGACGCCGTCTATGAACGTCCAGGCACACTTTAAGCCCTTAATAATAGTCTTATAAAACATGACTTAAATTGAACCAACGACACTGCAATGTAAAATATCACGAATTAAAGCTGCAAAATAGAACTTTACGCAGTATCCAATTGCATTATTACCATTGGGGTCCATATGGACCCCAACCCCCCTATGTGTATAATTGTCTCATATCTGGCCCCACAAGTGGTGTGGAAATTAATAATTTGCAGGAATTACTACTCGCCATATGGATGAAAAGTCATAAAATTTCAGTTTCTTAAGTGCATGTCGTCACCGATTTTTATTCAACTGAAAACACGCTTGGGGTCAGTGGCGGCGCCAGGGGGGGCTGGAGGGGGCTAAGCCCCCCCCCTAAATGCGGCTAAGCCCCCCCAAAGCAAAATGCGTAAAATGTCTATAACGGATTATTTCGTAATAAGAAAACTAGACAATGATCAATGGCATCGAGATCTACTTTGAGAATGAAGTTAGCGACTTCATTTCTTGGTCTCAGTCTATGAAAACGGGTGACAAGTTTGCACCCTTACCTTTTGACCATACAACGGGACAGGGCTGTCGAAATTGTTAAAGAATCAACTTGGCTCTTAGACACCTCGTTTCAGATTGAAACCGTTATATAAGTATTAGACGTATAGAACGACCTAAGAGGGAGAGCGAGCGAGAGACGTATAGAAATATCGTAATTGCCTAGTCCTTCAAAAAGTGGTGCAAACCTGTATTTTATATATATATATATATATATATATATACATTAAATAATTGTGTGCATATATCTAAGCATGCAAATTTTTGTATTAAGGAAACTAAAACTGTTTTCTGTCATTAGTAATATGCAGGCATATAATTGTAATAGTGTCCTGTGAATGATGTTGGACACCTTTATTGTGATTTATTTTTATTTGTGATTATTTTAATTGAATGTCCAGGGCAACGGGCTCTGTTGTCATAGACCCGGGTCAAATCGGATCCATCCATAATTGTGAATACTTTTTTCTTGTAAAATTTCTGAGTAGTATTAATACTGTGTTTGACATCTTTATTGTGATAACTTGGAAGTCGAGTCCGTGTCCATGGTGGACTTTTTATAAGATAATACTGAATTGCACACCATTTTATTGTGGAATTTCTGAATATTAATGCGCTGTTGGACACCTTTATTGTGATTTATTTTTATTTGTGATTATTTTAATTGAATGTCCAGGGTAACGGCATAGACCCTGGTCAAATCGGATCCATCCATTATTGCTTGTTTGTATGCGTACTTGTTATAGCGCCCCTTCAAGCTCTCTACTCAGTGGCGCTCCCGAATGCAGAGCGGACACTGCATCGGAATTTCACGCCGAAGCGCTGAGCAATTGCGAGTGAAGGACTTGCCCAAGGTCCCTACGCGGCGACTTGAGGTGGATTCGAACCTCGAACCTTCCGGCTTCAAGGCGACGACGCCACCACTAGACCACCGCGCCCCAAAAAGTGATTACTTTTTATTGTAAAATTTCTGAGTATTAATACTGTGTTGGAGACCTTTATTGTGATAACTTGGAACTCGAGTCCGTGTCCATTTCCGACTTTTTATACGATAACACTGAATTGCACCCCATTTTATTGCAAAATTTCTGAATATTAAGGCTGTGTTGGACACCTTTTATTGTGACAACTTGGATCTCGAGTCTGTGTCCATGGTTGACTTTTATACAATAATACTCAATTGCACACCATTGTATTGTGGAATTTCTGAATATTAATTCGGTGTTGGACACCTCTTATTGTGATAACTTGGAACTCTAGTCAACATGGTTCTTGAGTGCTTGCATATCGGTATGTCAAAGACAATAGGGACTTTACATTACCTCACTGTCTGCACCACATAGCTACTCGGGCTACTGTGTGCACATGCACTGTATATACTGTATCGCCATTGCTCAGCTCGGTCACCAACTCGGCTCAGATGACTGAAATTTCGGGGTATGGATGGATCCGATTTGACCAGGGTCTGTGACAACAGGGGCCGTTACCCTGGACAGAAATTTGCTCGGCGTATTACAGCATAAACTTTTCGCGGACGCGTTTGAGGACTTCCCATCCTCTTTTGCTAGCTTAGTTGGACACCTTTGTTTATGATAATTTGGAACTTAATCTAGGATTGCGGCCGGATACACCAAAAATCAAAAACCTCAACAATTATTGCTGACTTCGTTTAAATAACCCACCCAATCTCCAACTACATCTTGCAAAGTGGAGCGCGTTTGTGCCAGTGCACAATTTCTTGTAAAACCCTTGGTCGGTATGTGCTTCGTTCATGCATTCGGCACTCGCAGCTTCGCGCGATTGCAATATGACCGTCTTGGGAAGAAAATTGTCTAGTTGCGTCTCTGGGAGGGAGGCTTGGGGCTTCAGCCCCCACCAAACCTGAAATCCTGGCGCCGCCGCTGTTTGTTTCACGAAGTCAATGGAGAACTTCTCAAATCGGATTTATTTTCGATATGAAAAATACAGAAAATACGAAGAAAATTCGCGAGGATGGACTTTCTGAATGAGGATCCTCTAGTACAGGAGGAGACGTCGTTTCGTGACGAGATTTCCATGGATGATGAAGTCATCGAAATCGACACCCGAAAAAAGAAGCCAAGTTTATTAGGCCTACTCTTATATCAAGGGTCCAGCTTTCAATGTATAAAATAGAACTAAATCGAGAATTCTGTTACATGTACTTGTGTAAATTACAATGATGATCATGTTGCTGTTGAATGTGCTGATGAAAGAGTTGCAAGTGAAAAGAAATATAAATGTTGATAGATTTAAACGAAACTACGATGAATTAAATATCAAGTGCAAATGTAGCAAAGAGAGAGGTTGTGAATGGTTTAGAGAAATCGATTTTGTTAGATATCGAGGTTACAAGAAATTATATAAATAGACAAATCGCTTAATCAAAATTAAAGTGATCGGTCAAACTCGTCCTCCAAAGACTGAGGAACAGAGGAAGCAATTTACATAGGTTCAGTTACGAACGTTGACATAATATTATTATGATGGACTTCTTAAAGTAAATGGCTTTGAGGTGATTACTATTTATTGTGACAATTAAAACATTAAAAAAGGTGTGTATAAAACATGGAGTTATTATTTTAATTGGTGTTAGATAACGTCCACCACCCTCCACTTTTCTCCAGGCTGGTTGTTATCTCAGTTGAACGACACTTTGACTACAACGATCACAAGAGTCACCCTCCTCCTTTACCAATGCTTTGGACTCCAAGACCAAGAATGGCACGGATAGACAACATCTTGAAATGGACTGGACTTTCGGGGAGGAGGTTAATGAACATGGCAGGAGATAGACAACTGTGGAAAATGCTCATCCATTCGTGCAGCCAACCGTCGCAGAGCCACGATGGCGGAATGACATGAAATGACATACACATACTAAAAAGGTGTGTAATTGGATTTTGCTGCGGTTGTGTTTGACGCAATTTATTGAAATTTTGAAAACATTCTTAAAAGGTGTGAATCAGACCGATACACTGAATAAATTATTATCTGTGGACTTACGTTTGTAATGGTGTTGGTGCTCGTGGTGTTGTGAGCCTCGTTCAGGGACCATCTCATAAGGTTTCATATTGGCGTTTGGGCATTTGGGCATTTGATCTAAGGTCATCAACGCTCAGAGTGAGACGCTCAATTAACATTCGTGACACTTGTGCTATTGAGATGGTGTGCATGATTTGTTCATGCAATTATAACAACAATGAATTTTATATCGCGATTTAGATGATAATAGTATTGCGCCAATCGCGTCCAATGCTTTTATCTCTGCTGCGAGATTCATTATTGTAGCTTCTACAACGATACCGGTAAACATGGTCACCTAAAACACCTTTAAAATAATTTAAGCCACATATAATGTCAAGAGATATTCCGCGATGCCCTGCAAGCTTCGAAATAAGTCAAGACGCATTATTCATTAATTAGTTAAATCATTAATTCATTGGGACATTTATATAGCGCTCCTTCAAGAAAAAAAACACTCAGAGGCGCTCCAGGAGTTGCAATAATCGCGCTTTAACGCAGTTCAGCGCTGCGCTTGTGAATAAACTGGTGTCCTCGCGCTTGGTTTTCGAGTTGCGCTTTAGAAATTTGGAGATTACTATTACGTTTACGATTAGGAAACAACGCAAATCTCGTTGAAGGTAATGTAACATTGCCCGTCCACTCCTTCCTTCACTTTGAATGGAAGAACAAACCGCACACTGACAGACTAACAAGGTTGAAAGTTAGACTCAGAATTGGAAATATTACACTTTAAATACCGAACACAGTTGCGCCCTCGCCATCTTCAGACCTTGTTGGATCGTTCTCCAAAGCCGTTTCGTATACAACACTGCCATAATTAGCTATAATTATGTTAAACACCTGTTTTAGGCTCTATAGTAACATTATATAAGATAGTGAGCAACGAATGTATCCAGTGCGTTCCACTCATAGTCCGTTAAGCCGTAAGAAATGTAAACATTGTAAAGCAAAGACGAAAATCAAGTTTTGTGCATTAAACTCTGGAACTAAGTGTCTGAGTGTGTCTTATGCACGTACAAATTATCGTAGGTTCTCAATATATTGCAGTGGGCCAAAAATTTGGAACGCACTACCTACAAGTATCCAGACTGCACCTACATACTCGCAATTTAAAAAGCATTGGAGAACAATCTTAATCTAAGACAACGTGATTGAGTGCATCTAGCTTGTTTGCATTTTTTTCTGTTTTTCTGTCTTTCAGATGTGTGCATATTGCTCTACTAAAATGTTGAGTCATTGTCATCTTCTGTCTGTTGAGCATAACCGATATGTTCTGAATTTATGCAACCAACGTTATGTTTAGCTAGAGGGTTGGCCCTCCCTAGCGGGGCAATTGCCCCTTCTGGGTCTTCCCCTTCCCTTGTTGATACAATGATGTGTTTTCTGCATATTTTACAAACATGTAATATTAATATGTTTGTCAGTCAGTGTGATTACGTTGTCTAGTTAAGTTACATTGTGTAAAGATTGTGTGTGATATGCTCCAAGGAATAAAATGATTGTCAGCGTCATTGTCACAACTACGCAACGACCAGCGCAGCAAGTCCAGAGAAAAGAGGACACAGTTATATAAAAAATTTATTTATATTTTAGAGGTGTTTAAGTCAACCACGCGGACTTTACATAACGGCAATGCAATTAATTGCTTTTATCAATACATCAGTACATTACTATTAAGTGCTACAATCGATCACCAGCGTCGCCCTCGTCCAAATGAACAGTATTATTTTATTTTTCTATTATTCAGTCAAGAAATCGCAAAAATCACTTCACGGAAATCACTGAAGTAAATAAGTAAGATGGAGAAATCTACATAACTAGAACAAACAAATCCAATAAAAACAGTTATTAATCGTAGACAAGAAGAGAAAAGGATAAAAAAAGCAACGGAGACAAAATGACATCTTACTTCGTTCTAAAGATCTTTAATCCGTGAGAGAAAATTCATTCCCAACAAAACGTCTCAAGTAAATCAATTGGTTCCTTTTGGCACATATTTATATGTCGTTAAAGATCCTTAAAAGAGGTGTTGAGAAAAAAAATTAAAATTCGTTTCATGTATGTCCAGGGCTAAACTGTGACAGGCCTTTGCCATTGACATACATTGGATTGGCAAAATTCCTAAACATCCAACTTGCAATTTTTCTAATTCTTTATTTCTGCTTCTATTTCTATTTATCAATATCTGCAGTAGTAATATCTTCAATTCTACGATACCGTGTTGTAACAGCAATCATGAGAGTCGCCATAGGCCTACTGAAACCTAACCACAATTGTAATCAATCAATCAATCAATCAATCAATCAATCAATCAAACAATCAATCAATCAATCAATCAATCAACAAATCAATCGATCAATCAACCAACCAATCAGTCAATCAGTCAACTGATCCAGTGGCGGATCCAGAACGTTTCGAAAGGGGAGCCAAAATTTTCGGTCTTGTTGGTGTAACAGAGGGAAAAAATTTTCCGGGGAAAAAGTTGATGACTTTTTTTTTAGTCATCGACCAATTTTCCGGGAAAAAGATACCAACTTATCCGCCGAAAAAGTTGATGACTTTTTTTTTAGTCATCGACCAATTTTCCGGGAAAAAGATACCAACTTATCCGCCAAAAAAGTTGATGACCTTTTTTTTAAAGTCGTCGACCAATTTTCCGGGAAAAAGATACCAACTTATCCGCCAAAAAAGTTGATGACCTTTTTATTTTTTTTAGTCGTCGACCAATTTTCCGGGAAAAAGATAAAAAAGTTGATGACCTTTTTTTTTGGTCATCAACCAATTTTCAGGGAAAAGGAGATGCCATTTCCGAACGGGGGGACCACGTCCCGTACGATTTTCTAATAGGGGGGCCAGATGTCCTGTTTGTCTCTCCCACTACGTGTTTTTGAAACCAAATGGGGGGCACGTTCCATGCAATTTTTAAATGGGGGGCCATGGCCGGATTGGCCCCCTGGATCCGCCCCTGAACTGATCAGTCTGTCAGTCAATCAGTCAATCGGAATTTATTCAGAGTCAGTATCGGTCCAGGTCTAGGGAAAAATGTTTACAGTTTGTGAAACTGAAAAAAGTTTTGGAAGTGTCGCATAGTCAAGGGAACCCAGTACCAACCAAGTCCTTGTATAGTTGCAGCGTCTGTAGTTACCAAAGTTAAGCGCGTGACTAGGAGAGTAGGGACAAATTCGACTCCTGTGGCTCTCGTGGCTTTCTGCCGTCCTTCTATTCCTTATCCCTCTTCCGTTGCTGTTTATAACGATGTCGTTGAAATGCAACAAACAATACATTTAGTTGCTTCTACTTTCCTACTCTTCACTGTTATCGCCAGTGATACCGCTCCAAATTTTAAGAAAAGCCAAGATTTGGCCTTAAAAAAAGCCAAGAAAAGCCAAGTTAATAATTATGTGCTATGTCACATATATTTTATTTAAACATAAGCTATTTTATCCGAAAAATTGTGATGTTTATGAAATAATGTATAATTCATCTTGAAATTAATGTATATTAAATTGTTAATAATTGGTCCCGTTTGCTGATTTTCTAACATACGAGCAACATTTTGGAACATATATAGGCCTTGTGCGCTAGTTTTGAGAAATAAACGCCATCTTCACTTTAGTTGTTGTCGTCTCGAGTTCAAAAGTAGGCTATTTGTGTGCTTTTGTGTGATCTTGTGAGCCGTCAAAGCTGGCTTGTTTGCATTTATAAGATTAATGTCTATGGTTATTAATATAAGAATCTGTGATCAACTTATCATTTATCTTTATCAAGTTATTTGCGATTTTGCGCGGAATCTCGCGAAATTTCACGTGACGTCACAAATAACTAATATGCAGAGAGCAAGCAGTTCAGAGAATAATAATAAGTCGGATATAATTATACTAGTCAGTAAATGGAGCCATAGTTATATTATTGCTAAGATTATTGTTATTTAGTGAATTATTGCTAAAATTACTGTTCTTTAGTGGATTATTGCTAGGATTATTGTTATTAGTGGGCAGAAAAAAAAGCCAAGTAAAAAAGCCAAGGTCCTTTGAAAAAAGCCAATATCCCAAGATGCGATTGAAAAAGCCAAGATCTTGGGAAAAAAGCCAAGGAGCGGTAACACTGGTTATCGCACATTTAATTAGCGCCACAATAAACTGACCCTTCGATCAGTGCAGTATCTGACCGCACATTTGGCGTCCCACATTTATATAGGATTCTTAGAAAACGTCTAAAAGGTGTCTAAAGCAGATCATTTTCTTCTGGTCCTGTTTTGCATTCATAGAACCATGTCGCGACATCTGGTCATCTTCGGCTCCTTAAACACCAACACGACGTTGATTTCTGTGCTGGAAATTCGTCCTGGGAATTACACCAATGGTCATGAAGACAGTGAGGGTACTCAGTTGATTAGGGGTCGGGTCTGTGAAGTTGAGGAGCAAAACTGAGTTTTTGGTCACGTTTGAAAACCAGACGAACCATATTCACCAATCTCGCAAAATTCAAAGTTGATATAATATTTTGTCATAGCTTTTAATGGTGTCTAAATATATTCGCATCGGTTTTGTTTTATTTTAATCACCATTATTGACTTTTTAGGTAGCGCGTTTGGACCAAGAATATGATTCCAAGATTTCATGAGATAAAGTTGAGCGGATAAAAAGTTATGTATCTTTCAACATCATATGCTGAAATTTCGGCATATGAACTTGAAAGATTCATAAAGTTTCAACCGTTCAACTTTATCTCATGAAATTTTGGGATCATATTCTTGATTTAGTTCTCTAAAAATTTGAAAATATTTAGCGTGATATGAGGCATTGGAGATATTTGAAAAACATTTTGGCTTATTTTTTTAATCATTGTGTATGTTAATTTATACATAGTACCGGTTAAAAACATTTCGCAGGTATAGGTGTCGAAATTTAACGAATTAAATGTTTGTCATTAATAACACAACTATTGCAAAACATCGACATCATTAATGGTACACAATAACCGTCATCGTCGCAAGCGTCATCATAGTCATCATAGTCATCGTCATAGCTATCGTCGTCATCTTCACCGTTGTCATCATCTTCATTTCGGATAGTTGATTGGATGGATGGGATGAATTTGTTCTCCATGATACAACACCAAGAGATATGTGATTGCTCTGTGTTGAACTATTTAAACATATAACACTATTTGTCATCATTTTAAAGGTGTTGAAGACAAACCCAATTAATAGGGCATGAGCAGATATTGGTAATGCCAGACCAAAATCTAACATTAAGGAGGAGGGCGACGAATGAGGCAATCGACGTAGCGCTAAACAAAAACAAAAAACTGATTTGGTTTGGCAATGTCAGCTTGGTTTTGCTCCGAAATATACATACAAGTGTTTGTGGGACGCGGTGGTGTAGTGGGTATGTTTGTCGCCTTGCAGCCGAGGGGTTGCAGGTTCGAATCCACCTCAAGTCGCCGCGTAGGGACCGTGGGCAAGTTCTTCACTTGCAATTTCTCAGCGCTTCGGCGTGTATCTCCTATTCAGTGTCCGGTCTGTAGTCTGGAGCGCCTCTGAGTAGGAAGCTTGAAGGGGCGCTATAACAAGTGCACATACATACAAACAAACAAGCAAACAAGAGCTCTGTTGCTTCACAGGTTTTCGACACAATGTTCAATACGCACGAAATGCATAAGAAAGTCTTGTCTGTGTTTCGTCATGGTGTTTGTTGTTGTCACCCATAAAAGCTACGTTTGCTTCCCGGGGTTCTTTCTGAAGTTTTTTTGTACAAAATAATAAACTCACAACTGTCTTTTTTGCTGGAGTATGGATTTCATAGTTTAACCATAGCTTCTGACAACATAGGTCGTTCTTCGTGATAGAGTGTTCATTATTACTCCAAACCCTCCCAATGTAGAATTTCGTCAGAGTAAGCAAGTAAACAATTCCAGAGCGTGAAGGAATCGTTCCTCCATAATATACTACATTTCATACTTCAAAGATAGCTTATGGCAACAGAGGCCGTGAGCCAGTCAGTAAGTAAGTTAGTTATTGCACTATTACTTGACTTGAAAACGCACAATGGGACAAAAAGCACAATTATTATATTATTATATCGAAGTAAAAAGTTGTCGTGGAAGGTATAACATCAAGTCAGAGTTTGAATAAAATGACTAAAATAAAAAAATGTTAGCATCGAACAAGTCATCTACACGTAAATTCATTTCCCACCAAGTAACAGTAATTGACATTATTAACCGACAGTCATTAATTAATTCCAGTTAGCCAGACATAATTAAAATTTCCGTTTGCGAAGCATTTTTCATCTGCAGTGTCATATAATTGGCTGGATAGAATGATGGCGGTAAAAGGTATAAAAAACGTCATCGGGTCAGACCTTCTTTTCAAACATCTGAAAACCAAAAAATATCAACAGCAAATGTGAATCATGTTGCTGATGATGATGATGACAATAATTATGTTTTTATTGTGCTAGACATTGCGGCAAAGATAATAATAAAGATAATAGCAATAGTAATATTGTAGCAATGCGTATAAATTTAAGAGCAATAATAATGAAAAATAGTTATAATAGTAATAATAGCAATAATAGTAATAATAATAGTAATGGAAATAGTAATAATTATAATAATAATAATATTTTTTTAAATAATGATAATAATCATAATTATAAATTGCAGGGAGATAAATCAAAAGGTGAAAATTCTGATTTTTCTCGTTTAAATGAAAATTGCTGTTTTTACAAATTAATATAATTATTTTAGACTAATGAGTTTTCTTAGTATAGTGATGAAAAGAAATTTAACTACTGCAATTATTACTAATGGCTGTAAAGCAGCTGTGGTAGTGGTGGTAGTAGCAGCAGCAATGGCTGATGTAATTTAATAAGTATATTAAGTAACCGAGAGTTGCAATGTTAGCATAGATGGAGTGATATTAGTTATGACAGAATGATAGTTGGATGGTTAAAGCGATTGCGTTAGACACCTCAAAGATGATTCTATACACAATTATATAAGGATGGAAAATGATATGTGAGAACTATCATAGTCAGTACTGTTGACATCAGCATGTATCTATTATAAGCGAGAGACCTGAACGAGATTCTGAACCATCTTCTTGTTGTTAAGATCATCACTTGATTCGCTGCCACTCGTTCGACGTCTACTGCTTCGCATCAATTCATCCCACATTCTGCATACAACAACATCATCATCGTCATCGTCGTCGTTGCAATCGAGATCGTAATTATTATAATTCATCATTCATCATCATAGTTGTCGTCATCATCATCATCATTATCTTCGTCGTCGCTGTAACCTAGTCGTCGTCGTCATCATCATCATCGTCACATTACGAACTGATTTATGTGCCTTGAAGGCTGCTATTGTATTGCAGGCTGTCTGTTCCGTTAGTAGTTTCGATTGGCGATAACTAAGAAAATTGCATAATACTGTGACCGGATTGTTAAATAAACGAAAATTGTAAATTACATGATTGCTTGACTAACAATTTTCTTCATGT
>OX457049.1:6867411-6909911 GCA_949752735.1 Lumbricus terrestris
AACATTATTTTTTCATGAATCTCATATGTTGATAATTTTGCGGCTTTGGCTTGGCGCAGTGGTAATAAAAGTCGTGGCGGTCAATGTGCTAAACCAGTCAGAAGACATCTGAAAGCACAGAATATAACAATTAACCACAATTTTCAAGATTGGCTTAAACACCCCTGAATCGCGATTTTTCGGACTTATAAATATTTGTTTGTACTGGTTTTATTTAATTGATAAAATACCGGCAAAGGAAATGAAAGTCGATATTTATTACTAACTGTTTCTCAAGATTTAACCCTCGGAGGCTAACCTGGGGTTTTCTTTTCACCCCACTGTCAGTATTTGCCCTGAATTTTTTTACTGCTTTGAAATTTTGTCATGCGCTTTTGTG
Source organism: Lumbricus terrestris (assembly GCA_949752735.1). Lineage (NCBI taxonomy): Eukaryota > Metazoa > Annelida > Clitellata > Crassiclitellata > Lumbricidae > Lumbricus > Lumbricus terrestris. Next base: position 6,867,791 of record OX457049.1, read on the forward strand.
TATCTGTTCATAGATGATTTTTGCTTAATTCCACACTTTTATATTTTTTATATTGAATGCATGGTCACGTGACTGACGTCATATAATGGCCATTGTCATTAATAATTCATTTGTGTTGAAGAGGCTTCGACGGTTATCTGCAGCCAATGCAGCTATAACTGATACCAGAATTGATATCAATGTATTGAAAATGATGACAATGATGATGATAATGAAGAGTTTGTTGATTGTAATGATGTCTCGGAAGAAGATAATGTTGAAATCGATGATGTCATCATGGGCGGAGTTTGGTTGCCGATCTTGGGGGGGCTAAAAAAATTTCTCGGCCCAAAACAGTTGATGACCTTTTTTGGTCATCGATTTGAAAATCTCATAAAACATACCATTTTTCCGGACATTGACAGTTCTTTTAAAAAGTCCATTGTTTTGAAATGTCCATAATTGCAATTTTAATATTTAAAAAAGGTGTGCAATTGCAAATGTGAGCTAAAACTAAAAAGTTCAATGTTTTGAAATGTTCATAATTGGAATTATAATTTTAAAAAGGTGTGCAACTGCAAATGTGTGCTAAAGCTGAAAAGTAAATTCTTTTGAAATGTCCATAATTGCAAACATAATTTTTAAAAGGGTGTGCAATTGCAAATGTGTGCTAGAACTAAAAAAGGTGTGCAATTTCAAATGTGTGCTAATACTGAAAAGTCCATTGTTTTGAATTGTCCATAATTGCAATTATCATAAAAAGTGTGCAATTGCAAATGTGTGCTAAAACTGAAAAATAAATTGTTTTGAAATTTCAATAATTGCAATTATAATAAAAAACGGTGTGCAATTGCAAATGTTTGCTAAAACTAAGAAGTCCATTGTTTTGAAATGTCCATCATTGCAACTATAATGTGTGCCAAAACTAAATATTTCAGTTTTCTCAAAAACTTGACGTGCTGCAAGAACAACAAAAACACCACTGCATTCAGCAGACCATAATCTACTATAAGAAACAGCTGACATTTTTCCAGTAGCAAAAAGAGTTCAAATTTGTTGGCCAGTGTTACTGGAGTAATGTTGTGCAAACCAGCTTCGCAATTACCGAGGCAGCTGAGATCTGTGTCTCGCTCTCTCGCACAAGACGTGACACGCCATCTGGTTCAAAGTCTGATCCTGAGCCGAATTGATGCCTGCAATGTTGCCTTTACCAGCTTGCCACAGCGCAGTATCATTCGGATTCAAGCGGTCATCAATGCTGCTGCTCGCCTAGTCCTGCGATTAAATAAGTTCGACCATACTTCTACCGCGATCCGAATCCAGCTTCAATGGCTTGAAATGGTTCTAGGACGACTGGCCCAATTACCGCTAGTAAAGAGAAACATCGTCGGCTTCTGTTAATTCTTATATAATACACAAACAGCAAATAGCACATCAGAATATTAATTACGCATCCAAATAAACGTCTTTTGTTCTTTACGATTAAAGGCCTATCGCAGACCATCAAATTAGGCCTGATTATGCTTTACCCAAAACCCTCAGTTCTTGTTGTTGTATAAAAAGGGTTTGTAAAAAGGATAAACAAATGCTCTTACTTAGACTAATTGCGTGTATAGTTGCAGATCTATCTGACTAGTTACCTGTCTAATAACGCTTGCCGCTTCAGTATATTTTCACATTTCACTTCTCAAAATTTCATTACAAATTTAGTACAATCATTTTGTGGTAGATTGAGTCTGTGTCATATCGCTTTATATAAATGTTTCTCTTTACTATAGCGGTATTTGCGACATTTCTCTTTTATGCTTAGTTAATAAATTACAATGACCACTAGACCGGTGATCAATCGTCCGGTGATCAATCGTCCGGTGACAAACCGTCCGGTGATCAACCGTCCGCGCACCCTTGGAATAGGCGAGCGCATCAAGTTCAAACTTTGTACTTTGATGCACAAAATGTCGGAACAACCGCGCTCTACCCTACCTCGTGGACAGCATCAGATCGCTGGCAGACGATCTTATTAGGTCACGTCTGCGGTCGTCCAAGACCGACGACGTATCCGACCATGCAACCAAAACTAAAGCGAGTGATCGTGCCACCAGCCCACGCGCTTTGAACTGTCTTCCAGCATCAGTTCAAGAAATAAAAACTCAATATGCTTTTAGAAAACAGTTGAAGCTGCACCTGCTTCCGGGCTGTTTGCATTTATGCTAAACCTTGACAATAATATAATTAGTCTGTTTTTGTAAAGCATCCTAGAAGTAGCTTGCTACCGACGATGCTATGTAAATTGTCTTGATTACAATGGCAAAAAACATGAATCTGGGCCTTCTTGGGGGGGCTTAGCCCCCCCTAGCCCCTGATAAACTCCGCCCATGGATGTCATAGACCTAGCTCATGTGTTGCAGCTTTATATGTGGAAAGCATGCAACAAAGCGTTACTTGTGTATAGATGACCGTAAACTCGATGATTATGCTAATATTTTAACTTAATTAGGTTTCATAGTTTGTCCATTCCATGCTGAACTTGAATTAATTCTCATTTTTGATCAAACATGGTCTGATTTTATATCATAGGCCTCAAATGGCGTGGGGTGAAAAATATAACCCAGGTTATCCAATATGTGATTTTTTTCATAGGTTAGTCTCCGAGGGTTAAATACGACCGCTCAACATAGTGATGACAATAATTTTGCCTGCAATTATACCCTGCGTCGTCTAACGCTGAATCAAATTAAACGCTTTTCGTTAGACACCTTTAAAATTAGATCTCGACACTTATAAGTAAGGAATTATGACCATCGAATTCACACTGATTTCACCACCCCAGTGAGTACTCGCAAAATACAATGATTTTTGCAAACTCGAATAACTAAATAAGATAAGATAAATAAAATAAAATAATAAAAAAATTCAAAGTATACCTTGCTCGGTGTAAATTGCATTGGACTTCTACCGAAGTTGCATTAGTTTGACGTTTCAGCGACATCTGCAGACTGCGTGAGAAGTTGACGTTTCTAATGTACATAAAATTGTGTTCCTCTGTTGCCACTCTGATAAAATGATTGCTTACAACATTCACTATTTTGAACAGTTCTCATCGCTCTCGCATCATTACCGGCTTCACAGAAGCGTTCGATCAATTTCTTTGTGTGTTCCTGTAACAGTCCGCTTTATACAATATACAGAACCCAACTGGTTGTATGCCTACTTGGCGACATTTTAAAATCCATCTTGAGGACTCTTCAATACCATGGACAATAGAATTCCTATCAACTACCGGTATCGACCAGAGCTTTTCAACCCCGACGCATCGCACTGACGGTTGGTTGGACGTGGCTATCACCAGTTACGACTGCGTTGCTTCAATCGACGTTCATCCACCAATCATCTCGGACCACGGCATGGTCATCGCCACCATCCCGTTCCTTCATGAGACGCCGATCTACGCTGTCAGACAGATCAGAGGATGGCGGCGCCTGGACCGGGATGCCTTCAACTCGGCTGTTCTCGCTGTTCCTGCCTTCTCGGACCCAAGTCAACTGCGCGACTCGTCTGCCGAGGAACTATTCGACATCTTCGAGCGATCGACTACGGAGATTATCGATCGTCTACTTCCATCGCATCCAGCGAAGCTTCGATCACGTCCTCTTTCTCCTTGGTTCGACGGAGAATGCCACACACTTCGCCGTCACACCCGTCGGCTTGAGCGAACCTATCGCTGCACACGTTTACCAGCCGATCATCTGAAGTGGGTCCGATCCGTGCGCTCCATGCACAGTCGCTTCAGGGAGATTAAGGATCAATACTGGGAGCGTAAGATCTCTTCCAACGCTAGAGATGCCAGACGATTATGGTCCACCACTCCACCTTCAAAGACCTCAACCTTCTCTTTTACCGCAGCGCCTCCACCGATCACGGCAGCTGACAAGATTGACATAGTCTGTTGGGATGCTGATGATTTTTCATCCTTCTCAATGTGTTCCTATACTCAATGCCGCCTCTACAACCTCGACCTCGTCTCTGAGCTAGTCGCCTCATTCTCTCCTCTCCGTCGAAATGTTGTGCATTGGATCCTTTGCCTCCGTTCCTCATACAGTAATCCATTGACGTCTTCCTTCCCTGCCTGACTCTCATGTGCAATGCCCCGCTTCGTGATGGTATTCTACCGGCTTCCCAGAAACGGTCGATCATCACGCCAATCCTGAAACAGCAGGGACTTGACCCTTTCTGCCATCTAGCTGTATGCCTATAGCTAACGTTACTTTCATGTCTACAATTTTTGAAAAGCTTGTAACTGTTTAACTGTTTAGGTGCATGGATTCCGCACCAATCTGGTTTTCGTAAGAGACATTCCACCGAGACCCATCTTCTACGTCCTCTCTCTTATGTCCATAGCTTGTTTGTATGTGATGTATATAGTCTGTATGTGCACTTCAGTCAACATTTATGCAATTAAAACAACCCAAAAGAACGCAAATTACAGAATACAAAAATCTTAGCTATTCACAGAACAGACAGCCTGCAATACCCGGAGCTAATAGCAACCTACAAAGCATATCCGCCATATGGGGCGCCAAACTCGTTACCTCTCGCTCTCTACGCCAGCGTGTTATCTATTGCGCTACGAGTAATAGTAAATGCAGACATTAAATTTCTATGATGCAACGCTCTCCCCAAGCGTGGGTTATCACCTTATTCACGACCACAGAAACATATAAATTTTTTCGAAGTTTTGACCTTAGCCGTAACAGTTTTGAACTTATTAAAAGTGGTATCTGTTTAACGACGTTGTTATGCCAAAAATTATTAACCGTTTCATTATTTTCTTCATTATTATAATAGAGACTAGAAACAGTCGATTTATATGAATATTAGAAGTTTTTATTAAAATCAATATTTGCAAAATGCTCTGTTTTACTCTGCTTCCCTTTGATTACTGTTATCGAGTTTTTATATAGCGCTGCTCAAATGGAAAAACTACTCAGAAGCGATTATGTTCTCGCAAAGACACCTTATTAATAAACGTTACGGACACTATATTACTGAACCTTTGCCTTGTTGCTCATGCTTCGATCCATTTCGGTGTTAATGCGCAGCAATAATATAATGATTATGAGAGGCGATTTAAAGGTGTCGAACTAAAATTTTGTCTTGAGACAGTATTAGGATTAGTGATAGAAAACATGGTTTTGTATGTTTAGAAATATATTGTGTACAAAACTGCGAATATGAAGCTAACAAATCATAATATTGGCAGAAAACGCAGCTGACGAACAGTAAGTGCTAAACAAAGAGAATGAAGTTAGCTCAGAATCAACGAAAAGATGAAAAACTCAAAGTCATGTCAACAAAAGAAGTTGAGGGTTGAAAGCTACAAAAGAAACTCGGACAGAATATTCCATAAAATTTTGAATCACTAATGTGTGACAGCAGATGTTATACTTTTGGGCTTCAAAAACTGTATGGATCGCTGGCGTTGCTCCCGCATTTGTTCGTGATTGGGTCTGGCACCACCGTAATAAAGCAGTGCAACGATGACGACAAAATATTGAACAACGATAAAAATGCAACGACAGCGACAGCAACTGCAACAGCTGAATATGACACACGCAGTGATGAGTTGTAGCATCAGTTGGATCCTCAATAATTATCTTTGTATCAGTGGACAAAGAATTCGGCGAAAGCTGGCCATACCATGATTAAGGAACGTCATAATGGAAGCACGTTTAAGCGCTCTCTTCTATATTATTCTACGTCAATGACAAAAAGGTGTCCAAACTGAAATCTGATAATCTAACGAAACTTAGTAAACGTTGTTCAGGATAGTTTCGTATTCGTCATGTAAGCAGTCAAGCTGAAAATATGGAAACGCAACACAATATTAGCAGAAGATCAGCGAAAAGATGAAAAACTCAAAACCGACGAAAGATTCATTGATCGAGATTTGAAGTCAAGAATCACTTATAGCCAACATTTTGTCACAGCAGATGTAATTTGTGGAAGTGGGCTTTAACAGCTGTCATGGTAGCTGTCGTCGCCCCATTTGTTTATTACTAGGTCTGGTAACGCCCCATTATGATAATAATGCAACAGCATCAAAGGTTACATCATCAACAACAACAACAACAACAACAACAACCGCATCCAAAGAAAAAGCGAATAGCAGAACCAATGCAAAAAAGAGTTCTATCCAATCGATGTCACTGCGATAAACTGTCTGAGCGACCATATTAAATTTTCTTTCTCAAAAGAAGAACACTTTTGAAATCAGCCACCATGATTTGTCAATAAAATTCTATCAATTGTGCGAAATGCTTTTAATACAAGCAACTAAGCCATACGCGGAAAACTTTGCATCGTGTTTTTGAGATAGCCTGCTATACATAATTAATTTCGTTAAATTTCCAAAAACATAGGCCATAAAAGAAATCATCTGTTCAGAATTGACGATCAACAGTTTATGAGTGAGAAATGATATGATCATCATGTTCTTAACCCTTTCATATGACGGTGGTCTACCTCGTCCTCGTCCTCCCTCCACGAGACACGTCATCAGATTATGCCTACAATATCGATGCAATTATTCTTTTGCATTTTATAAACTCAGCGATCCTTTAAAGTTTAGACCGTCTTAGACGATGTTCGTAATCTCGTCAGCAGGGATGCCATGATCCACGGTGTCGAACGATGCGCTGACATCAAGTGGTGCAAGCGTCTAGGCTCTATGGTAGTGCTAGTCCCAAGTGTGAAGAAACGAGGAGGGCATCGTTTATCATCATTAATTCGCTCGCTGGTATTACGCTTCAATTAAAAGTGGAAGCAGAAAAATTTCAAACTCTATTGCCCACAAAATTTAACATTGTTTAGTACAGTACAACAGAGAAGTTTTATTGTCTATCGCAAGATGAATACGGGTTCGATAGGTTGCTGTTATCTTAATTAGAATTATTGAGTCACAGTGTAGAGACGGTTAAAACTAATAAAGGTGTTTAAGCTAATGTTTGTGATAGTGCTGATTCTATTTGGATAATTATGTTATTGAGTGCCTTCGGAGTGGCTACCAGGCAGGTGGAGAAGAAGAATGCAAGGTCAAAGAGGCCATTAGAGCAGAGGAAAGTGAAGTGTACTTAAACACCTATTTTTCATATCGAAAGTTATCTATATAAATAAATGACGCAGAAAATGTTTAGTTGAAGTCCCATAAAAAAGATGTCGACGACAATTATTATTATTATCTTTGATATAATAGACGTGTCTTTAAACCAACCAAATGACAGCAAGGCCGTGGTTAGGGAGGTGTTACGGTTGGTTTAACACCGCGAGATGAAATAATGCCACCATGAAATAATGCATTTACAAACACAATCAAGATGTGAGTACTAAGGGAATTTGATTTTGAAGCTCTTATGTTTATGCGACCTTTTAAAATATAATAAATCATCCAATCAAACCTCACAGTCCGGTTTTTCGGTTGCATATCGGTTTGCAGTAGATCGAGTAAACACCCCCGAAATAAAATCCTGGCTACTTCATTGCATCACAATAACTATGATCGCGACATTTCCTACTGGCACAGAATCAAAAACAGCCGGCGAAAGACGATGATGATGATAAAGACGACGACGACGACGACGACGGCGTCGACGACGACGACGACGACGACGACGACGATGATGATGATGATGATGATGATGATGATGATGATGATGATGATGATTATGATGACCTCGCCTGAAACTGTTCGTTCCGTGCAAAGGTTGGATCATAATAATGGTCATCGGTTGGTTGCATCGGTTTAACAAAGTGGTAGTTGCAGTTTGAAGTCACTGTGTGGTAACAAAGATCATTAGCGACGCTCTCCTCTTATTAACATTCTTGGGAATGACACTCGTAGAGTGCAACCAGTGGCAGAATTAAAAGATCATTAGCGTTGACCTCCTTCTTTTCTTTATCATAGTGACTGAATTAACCAAACCAGAGTCGAACTAGCATTTTCCTGCGTCTTTTACTTATTTAGACCAAGATTTTACTTAAAAGAGGTTTCCTAGCACTTGTCCTTTGTTGGTTGGCTAAACTATTCAACTATAAACATGAAGGCAACGAGAAACCATCTCTCTACAGCTCCGAAGAAAAACGTATCAATGGAAGGAAGATTGGAGGGAAAGAGGTGCAAAGAACAAAAACTGCTGTACTGGATGATGGAGGAGGGATACAGAGAACTTAAGGACATGATAAAACAGCGTGAAAGGTGGAGACGTTTGGACCTGCCACTTGGCAGACAACCTAAGGAAGAAGAAAGTTGTATTATTATTTGTGCAATTGCACGTGACAGCGTTTTTCCCGGAGTGCGTTTGCAGGCGGTTTAATAGCCTACTTACTTTCTACAATAAAAGATCTAAGGAAATGCTTTAAATTTGATATCTATGCGCAAGTTAGGATGATTGCTATAACTGTTCAAGAGTTCTTCACGTAATGCCTGACTTTTCTGATGGATAAAGAGAAGTGCAGCAATTTGCTCGGCATATTACAGCACTTAAGAGCTATTTTTTTAAATAATAGAACAGTAATATACCGGAAGAAATGGTTCATAGAACAGATTACTTAACGACTACGATTATGAAAGATGCATATTTTAACGGAATGTGTATTTATCTAAGTAGGTGTTCTTTCAATAATCATTCATTCTTTCATTTCAATCATTCAATTCAGTCGTTCATTCGTTCTTTCTTCCTTGCACCCAGTCGTTCATTAATGCATCATGCGAATAATTAATCCACTCTCTCATTTGATGGACTAACTAATTTCATTTTCTTTTATAAATTATCTCATCCATTCATTCAACAATCATTCGTTCGTTCATTCATTCATTCATTCATTCATTCATTCGTTCATTCATTCATTCGTTCATTCATTCATTCATTCATTCATTCATTCATTCGTTCGTTCATTCGTTCATTCATTTAATCATTCATTCATTCATTCATTTAATCATTCATTCATTCATTCATTCATTCATTCATTCATTACGTGAATCATTATACCAGAAGAACACCCACCCAGTTGATGAACTGTGTTTGGTGGGCATCCAGTGTGACCTAGACGTCTCTGTGATTCGAATTTAATGAATTAATGATTGTCCTCCGATAAATAACCTCTACCCAGCAGGAAATGTTCTGCTCACTGCTTAAACACCTTTAAAACTGGTTGATATTGTTCTATTTATAATATGTGAAGATGAGAACCTAGATTAGGTATTGTCATACATCGTGACTATATATTATTATCACCCACACAGTTGATGAACTAACTAAAAAATCATTGCATTTTTGTATAACGCGTATAACTTCCCATGATTTTAAAATGATATATTAGATCTAGTCTTACATTTATGTTATAGCACCGATTGGTTGATGAACTAACATGAAAAAACCGTTATTCTATTTTTTGTAACGCATCTCATCCATTCAATCAACGACCAACCAATTACAATCATTCAGAGAATTCAGCGAACGTCTCCTTGAAATGGCAATTAAGTGACGTAATTCTCAGTCCAATACCGTCGCGATAAGAAAGTTTTCCAGAGTTCGTAGGAAATAACATTTTACTCCAAAGTTTAATATCATCGTCGGTAGAAGAAATGAACAGTAGTAGCAGTTGTTTCGGGTTAACTACACTGTGTGTGAGTGTGTGATAGCAATCGCCGCCATCCTATTTCATTTGGCCTGTCAAAACGGTGAAGTTGAGGAGCAAAAGCGAGTCCTTGGTCAAGTTGGACAGCAGGATCGTGGCTGCATAAGCGGGTGATGTTTACATCACGTGACTGCTCAGATCGAGACCAATTCCAGGCAGACAGACGTGAAGGGCGTTGTGAGCCAAGGTTCATCCATTCTCCCCCTCTGCATCGAAATATAATCTTATGGACACCGCCTTCACAAGACATCATCACTCCGATATATTATTCGTGTATATTGCATAGAGAATGCCAGTTGTCCGAATATCACACAGTGTAGGCTACAGCAAGATTTGATGGAAGGAGAAGACCGTATATCTAAGACAACATAAATGAAGACACGACATCATTAGCACTAACATGATGATGATGGCGACGGCGACTGCAACGAGATGATGCTAATGTTTAATTGATTCGACACCTCTTTTACGGTGTAATGGGCGTCAATAAATAATTGTTCAACGCAGCGTTTTGGCAATGAATCCGCGATGTAACCGCTTGGTTAAACAATAATTATTGCAAGTACACCGGTGATAATAATAATCTTCGTTTATTAATATTCAATCTGACAGACCGCAGAATGATTACAAATGCAAGTTATACGAAATACGGCCAGCTTCGCACGACACGCAGGTCGGCTACAACAGGTTCGGTAGCTTAACACCAATGGCATAAGTGTTGGAACGCTGCTGGTGCGGCCAAGTCAGGAGTGGGAGGGGCGATCTATACATATAACTGATTGATGTTCCCGCAGTGCGTTTGCAGTCGGTTAATTGAAGTATATGCTTACTTACTTACATACTTAATCGATGGCATGTAATGACAACGTTGCCGTGTGTAGTGATAAAATGATTCGATGCTAATTTAATATTATTATTTTCAGGACAGAATATCCATGTCAGACGATTTTTAAAACAATTAAAACGGTGAGACATTTACACACCTCGAAAATAGTTGACTTTTTTACTATAAATTCTTGAAAGGCCTAAATGCACTAGGTAGTCCTGCAACATGGAGACAATTTGAATACACTTGGTATGACTGACATTCCTTCATTCAATCATTCATTTAAGTTTTTGTATAGCGGCTCTTCAATGATTTCAGGGTAAGAATTGCCGGAGGGCATCAACCCCCAATCTTTCCTAGACATCTGTTTTCACACCCCAATTCCAATTGGATTATAGTCCAACCCCCAGTTATTTTCAAAAACAATTACCCTGTATGATTTATCATTCTATACGTTGCTAATAGTACGTTAATACGTTAATAATACGTTGTTAGAGAATAGAGAAACAGATACACGCAATCCCATGAATAAGACTTCAAGGTCTTTGGGTTGTAAGCAGAGAAACCCGTTATGCGTGGACATAATTATTGAGCACGATGGTCATTTTATACACCATAAAAATTATGATCAAGTGATATGTAGGCACAAATTGCAATAACCGCGTAATTAATTCTCAATGCATTAGACACCTTCAGAACGTAAGCATTCTGTTTTTTTAAATGTGATCGGAGCTCGTGGGTGGATAAGCTGGTTCAGCGTTGCTTGTAAGAAATTTTTAGAACTGCACAACTCCTTCTTTCCTTTCCCATCTTCCATGGTAAATTGCTTCCAATCGGAGGACAAGGACCTTTTTGGTAGTTTTAACTGCATAAAAGTGCTTCTACGACAGCACAAATTCATTTAGAACTGCACATTTTGTGTGCATATGCATGCTAAAAAAGTCCTTAGCTGGTTGAAGTAAGGAAAGAACTAAAACTTTAATAAACAAAATTATGCACTTTGGCAGAGGAGATTGCCCATTCGCACCACTCAGGTCACCTATAAAAATAAACATATTTTGACGATTCAATGACTGCCTATAAAGCGAACACGTCAAAAGCAATAACGATGGATAGTGGGAAGATCGCTGAAATACGAACTAGTCACCCGCTCTCAACTGCAGAGGCCAAGAAACGGAAGTCTTAATGTTCATTTTCATAGGAGTTCATAGATTGTCGACTTGCATGGCAACGAAAGTCATTGATACGGTTAATCTTTTTAGCACATAAACTCTCCCTCCAAAGATTGGCTGCTCCAGCTTAACGACACAATGAATCAAAGATCGTTGACATCGTTTTTTTTATCTTTTATTTGGGACTGGCCGCAAAACATAAATCTATACATGACACAGAAAACAACTATTTAAAGGTGTCTAGGCAGAACCGTACTCCGGAGGGAACAAAAATACGAGTATACTTGGGCCTAAATTAATCCCTCTTTCCTACTCACTTCTCTCTGCCACCAATTAATCTAGCTTCAATCTCAAATACTTTCTTCGTGTTTCATTCATTTTCAGAACCTCATTGTACACTTAACCATTTGCATCTTTTGAACATGGCAGACATTTTCAATGGCAACTCCAAACTTCTCTGCTCCTGATTGTTTCTCCGATTTCGGCTCAGCTGGTACCCTTCTCTCTCAGATCCTCTTTGGTGTTATCTAGCCAGGTCTTCCTATGTCTCCCTCTGCTTCTTTCTCCCCCGACATGTCCATGCAGTGCAGGGTTTGGTAGTCTTTGTTCCGCCATTTTTCTCACATGACCGAACCATCTGAGGCTTCTCTTGTTGATTTTTTTTCTAGTATTGCTTCATTGACTCCTAGTTCTTCTCTAGTTTTCTTCATTTCTGATCTTCTCCCCCTAATTCATTTCGACATATTTTCTGATAACTGTGCCATATAAATTGTCGTAAATGTTATTATTATTAATTGCAAGCTCTGTGTTTCGATCATTCGTAACAATTCAAACGAATGTATTCTCGACGATTTCTTTTATGAGCATGCTGAAAAATGCAAACGAAGAAGAGTTCAATGTTAATTGATGGATTCTGATTTGACGATGACTTATGACAACAGAGGTCGTTCCCTCTAAAAAAAATTCTCATGATACAGCTCAACTTTGATTCACTCACCAGTGAGCCCGATAAAGAGAATTCGGAAAATATTATTGCGCAAATTACGCGATATTCTTGAGGAATATGCGGCAATAGGTCAGGGTTTACTCACTAAAAATCCGACTACTAAAATAATGGAAACAAAAACGAAATGACGATTTCCCTTTGTATAATTGCACAGAAAATGCCTGTTCGAACAGGAGATTCAGCGATTCAATGACGTCATTGTCAATTATATGTTTTATTCTCTTTTAATCAATTTGTTAATAGAATACTTGAGTATTTTTGCTGATAATATCACGCAACCATAACGATTGGTCAGTTACATTATAAAAACAGTACGTTACTATTCCGACATGTACCGGCGCCAATCCAAAGCCTGTAGAATGGAGGATGGCTGGGTAAAATCGTTTATCTTATCACGTGGTGTCATTGTTGGTCAACCAACATGACGAACAAAAGCACTAACATTCATCAACTGCCTTTGATGCCGTAACATGTTACTAAACTTAACGAATTCATGGACATAGTAAGATCGACATCTTGATAGCTCAGAAATATTGCCAGAAAAAAGGACATAGTTTTTGAATCTTGACTTCAACAACAATTAAAAATTATTTTTCAGCCGAAACGTTATTCAAAATGAAAATCTTTACACACCTGTGAAATGGTTTGAACTGCGCTATAAATAAAATAGAAACGAAACGAAGATATGATCATCATTTCTTCAGCGAGATTCATAAGAAGATAAAATAAGTTAATGATAAGACAAGATAAGACAAGACAAGACAAGAGAAGATAAGAATATTCCTTAATGCACTAATTGCTGACCGAATTTTAGTTTACACGCGTTGTACAATTAAATGAAATATAGTTGATACACACAACGGAATAATGGATAACAGAGTCCAGTCATGGGCGGAGACCTAGGGGGGAATAGGGGGACGGTCCCCCACTCAATGGAGGTGTTGGGGGAACGGCCCATGCATTTGCCCCCCCCCCCCAATCGTTGAGCGTCACGATAAAAAAGGGTCATCAACGTTGACTAAAAAAGGTCGTCAGAAATTTTGGCCCACAAAAGATGGAAATTTTTCGGCGACACTCAGCCACTCGTCCGCAAAAAAACTCGCGTCTTTCCGTCCCCCACAAGTCTCCGCCCAGGTCTCCCCCCATGAAAATGCCTGTACATTTATTTCTAGATAATGATGACGATTAGGACCAAGAGAAAGAGAAGATTTCCTTTATTATCCACGTTTCTTTTATATAAATAATGATAACATGTAAAAGAGGTGTTTTAGTTCAACAATGATATTTCTTCCATCTACGATTGGAGGATACATTAACCTTACGCCCGTCTCGTCCGCCCGCCTGACAGACACACAGAATAGGAAGAGATCTCTGAAAACCAGCGAAATTATCTTCAGACGATGGAGTTCTTTTCATGTTCGATGTCACGTTAACACCTTTACAACGTTTTATCGTTGTTATAAAAGGTTGAAAATCCGAAACTATTGCGCTATTCTTAATCTTAATCTTTTCGCTCTAACAGAAGTCTTAGATCAAAGAAACGTGTGACATCAACTAACATTAGCATCGCACACCTTCTTCATCATTTTAAACCTGGAACTTGCACTGTCAGAGCGCATACATCTTGTTATCGACAAATTTAAGCTCTTTTTTTCTGCAACAATGCTTCTATGGTTTTGATAATAGAGGTTTTTAGAATCCTTTTATGGACCACTAGAAAAATGTGTTTAACATCGTTCTTCAACTCGTAGGCTAATATTATAATAAATGTTCCTGGATCGCATTCATTTATGACGAAAAAGAACAATTATAGAGGTGAAGATTAAAATTGTTCGTGAAAATTCAAGTCAAATTTGTACTTGAAACGCATTACTGGTGTGCAAAAAAGATTTTTGAAGTCACCCTTTTCATTTCTTAGGACTATGTCGTCTGTTTAGAGTGCAATGGTTCTAACTCCAATGCATTTAGCAATGGAGTTAGCACCATTGCATTCTAAACAGACGATGTATAAATTGATCGGTGGCAGTTGCTGGATAATGTTTCATTAGATGATATATTTTTAAGGGGGAAACAATATCTTTCGATGTCTTTTTGGAACTGTTAGGCTTCACTCTTAACTAAAATATTCAAGCATCACAAGCAAAATTTCAAACATAACTTTGAATGGGTTTTCGTGTGTGCAAGGGCATCATTTTGTATGCAGTGCTTTCAGCGTCTTAGGTTCTGTGTAGTCGACTTTGCAGCACCCAAAGCCACTAGAATCCAAACAGTTTAAAAACTGTCCATGTCGTGATATGCATCATTGAATTGTACTGCATTTAAACATTTATAAAACGCCTCAAGTAATTCAAACCGCATAGCCGCGCATTGAGAAGCAGTTTTTGAGAAGATATATATATATATGGAAAAAGAGACAGACAGACAGACCGGAGTGTAGAGCGAAAAGAAGGAGAAAACTCACAATGTGGTAACGGAGGTATATCTGTTATCGTAAATTTCAATTCTGCTACATGTTGTTTATCGAAATCATTCTCCACGATTAGGTTGCCTAGAGAATACTGTACTTCATTGCTAATAAACTGCTCGAAATTTGGTTTTATATGGTTTAAAATATCATCAATATGCAGATTTTTTATGAAAGACGGCAACATTATATTGATAACATAATAAAATGAATAACCAAAAAATATTGTAACCCGAGCTCATCATTTTCATCAGCGTCGTTTCATCATGAGGATGATGATCATAATCCAAACAAGTGGGGCGCGGTGGTTACTTAAATAATTATTATGATTGTGACAGCCATGCTTTTGTTAGTACCTCCTGTCGCCTTGGGTGGTCTGTGTACTTTTGATCTGTGTTCACTTTTGTTTCTATGGCCTTGTAGAAGGAGCCTTTGCAGCGCTGTTGTATTCACTCTGCCATCTGTTGTTTATGTGTGTTTTTGCCATTGCAAGCACTTCTTTTTGTTCTATGTACGAGGTGCTGTTTGTTTCCGATAATGCCAGTCCGTCTTTTGCTAGGAGATCCGCACATTCGTTGCCTTTCACCCCTACATGGCTTGGTATCCATGCTACCAATACCTCTCTCCTGTTTAGCTTTCGTATGTGTTGGTTCATCTCTATTATAAGGTTGGTCTGAATGTTGAGGCATATCTTTCGATAGATGTGGCTGCGCTTAGCTAGTCTGTCAGGATTACATATTTAGTTGGTCCGTTTTGTTCATTTTCGCCGATCCATTTTATGACTTCTATTATGGATGATAGTTCTGCGGCGTATACAAATTCTTGAATGCATGATTACTATAATAATAAAACGATCAACTTACACACCTCAAAAATGTCTGCAAGTCTCAGTGATCAACAAGAAGAGAGCTAGGAATTTATAATTTCTTAAATATACGACATAGAGGTGTTTAATTACTACATTTAAACAAAATGCTTCAGACTGTAAGGATTCATCTTCGTAAATTAAACCAATGATAATTTAATGTTGTTTTATGTAAACGTTTGACGCAGACGACGTTATTGAAAGCAAAATTAGGAAATCTTTTGTCGTCAGTTCATTGGACACATTACGAACATGGGCGGAGTTTATCAGGGGCTAGGGGGGCTAAGCCCCCCAAGAAGGCCCAGATTCGTATTTTTTTGCCATTGTAATCAAGACAATTTATATAGCATCGTCGGTAGAAAGCTACTTCTAGGATGCTTTACAAACATAGCCTACAGGAAGGGGCGGATCCAAGGGGGGGGGGCCAATCCGGCCATGGCCCCCCCATTTCAAATCACCATGGGACGTGGCCCCCCCATCCATGGCGGCCCGAAAAACAATTTCATGGTGTCTGTCATGCACAGGAGAATTAATGTATAAATGTAATTAAAATCTATAATAAAAATAATGTATAAATGAAATTAAAATCTAATCTAAGTCTCTCACGCAATTGCATTGCCTTAATATAAAGCATCGAAATGAAACAATCTTTCAACAGTATCCAACTATGATTTATGGCATGCAATATATGTTATTCGTGTATATATTCGTAGTAAATTGTAAAAACATTAACACCAATAAACACAATTATAACTAAGTACAACTAACTATTAAATACAAATCAAGTTAACACTAACAACAGTGTTTGGGATGTAATTTATTTTTTGCAGATGCCAAAAAATTTCAGGGCGAAACATGTTAAGTTTTGAGTTTAGCCTATATGTGCAAGAAAATGCGGTGAATGATAACACATGTTTACTCCTTGTTTTGAATTATATCTCACTATATTTCATTCAGTAGTGGGAAGTATTTTATTCATTCTAGTCTTAAAAAGTCATCAGTTTTTTAGAAGCAAAATTGAACACCTTTTTGAAGATTTCGGACGGTTCACTAAAAATTCATAAGTTTTATGGGAAGCGAAATTGAAATTTTTTTTAAAATTTCGCACGAAAGAATAACAAGTCATTGCTCTTTTTAGACAAAAAAATAAACACCTTTTTTAAGATTTCGCACGGATGACTACAAAAAGTCATCAGTTGATTGGGATGCTAAATTGAACACCTTTTTTTGAAAATTTTGCACGGAAGAATAAAAAGTCGTCAGTCTTTTTAGACGAAAAAGTAAACACCTTTTTTAAGATTTCGCACGGATGACTACAAAAGTCATCAGTTTTTTGGGATGCGAATTAAACACCTTTTTTGAAAATTTCGAACGGAAGACTTTTAGTCATCACTCTTTTTAGACGAAAAATTAAACACCTTTTTTAAGATTTCGCAAGGATGACCACAAAAAGTCATTAGTTTTTTGGGATGCTAAATTGAGCACCTTTTTTTGAAAATTTCGCACGGAAGACTAATAAGTCAACACTCTTTTAGACGAAAAATTAAACACCCTTTTTAAGATTACCCACGGGTTGACTACAAAAGTCATCAGTTTTTTTGATTCTAAATTGAACACTTGTTTGAAAATTTCGCATTGAAGACTAAAAAGTCATCACTTTTTTAGACGAAAAATGAAACACCTTTTTTAAGATTTCGCACGGATGACTACAAAAGTCATCAGTTTTTTGGGATGCGAATTAAACACCTTTTTTGAAAATTTCGAACGGAAGACTTTTAGTCATCACTCTTTTTAGACGAAAAATTAAACACCTTTTTTAAGATTTCGCAAGGATGACCACAAAAAGTCATTAGTTTTTTGGGATGCTAAATTGAGCACCTTTTTTTGAAAATTTCGCACGGAAGACTAATAAGTCAACACTCTTTTAGACGAAAAATTAAACACCCTTTTTAAGATTACCCACGGGTTGACTACAAAAGTCATCAGTTTTTTGGATTCTAAATTGAACACTTGTTTGAAAATTTCGCATTGAAGACTAAAAAGTCATCACTTTTTTAGACGAAAAATGAAACACCTTTTTTAAGATTTCGCACGGATGACTACAAAAAGTCATCAGTTTTTTGGGATGCTAAATTGAACACCTTTTTTTGAAAATTTCGCACGGACGACTAAAAGTCATCACTCTTTTTAGACGAAAAATTAAACACCTTTTTTAATATATTTCGCAGGGATGACTACAATTAAGTCATCAGTTTTTTGGGAAGGAAAATTCAACACCCTTTTTGAAAATTTCCGGCGGATTACTTAAAAAAGAACATCTAGTTTTCGGGAATGAAGTTTTTAAGTAAAGTCTATATTTATTGAGACCTTATGGCACTCTTATAAGCACTGAAAAGTTAAGCTATTTTGTTAAGATAACAGCTTAAAATGCTACCATTGCAATGTGAAAATTCAAAAAGTTTCTGGTGGGGAGGGGCATATCCCCTCCCCACACCCCTCCCTTACGACTCTCGGCGCTGCGCGCCTCATGATTGTCTCAGACGGTCAATTATCTACCCCTCCGGAAACCTCAACCCCCCAGAGGTGGGGGCTAAATTAAACTCTGGTTTCGGCCAAAAACGAAAAAAAAGTTCATCAGATTTTTCAGCGAAAGATCAACGAAAAATTTTCCGACCCCGCCCAAAAAAATTTGGGCCCCCTCTTCGAAAAGTTCTGGATCCGCCACTGCCTACATGTAATTATATGATTGTCGAAGTTTAGCATAAATGCAAACAGCCCGGAAGCAGGTGCAGCGTCAACTGTTTTCTAAAAGCAGATTGAGTTTTTATTTCTTGAACTCATGCTGGAAGACTGTTCCAAGCGCATCCATGGGCTAGATACCAGAAAGGCACGATCGCCGGCTTTAGTTTTGGTTGCATGGTCGGATACGTCGTCGTTCTTGGACGACCGTAGACGTGACCTATTAGGATCGTCTGTCAGCGATCTGATGCTGTCCACGAGGTAGGGTGGTACGCGGTTGTTCAGACATTTTGTGCATCACTGAGGACGTTTGATCACCGGACGATTGATCACCGGACGATTGTCCTAGAACCATTCCAAGCCACTGAAGCTGGTCTCGGATCGCGGTAGAAATATGGTCGAACATATTTAATCGCAGGACTAGGCGAGCAGTAGCATTGATGACCGCCTGAATCCGACTGATACTGCGCTGTGGCAAGCTGGCAAAGGCAACATTGCAAGTATCAATTCGGCTTAGGATTAAACTTTGCACCAGATGGCATGTCACGTCTTGTGCGAGAGAGCGAGACACAGATCTCAGCTGCCTCGGTAATTGCGAAGCTGGTTTGCATAACATTACTCCAGTAACACTGGCCAACAAATTTGAACTAATTTTGCTACTGGAAAAACTTCACCTGTTTCTTATAGTAGATTATGGTCTGCTGAATGCAGTGGTGTTTTGATGTACTTGCAGCACGTCAAATTTTTGAGAAAACTGAAATATTTAGTTTTGGCACATATTGCAATTGCACACCTTTTTTTTTATTATAGTTGCAATGATGGACATTTCAAAACAACGGACTTTTCAGTTTTAGCACACATTGGCAATTGCACACCATTTTTTTAAGTTTTGGCACACATTTGCAATTGCACAACGTTTTTATTATAATTGCAATTATGGACATTTCAAAACAATGGACTTTTCTGTTTTAGCACACATTTGCAATTGCACACCTTTTTTAGTTTTGTCACATATTTGCAATTGCACACCTTTTTTATTATAATTGCAATATGGACATTTCAAAACAATGGACTTTTCAGTTTTAGCACACATTTGCAAATGCACACCTTTTTTAAGTTTTAGCACACATTTGCCATTGCACACCTTTTTTTATTATAATTGCTATTATGGACATTTCAAAACATTTCAAAACAATACATTACTGGTCTAGAACCTTGCTCTAAAGTGCTGTAATAAGCCGAGCAAATTTCTGTCCAGGGTAACGGCCTCTGTTGTCATAGACCCTGAAATATTTAGTTTTGGCACATATTGCAATTGCACACCTTTTTTATTATAGTTGCAATGATGGACATTTCAAAACAACGGACTTTTCAGTTTTAGCACACATTGTCAATTGCACGCCATTTTTTTAAGTTTTGGCACACATTTGCAATTGCACAACGTTTTTATTATAATTGCAATTATGGACATTTCAAAACAATGGACTTTTCTGTTTTAGCACACATTTGCAATTGCACACCTTTTTTAGTTTTGTCACATATTTGCAATTGCACACCTTTTTTATTATAATTGCAATATGGACATTTCAAAACAATGGACTTTTCAGTTTTAGCACACATTTGCAAATGCACACCTTTTTTAAGTTTTAGCACGCATTTGCCATTGCACACCTTTTTTTATTATAATTGCTATTATGGACATTTCAAAACAATACATTACTGGTCTAGAACCTTGCTCTAAAGTGCTGTAATATGCCGAGCAAATATCTGTCCAGGGTAACGGCCTCTGTTGTCATAGACCCTGGTCAAATCGGATCCATCCATCATCAAAACAATTTACATTTCAGTTTTAGCACACATTTGCAATTGCACACCTTTTAAAAATTATACTTGAAATTATGAACATTTAAAAACAATAAACTTTTCAGTTTTAGCACACATTTGCAATTGCACACCTGTATGAACAATTCAAAACAATGGGCTTTTTTAGTTTTAGCACACATTTGCAATTAGACACCTTTTTAAAGTTTTGGCAGGCATTTGCAATTGCACACCTTTTTTAAATTTTAATTGCAATTATGGACATTTCAAAACAATGGACTTTTTAAAAGAACTGTCACTGTCCGGAAAAATGGTATGTTTTTATGAGGTTTTCAAATCGATGACCAATAAAGGCCATCAACTGCTTTGGGGCGAGAAATTTGTTTAGCCCCCCCAAGATCGGCAACCAAACTCCGCCCATGATTACGAACCATATCATTGTTTTCCGTCTATGTCAACTGCGTCCCAACTACTTATGAATTACCTCACAACGAATCCAGTGTAGGGTTATTACTGAAGCCTTTTTTTTTATTAAACTCAAAACTGTCCTTTTGCCGTGCTAGAGACGGGAGCGTTTCTGAGTAGTCTCCTTGAAGAAGCGCTGTATAAATTCTTGAATGCATGATTACTATATAATAAAACTATCAACTTACACACCTCAAAAACAGTAACAGCGACGTAATAAAAAAGTCTGCGTTCCAAAGATATTTGTCTCGGACGTTTTACAGTACTACTCAGCTAAAAGATGTTCGAATGAAAAATATCTCCACAACCATTTTCAATAGCCACCGAATTCAGTATGATTACGCGTTAAATGTATCTCCATAATTGCAAAAAAGACACCTTTATTTTTTATACTCCGATGTTATGAGATTTCGTGGAAATTCATTGCGAGTATTTATATAGCGCCTCTTCCAGAAATCTACTCAGAGGTAAAAAAAAGTCCAGGAGGGTTGTTGAGACATGGATAAGATCGCAATTACTCAGCTGGTTGTTGTTAAAATCTTTGCAGAATATGCGTATGCGGATTTAAAGGTGTCTTACACAGCTCACTCACTAGCTCAGCGGTTCCCAACCCGTGGCCTGCGGGCCAAAAGTGACCCGCCAGGCCTAAGAAAATGGCCCGCATTTCTCAGAGAATTAACAGAAATATATGAGAAAATGACAATTTGGACCCGATAGAACACATAATTACTTTATATAACAAATTATTCTATTTTGGCGTCTATACCTAGTATCAAACATTTTATTGTGAATCAATTACAATTCTATTATGCTTTACAATTTTAGCCTCGTGGCCTCTGTAATGTCCTTCTACCAAGAAAAGTGGCCCTCGTGTCCTCCAACTTAGAGAAAGTGGCCCTAAAGGCAAAAAAGGTTGGGAAACACTGCACTAGCTTCATTTCTGGCGTCTTCTCCCTCTCTTTCTTTCTTCCCGCGTTCTCTCTTTTCTCCGTTTTCCTATTATGGTGGCCTACGTTTCGAATAAAAAGTAATGTATAAATATTTTACGTTATTCAACCCTTCTAAACATGGCTTTTTAACTTATTTTATCTTTCACTTAAGAATACCATCTTTCAGCAAGAAAAAGTTGATTGGCCCTTGCAATGATAAAGAAGCTTAATAGCTTATATTTTTATTCGTGACTATTCTCTAGGACATCCATTATATTATAATTAAACACCCTTAAAACAGGTACCACTGCGGATATAAAAACTAAACAGATGGTTCATCTGTTTAATTTTTATACCCGCAGTAGATATACATGTATAGTGCTGTATTATGCCAAGACAAATTTCTGTCCAGAGTAACGGCCTCTTTTGTCATAGACCTTGTCAAATCTGGATCCAACCATCCTTACTAACTGATTTGCCATCATGAAAGGCGGTCATACATATTCCGGAAGAAAAGAAAAGAACAAAAAGGGAGAAAAAAGAAAAAAAGAAAAATATAAACAGAAACTGCTGAACAGTTAAACAAAAGTGAACTGAAATACATTGAAAACTTTGAAGACGTCAACAACCTCTGTAGTTATAATATGATGTCGTTAAACTGTTGTTGAATATTAATAACTTACTAACTGATATTGCTTATTAAGGACTGTAATATGCCAAGTGAATTTCTGTCGAGGACAACGCCATCTGTTGTCGTAGGCCCTCGTCAAATCTGGATCCTCCTCCTGTGATTGAATCAAATTCAACTACATGTGTGGCTTATCAATGGGTTTCAGTTGATTTGCTTATTAGATGAAGCAAGGAGCAAGACAACTAATTAATTTTAAACTGTGTTACACCTAAGGTAGTTGCCAGTTCGCAGAGTTAACGAAGCTTAAGTTAGTGGAAAGATTCTGTGATCCGAGAGATTTCACTACAATTACTCAGATGAAAATTGTTGTGTACCAAATACTTATTAAACTATTTGCGGACTCCTGTACATGCAGAATTAACATTTGCAAAACAAGAGTCTCGATTCGATTGGCGGAATTATATAGTTCCAAGGCAGAATTTTCGTGAATTAATGGGAAAAACAAAAGATAACCATCGGAAATAAAACCAAGAAGTTGGAGGTAAGACTGAGAAGAGGAGCTGGAGAAGTCACCGAGTTCATGTACCTGAGAGTATAATTGATAGCGGAAGATTGCCATCGTTCAAGATTAAGGTCCACGATTTTTTTAGCATCAGTGACGTTTGGATGATTAAATAACAATAGCATACCAACGTTTCTGATTTGCTCTAATCAGGTACTCATCACCTAAGAACCGTCACCACGATATCACCAACTTTGATGCAAATTTGTTCTTATGTAGAGTATGTAACTATTTAAAAAGGTGTTTAATTTAGCCATAATTTGATTCGACTAGTTTTGTACGAAAGTGATGAGGGAAATCTTAGCGTTGTTTTGCCCAAAAAGTTGAGAAGCGCTTTTCGGGGAGATAATTGACAAGAAATTACTTTCATCATTAATTTATAGCGCTTTAGATCCTGTTTTAAAGGTGTCTAATGATAGCCGTCATTTGCTAGATCTTACCTTCAAATACGCTCTCTTTAGGTTCCGCTTACGTTGTCACAAGTCGATCAAATTTACCTTAATTAAACCAAGGAAATAATCTAAGAATTGTCATATCGCCTATGTAAAGTAACCGTCAACAGTTTCATGAAATCCAATGAGCTAAATTCGTGGCAGTTTTTCCAAAGCGACGATAAATACATGTATGTTATATTGCTGACGATAAACGACGCGCTCCTCCCTCGTCCATAGGGAAGGATCTGACTAACTTACACGTGCCATATGTGTTGGTGGTATTTGCAGTTTAGCGTAATTGTCCGGTGATAAAGATCATTAGCGACTCCCTCCTCCTTTATCCAGGCATGAGACTGGCACTGGCAGAGTTCAGCAAGTGGTGGAGTTGTGTGAAATGTCATTTTCAACAGTTATATGTATTTTCCACCTAAGATAATTGATTAAAACTTTTCAAAGTACAATTAATATATCACATATAAATAGCATATAGGCTTAATAATTACATTACAGTAAATTTAATTAATCAAACACCAATATCCAATGAGTATTCGATTCCGGACAAGAGTGTCTAGCAATGGCTAATTGGTTTTCAGTTTTCTCTGCCAGAAGATTCTTCTTTAAACATTTTTATGACCGATATCAAATGTAAATACATTGGGAAACGTTCTTAATTTACACAAAGTTTTTCTCTTTAAATATTTTAACGTAATATGCCGTTGTGACTATAGAACGTCGTTTTAAAATGTACTTAATATTACACTTTATCACCGTCTGATAGAGACGCTAAAGCTTCAACACCTTTTAATAGCTTACAAATTCGGTATATAAGTGATTGCATTTTTCTCTAAATGGCTCCTGGCCTTCTGGCTCCAAATCAGTATGTCGATACACATGCAAGAATCCCATTATAACACACGATGACGAACTATGCAACACACTTCTGATATCAAACCCTACAGAGCCAATGTTTAAAATGCAGCAAAAACATGCCCAGTGTTCAAAACAAAATAGTTACTTCCTGACGTAATATTCTATAATAGATTATAATGTTGCATAATTCAACTATGTAGATAATAAAATGTAACATTATAAAGTCTGAAACATTGAACATTGAACATTAGAAGCATAGTCACAAATTTTATACGATAAATTAGCGTTTAGTTCACGATAATGTCTATTGGTCTTTATTGGACAGAACATCATAGTGTATATAGCTGTATATGCGCATGATATTGTGTGGTACAAAATGGTCTATAAATATATATAATATTTCTATATAATTATAGTCATGACATATTATGGCAACAAAGTCGTAGTTAAATTGAGGTTGATTTCATTATTTGATGTTTAACGACACTGTGTGACAAGAAAATAAGATTTGCGTCGACCTCCTCTTTTCTCCAGGATCGAGACTGGCACTACCACCGGTTGTATATTTGCGGAGTTGTGTGATTATGTAATCATCAGGTTATTGTTGACCGATCACATAATTATTACCATTTCTTATTTCCATGTGATTGCTCTTTCTAGAACAGCGGTTCTCAACCTGTGGGTCGCGATCCCCACGGGGGTCGCCTGACGATTTGCCAGGAGTCGCCTGAACCATTCAGAAATGTGCAAAAGATGTACACAATTATAGCGATTTCAGTGTTTTCTACTCTAGCAACTTCAGATAATTTTTTTAGCTTAGATCTACTTATACTTTTGCTATGAACCATTATAGCCTATAGCTTGCAGCGGCTAATTTAGTTTTTGTCATTTTTGTTTTAAAATGTAGATTCCACTTTTACCGTTCTTCTAAAAAAATGGAACAATATTCGGTTTGCTCATAGAATCTATGCTGTCCGCTAGTCAGGCCAATACATTGGCGGAGACTTTTGAGACATAGACCTAATTATGCAGAGAGGGCGGTCCCTCGAAGTTTGTTTTGGGGACTGAACTGCTTATAGTAGCCCCAATATTTCAGAAATATTTCATAGATAATCATTAATTTCTAGCTTGTTATCCGCTGTTTATCCATAATAAACAATTTTGTTAAGATATCAGTATCAAATTCTATCATTACCGTGTGCAAATTAAAAATTTACACAATGAGAATGAAATATTTGTTGAAATTTTAAACCACGTTCTTGAGCACTGAAATTATGAGTAAAGCGCAAATGAAAATAATTTAGACAATGGGGAAGCCTGGGAAGGACATTTATTGAGGTCTTAAATCATGTCTATCAGCACTGAATTTATGAGGTTTTTTTGGACCCCACAGCTTAAAATGCGACCATTACAGAGTGGACGCAAAAAACAATAATAATAATTGAAGGGACAATTTTGAAGTTTTGAACCACGACTAACAGCAAATAAATGATGACCAATTTTGCTTATATGACAGCCTAAAATGCTATAGGCCTACAACGTTTATCTGTAATGACATTTTTTCGGCAGAAGTGATGAAATCCAACAAATGCGCACCATTTAAACATCGTAAACTAATGTTAGAAAGCATGGCCAGTATTTTTTAGATCAGCTGATGACGCCATGAAGGCACGCTTGAGATAGGGGGGGGGGGCGGCAGTTGTTGAAGTGTCACTAACTGAACAGACTTGTGAAACGTGAACTTCAAACTGCCGAATAGGTAACTTTCATGCAGAATCGCCATTCAGAGTCAGGAAACCTCACACAATTGCCAAAGCAGTTTCGAATTATGAGGTGGAAATGCATGACAATGGACAATGGTGACAAAATGCAGTGACGGAGGTAGAAACGCGATCAATTTTGTTGTTAGGGGTCGCCACAACTTTCGAAATCTTACCAAGGGGTCGCCGCACTAAAAAGGTTGAGAACCGCTGCTATAGGGTGACACGAAAGTTCGTTCATCGTTTTCAATATGCGTTATCTCGGTAACGGCTTCATATTTGTCTATTATATTTCGTCAGTGTATAATACATCAGTCAAATGAAACACAAAGAAAAAATCTAATAAATTTTGCAAATCTATTAGGTCTCGCAATCTAATGACTAAGTTTCAATCGATGGCGCTGAGCAATTATTGCAAGTGAAGGACTTGCTCTCAACGCGAATACACAGTAATCATGTGATAGAAGGAGGATCGGATGCGCCAAAAGAAGAAATTTGATTGCAGCAGTAGTAGTTGCACTATAACGTCACTGTGTGGTAACAAAAACCATTAGCGACGCCCACCTCCTATATTCAGGCTTGGGACTGGCACTGGCAGAGTGCAACCAGAGACGGTGTTAAATTAATTGCAGGAGGAGGAGGATCCAGATTTGACGAGGGTCTATGACAACCGAGGCCGTAACCCTGAACAGAAAATTTGTTTTGGTATACTACAGTAACTGTACAGCAAGGTGATTATATTAATTGCAGCTTTTGCGCCACATTCTTATATAGCTCTTCTATTAAACGTTAAACAGGTGTCTTAAGAGAAGGATTTCTTCACGGCTCGTGTTACTGCAGGAGGAACGCGTAAAAAGCAAGATCATGAAATTTTTTTTAGTCCATCTAGTAATTGTAGTTTCAGATTAACGTCGCCCTTCTCCTTTCTCCAGGCGGTCCCTACGAGGCGGCTTGAGGGGATTCGAACCTGCAACCCCTCCGGCTGCAGCGCAACAAACATACCCACTACACCACCGCGTTGCACGTAGAACGTAGGCCTAAGACAGCTATGTACTCAGGTCCAACCAATTAGCATAGGTTGTTGTTGACGCAATTTGGTCGTTGCAATCTTCCAACTAATCAAGTGAAAGATATCTGATACCTTAAAGAGACTGATCCCGACAGATTCCAATTGCCACAGGGCAATTGTCAATTAAAGCGGGGAATAATGCTTTGATTTTGTGACAAAACCGCTTTAGTTATCTTATATACCTTGTATAATGATTTGATTTTGCCAGTGAACCGTTATATGTTGTATTATGTTACAAGTGACATGCTCACAATAGAGAGCTACAAAAGAAAGAAAGAAACTAAACACGAATCAGAAGAAAACGGATACTAAAGACTCTGATATGGAGTGCGATGCGGTGCGGAAAGGGTCATAGACATGGACGGCGAGAAACGGATACAAAAAGACTGGAGGCCGTTGAAACGTTGACATGGAGATGAATGGAGATAATCAGCTGTCAATGCCAAAGTTCAAGTAGTTGTTGAGTTTTGTCCAACTCTTCCGATCAAGACATCCGATCTATACTTATATATAACGGTTGTTAAAACGTTTTAAAGGTGTGTAATACGAAACAAATTAAATGATGCGAAGTAGCTTCGGTTTATAATTGATAAGTTTACTGATTTAATGACTTCAGTCATCCTTCAAGCTTATTACTGGCACTGTCAAAGTGCACGCATAATTTTGTTTATTAAAGTTTTAGACAGGGCCGTGTTTACGGTTCTTCGAGTGTCGGTGCAAAGTGTTATAGCAGGGGCAAAGCGCCATTCGACAGTCTTACAAGATAAGTCATTATTTTAAAAAAAATCCGCTGTTCAATAGGCTAGCCTAAGTGGTTTGTCAGCTCTGGCTGGTCAGTAAGCAAGCAAGGAACGTCAATGAACTTAGTGAAATTAATGTTTTCTTACAATTATTGATTTTTACAAAAGGTTTAAGTAACACTGAGACTCGCAAAAGACAGTTGGCCAATGGCAACAAAACTCTCGGCTCAGGGGCATTCGGTGCACCGCACCGAATGGACCTATGTTAAACACGGCCCTGGTTTTAGACCTTTTCTTACATCAACCAACTAAGGGTTTTTCTAACGTGCAGTTGTACATATAATATGCAGTTCTAAATGGATATGTGCTGTTGTAGAAGCACTTCAATAGGTTAAAACTAGCAAAATAGGTCCTTGTACTCCAAGGCCGTAGCCAGGATTTGATTTCGGGGGGTGTTCGGGGTGTTCGGAAAATGGTTCTTCGCGAAACTTACGAATGACTAAAAAAGTCATCAACTTTTCTGAGCCGAGAAAGAAATTTTCGGCGCCGCTCGTCAACAAGTTTAGCCCCTCCACGAACAGAAACCAAACTCCACCCATGCCTGCAGGAGTTGGAACTGACACAATAGACACCAGGGCTAGAAGCTTGAAGGTTCTTGGTGTTGTATTGTCTAGTAATCTTAGTTTAAATATTTACATCGATAAGATAATTAAATAGTATGCCTTCCGTGTACTCACTGCTCATGGTCTAGCTGGCCTCAAGTTATACGATGCGGTAGTAGCTACTATACTGCTACGTCTGCTTTATGCAGCTCCTGCATGGTGGGGATATGCTGGACAACTAAAAAATGGATACCAAGCCATTATGAATTGGCTGATCCGTCAGCGTTATCTACCTGGTGATTTAAAAGTTTGAAGCTGATACCAGTTTGTTTTCGGCGGTTCTGTCACGACCAGGCCATGTCCTTCCCGAGTTGCTCCTCCCATCCCGCAAACGGATCAAAACTTGCGGTCCAGACACCATAGTGCTGATTTGAACTTACCTACTGTGCATTGAACTCCATATAGAAGGATGACGCCATCGGACAATTCTAACGACACGACGTTGTACGAGATAAAAACAAGCCCTTACATTCATTTGGCTTGAGCGCTAACCTTAGACACCTTTAAAACAGTATGAAACCGTGCTATATAAAATCGGGACACGCCACATCTGATTGATTAGTGTGCGGATCCGTTAAACTGGTCGCTGATTTGCTTCCACACAGCGTCGCTCAGTTGAAACAACCATCCATTATTGATGAAGGATTTATTGCACTGCGATACAAATTTTGCATTGTCTTGATGAAAAGAAGACCCCACCAAAAAGTGTCATAATTCAGTCAAAACATTCAGGATTTGTCCGAAATCTTAAGCGCAACAACAGTGGCCATATTGCCACCGATGCTGAAGCCGATAAGAAATGTACGCAATTTTGTCAAATTTATGTACGTTTGAAATGCATCACCGAATAATGGAACTTCTAACATGCAGCAGCTGAAAGGCAAAGGAAATTCAACCATTATATGCTGTTCAAAATATTCTCCTTGTTCACGTACCCGTAAACGTAAACGCTACTGTTTGATGGTCTGGTCGATGATAAACTGGTCAAACAGCTGCCACTCGTCAATCAGACGCGCCTTTGGGTTGTCGATGTTATGAATACGGGAACGAAAAACACGCTTCTGCAATACATGTACAGTACCCCGGATCGAGGTCTGGATTGCTGATCGGACACAGCTGCGAGATATGAAACCGAGTGTCTCCCGAAACAACTACTACATCACTACGTCTACGGTCGTGTGTTCGTGAACAAAAAGGACATTTTGAACATTGGCTGTAACTGAACTTCACTTCCTTTCAACTTTATTATGTTGGAAAAAATCTGTTGGAACAGGATTATATTATCGTTTGGACGACATTTGTTGTCGTACTTAAGCTTCCCTGGCAACTCATTTAAAGGTGTTTATAAGCAAACAAATGATTTTAGAGAAATTTAGTTTTGAACGAAAATAATTTTCAGGGGAGCAATAGATAGGTCTTTTGTGAATTTCATGCGTTAATTTAAAAGCGGATTGTTGCATGGCGATACAAAAATAATTATATTTTATATCAGTTGTTTTGCAACATCTTTAAATTCATGTGAGACATTAAAAGACTTTATACACTTAAACAGCATGCAACGACAATAAAGCCTACTTATAACATCTTGAGCAACTCATTTAAAGGTTTCTAATAATTATTGTTTTCTAACGACATAGATCGTTATATCTTTTCCTTCTCTGCACATAATATCTCTAATCTTTCTCGGTCCAGCTTCTATCATTTGCGACGTTTACGTGCCATTCGACGATCTGTCCCATTGTCGATTTTTTCTTCTATGATACATGCCTGCTTCTGTTACCGTATTGACTACCGCAAATCATTGTTTCATGGCTGTTTTTAAGGATTTTTCAAAACTGCACATCCTCTTTTCTCCTTTCTCATCCTCCATGGTAATCTGAGGAAAATTACCTATTTTTTAATAGTTTTAAATGCACGGAACGTGGCGGAAGTGCTTCTACAACTGCGCAAATCCATTTAGAACTGCACATTTTGTGTAGAACTGCACGTTAAAAAAGCCCTTCATTGTTTCCGACATGGAGAAGAGAACCGTGATCCGCCGATTCGAGCAGAAGGAAGCCAGCCAAAGAACCTGTAAGATCAGGTTAGATTTCTTCTTTAGCTAGACATCCGAATGGCGTTCCATCACAACGAAGCATACCAGCGATGACTTTTTGAATTTTTTGAATTTTCACATTGCAATGGTAGCATTTTAAGCTGTTATCTTAACAAAATAGCTGTACTTTTCCGTGCTTATAAGAGTGCCATAAGGTCTCAATAAATATAGACTTTACTTAAAAAATTCTTTCCCGAAAACTAGATGTTCTTGTTTAAGTAATCCGCCGAAAATCTTCAAAAAGGGTGTTCAATTTTCCTTCCCAAAAAACTGATGACATTTTTGGGACATCCGGGCGAAATCTTAAAAAAGGTGTTTAATTTTTCGTCGAAAAAGAGTGACGACTTTTTAGTCTTCCGTGCGAAATTTTCAAAAAAGGTGTTCAGCTTCGCATCCCAGAAAACTGATGACTTTTGTAGTCATCCGTGCAAAAGCTTAAAAAAGTTGTTTAATATCTCGTCTAAAAAGAGTGATGACTTTTTGGTCTTCCGTGCGAAATTTTCAAAAAAAGGGTTCAATTTAGAATAAAAAAACTGATGACTGTTTGTAGTCATCCGTGAGAAATCTTTAAAAAGGTGTTTATTTTTCGTCTAAAAAGAGTGATGACTTTTTATTCTTCCGTGCAAATTTTAAAAAAAGGTGTTCAATTTCGCTTCCCAAAAA
This sequence comes from Lumbricus terrestris, assembly GCA_949752735.1. Classification (NCBI taxonomy): domain Eukaryota; kingdom Metazoa; phylum Annelida; class Clitellata; order Crassiclitellata; family Lumbricidae; genus Lumbricus; species Lumbricus terrestris. The sequence goes on from OX457049.1 coordinate 6,899,236, forward strand.
CTTATGAATTTTTAGTGAACCGTCAGAAATCTTCAAAAAGGTGTTCAATTTTCCTTCTAAAAAACTGTTGACTTTTTAAGACTAGAATAAATAAAATACTTCCCACTACTGAATGAAATATAGTAAGATATAAATAAAAACAAGGAGTAAACATGTGTTATCATTCACCGCATTTTCTTGCACATATAGACTAAACTCAAAACTTAACATGTTTCGCCCTGAAATTTTTTTGGCATCTGCAAAAAAATAAATTACATCCTAAACACTGTTGTTAGTGTTAACTTGATTTGTAATTAATAGTTAGTTGTACTTAGTTATAGTTGTGTTTATTGGTGTTAATGTTTTTACAATTTACTACGATTATATACACGAATAACATACATTGCATGCCATAAATCATAGTTGGATACTGTTGAAAGATTGTTTCATTTCGATGCTTTATATAAAGACAATGCAATTGCGTGAGAGACTTAGATTAGATTTTAATTACATTTATACATTATTTTTATTATAGATTTTAATTACATTTATACATTAATTCTCCTGTGCATGACTGACACCCTGAAATTTTTTTGGGGGCCGCCATGGATGGGGGCCACGTACCATGGTGATTTGAAATGGGGGGGCTTGGCCATATTGGCCCCCCTGGATCCGCCCCTGGGTTGCTTGGTACAACGGAATACTGCATGTTCAAAGATAATTCGTGTGTTTGAGATGGTGACGAGTTCGAAAGGAAATGTCTACCATTTAGAATGATTATTAAGAGAAACGATTTGAGAAACATTTTAAATTATATAGGGTGTCTCGATAGGTCGTGAACGACTTTTATTTGAATGCAGATAAATATAATGTCATACACAAGATAATGTTAAAAGCTGTATACTGGCGGATAGGCTGTCCAAATGAGAATGTTACCCAAATTTGTTTTAGATCACTAGCTCACTTACTCAAATTTGTTTTTCTTCCGGAAATCTTTCGTTTTTAATCACCTCAGTAGCCGCAGCAGCAGCAGCAGTAAAAACAGTCTTGATTAGACGCCGTGCCAATAAATTAGCTATTATGTGTATCCTTTTAACTATTCGAACATTGAGTAAGCGAGGTAACTCCTTTAAAGTGTTCTTTCAAGAAACACCTTTAAATATATTTACACTGTGTTATATATATTGCACAGTCAAAAAGTTATATTACAATTGTTCAATAAAACCCAATCCAAAATCAAGGAAGACTAAAAGTGATGATGCTCCTGAAATCTTCAACATAGTACAAAAAAGTGACAATGAATGTAAATTGAAAAAACTCGTTGACCTGATATATATATATATATACCCTGTTGCATCGTGAAATATGCTCAAAGTTAGCATGTTTGCAGGTGAAGCAAATTATGGATATCACTAGACACCTTTAAAAAAATATTCAAATATTATAAACCGTGCTCTTGAGTGCTGTAATATGCCGAGTAAATTTCTTTTCAGGGTAGCGGCCTCTGTTGTCATAGACCCTCGTCAAATCGGATCCATTCATCCGCCCGAAGGTAGAAAGAAACAATAGAATGGAAATTAGAATAAGCAATGATAGTAAACATGATCTCAGAATTATAATATGATGATTACATAATCACAAAACGACAGAACTAACCTGTCTATGGTAGTGCCAGTCCCGAGGATATCGAAAAGAGGAGGTCGACGAAAACAGTCTTAGTATTATTAGCAAATGGCCAGAGTAGCACGACTTCGGCTACGGCTTAATTTCCGTAGCATGTTGTGAAACCAGATCAATAATTTCGTTATAATTATGGTCAAATTAGACAATTGCTACTCACTTCTCTGCTGTTCTCCCAGCTGGTCGATTGAATGGCCTATTGCTATGCGGACGCATGCACACAATCTTAGCCAATCAGGCCCGCCGACAGAAATTCCGGGCCCCTGGGCTGAGCAATCACGGGCCCCAGACTATACTTTTAAGAAAATTGACACAAAGAGAAATAAAAATAACAAAAAGTAAGGGACCGAGGGTATGAATGTACGCTAATGCTTACATTTATGATTTTAATCAGTTTTTAATGTTAAGAATTTAATTTTCAAATAATATGGTAATCAACAAGCAACCTTTCTGGATTTAACTGCAACAATATCTCTTTATGATATCCTGATAGTTCTTCATCTTGTCTGCGAACTTTCAAAAATGCACTTCGGAAATGTTCTTTCTTCATCGCCTGGAAAATTGTCTGAATGTCTTGGAGGACCGTTTCTTATAAGCTTTATAGCAGCCTATCGTCTCAATCGTTTTGTGTAGCCTATAGGCCTTAAACGCGGGCCCTGTCATGCATGGCTGTTTTTAAGGAATTTTTAGAACTGCACAATACTTTCTTTTCTTGCCCATCCTCCATGGTAAATTACTTCCAATCGGAGGACAATGACCATTTTTGCCAGTTTTAACTGTAGAGAAGTGCTTCTACAACTGCACAAATCCATTTAGAACTGCACATTTTGTGTACAACTGCACGTTAAAAAAACCTGCTGTTTTGTTTTGTTGTTGGCACTCTGCCAACAACAAAACAAAACCTTTTTACATTTTCTATAATTTAGGCATTTTCATAATTATTATTTATAATGTCTTCTTTTGGAATTAAGATACTAACACCGCAAACTTCATTTTTATCCATTCAGTTATACGACCATCATTAGAATCATCCGATGTACGATGTTGCGAAAGAAATTTGTCATTTAGATTTGTTCACTTATGATTGAAATTTGACAACGCATAATGTAGCAGAAGAACGTGCTGAGACGGTATAGTGAGCGTGTTCTTTGGTAAAACACTGATAAGTAAAGTAGGCTAATGGACAGTTGCTTGAAACTTAAACAGTTTTAGTTATAATATGTAACAGTAATAGCCTATTAGGTTATAAGCCTATTTAAAACAACATAAATCACAAACAATAGGCTAAGTAATATAAGTGATTATGGGTTGGACCCGCCGCCCGCAATCAACATATGAAACATATTACAATCACTGCAGCCCGGGCCCCCTCCGGGCCCCTAAAAGTCGCCGGGCCCCTGGGCATTTGCCCCCCTGCTCCCCCCCTCTCGGCGGGCCTGTAGCCAATCAGTGGTCTTCTAAAGAGACGCTATATAAATTCTTAAAATAAACGATCAAAATAGCCATTGCACACCATTGAAATTAAAATAAGAGCGGTTATGAATATTGTAAAGTTTCACTGGGGTCTAATCGCTCGAGCCGTGATTTGGAATAACAACTAATTAGGTACATAAACAAATGATGTCACGTTTAATTTCAAAATCAATTGACACTCTTGAAATTGTTCACATTGTGCCTGAAATAAGAGCAGATTTCGATTAACTGTGTGCGCTAATTGACTTTGCCTACAATTATCGTCCAACTATATGGAATAATTGTATAATTAAGAATAATTACAGTAATTGCATCAACTTCAATTTTACTTCAGACGGACATGCACGCATTAAATGAAGATTATTATAGTTACCATAGGATAAGAGAGGCGGAACAGCTACTACTTACTTACTTACTAATTGTAAAGCATCGGTCGATGGCGATGAGCAATTATTGTGAGTGAATGACTTGCTTCAATGTCGCTTCAAAGTAACCGCAAGAGAAGAGGAAGTTCGATCGCATAATCGCTATCATGGTTTACAACGAACTGAATTGCAAAGACACGATTCATCGGTTAGTGTTAGTCGCTGTAGTTTAACGTCTCTACTTGGTTCCAAAGACCATTAGCGACGCCCTCCTCATTTTCCCAGGCTTGGGACTGGCACTGGCAGAGTGCAACCAGTAGCGGAGGTAACCAGTGGTGTTTCTCCCGTACATTCTTAGATAGGTTTGTAGGTAGAGTCAAATTAGCGTCACTGTCACAATACTTTCCCTTAAGTCAGATGATGGTGGACCTGGTGGCAGAGTGCAACGTTAAATGTTGTGAAGTAAAGAATTTTCTCAATTGACATCTTTATATTTATATCGTCATTGATAATCAGTATTCAAGGTGTTTAAGTCCACCGCTCTGTCCAAATTGGTCATTGTGCCCGAAATGGTCATCCGGTGGGTTACTAAATCATTTACCAACCTGCACGCCTGCCTTTCTACAAGTCATTTTTCTACACAATAGTTACCAATCGATAGACACTGATTAAATTAGTTGACTAACTGATTGACTGACTTACTAACTTATTTACTTAGCTGCTTTACGACAGGTGGCCGCTGCTTTTAGCGGATCGTAGGCTTTCGTAGCGTCGTGAATTGACAGGTTCAGACAGATAGTAGGAGCGCTCGATAAGTGCTGAATATTGTGAAAATAATATGGTTAGGTCTCGTCAATAAAGGCTCCATGTCTACGAAGCCACAGAAGTGGCTCGCTAATAGTAAATGATGCATTTCAGCAGCCAACTGAGAGCGACCATGAGACACACCTTTAAAAAGGTTTCCACATAATTTATATAAACTCAGATCGGCAATAGAAACACTTTTGCTACGTTAGTCCTATGCGCACGTGAAAGAAGTTGACGCGAATGCCGCTAAACCGAGACTATATAATTATTCAACAGTGCGAGTATGTAGGAGGTAGGTGATGTCGATGATCTATCAGTGTAAGAAAACTTAAACCACTACAACTGATATATACGCACAGATAAAACAATTCACCGGGTCTTTATTTAAAAAAACTAGAAATAAATTGGGTAACTAAGTATATGCTATAAGACTCGTGGGGCGCGGTGGTGTAGTGGTGGCGTCGTTGCCTTGAAGCCGGAAGGTTCGAGGTTCGAATCCACCTCGCCGCGTAAGGACCTTGGGCAAGTCCTTCACTCGCAATTGCTCAGCGCTTCGGCGTGAAACTCCGATGCAGTGTCCGCTCTGCATTCGGGAGCGCCTCTGAGTAGGAAGAGCTTGAAGGGGCGCTATAACAAGTGCACATACAAACTATCCCAGACAGTTGTCTCTGTTTTCAACGATGTAAGCTTATTACGATATAGTACGGTAACATTCTGCGCTTAGCTACATCGTATACGATGTATCCTTATAAGGAAGTATGCTGTTCGTCGGAAACGTCGCCTTCCTTGTTGTCAAAAATGTCAAAGCTACGGGACCATGGGCGGAGTTTGGTTTCAGTTCGTGGGGGGGTCTAAAGCCTTCTTGGGGGAGCTAAGCCCGAGAAAATATACCATTTGCATGTTGAAAAAAATAATCTGGGTCTTCTTGGGATGGCTTAGCCCCAACCCCCTAGCCCCTGATAAACTCCGCCCATAATCGGGACTGGCACTACCGATGTACAGGCGGTGAGAATTTATATATAATGAGACGCTGTTTTTCAGTTAGATGCGGAGTTTGACAAAATAAATTAATTTTGACAGCAAGTTGTAGATAGTTATTTATGTCTCCTATAATACATTGCATTCTATTTTATAGCGTTTGAGCAAGGGACCTTGGTTTCGCAACATCATGATTATACTTACATAAGATAAATATCCATTAAAAGAGGTGTTTTAAATGTAAAATGGGAGGAAGACATTTTATCCGTATTGCAATGGCATCTGGCTGTCAGACACATTGACATATTTCACTTATTATTAGCATGCTTGGGACTGGCGACACCTAGAAATTTAATTTTCTGATTTCAGTTATTCTTTGATCCAATATTATCAATATGGACAATCCATTTTCTCAATCTGGGTATTTTCTCCGTCGGGTTTTTCCTACACATCTTCCCATGTTTCACCTCCACCGTATATAATACGATTGCTGAGTGCTGAGTGCTGAGTTTTGAGTGCTGAGTGCTAGATGATCGCCTAGTTGCTTTGAAGCAGTTGCTCCCTGATCTATAGACTCACACCCCTGATATCGCCTTCTACCGTAATATATCGTAACGTGACGATTATCAATCAAAAATTGGAAAGTCGTCGAATGGGTTGTGCATACATAGAAAGCGATTGCTTAAGTCACTGCTGTTTTGTGCATGGACACCATGACGTGCACGTATATAGGTCTATGTCTATTATGCCTGCATGTATGCCTGCAATTTTGCATGTATGTATTATATTGTGCGTTCACAGTATCATCTGTATGTTAATTAATGTGCAAGAAACTATGTGTCTGGTGTGATCAAGTGAGTATTTAAACGACTTCGAAATATCACATGGGTTAACATTCATCAAGTACGGAGGTCGGGAAATCATGGTAAGACAAGTTGTAGTAGTTGCAGTTTAACGTTACTGTGTGGTAAGTAATACCGTTAGCGACGCCCTCATCCTTTATCCAGGCTTTGGACTGGCACTGGAAGAATGCAACCAGTGGCGGAGTTAAAAACAAGAAAACAAGTAAACAAGAAGACTGGTAAACGAACAGATAACAACCTTGCTTTATTAATAGCCGCGAACTTCAATTTCAGCGCGATTAGATTAGTCTACGGCTCTGCTCACGTTTACAAAGAAATTGCTATGTATATAATAATACTTCTAGTTATGATTTCTGCGGCCTTTATTGAAATTCATGCTTAAATTACAGTGGTGTGCAAATTTAAAGTCTGGAAACACCTAGAAATATCGCGTTTTTTAACTTTCCAACCTCTTACTCTCATATTTTCATATGCCCAATCAAAACTTTTGTGTGTAACATGATGGGGATATATTTTGACTACTAAATTAGTTAAAATCAACTTTTTTATTCTTAGTTGAACCAAATTTTACCAGTTTGTTCGTGGAAGATGCCATGGCAATGGATTTTTGTGTAAATCTTGTATTTTGCGCTTTCATTCATTCATTCGAGTATTTATATAGCGCCTCTTCAACAAAACTACTCAAAGGTGCTCCAGACTCCAGGACGGTCAAATAGAACAGTTTTATGTGCTGATGGAATGTGTCAGAGAGTGATCTATGGAACAGGCGCAGCTCAAGTGAGAGGGCATTCCATACCACTGGGCCAACCACAGAAAAACACGACTCTGTGTCAATAAATAAATAAATCAATCAATCAACCAATCGCAATTTATATAGCGCCCCTTCAAGTCGTGAACAGTTTGTGAAATTGAGAATAGCTTAGGACGTGTCGCATAGTCAACCACAGAGAATGAACGCCTCTGCATTATTGCAGAGCGAGTGCAAGGAACCATTAAGTCACCATGGGCAGCAGACGCAGTGCGCGGCGGCCTATGCCTGTGTGGAAAGGGGGAGGCAAAGCTCACACAGATAGGTGGGTGCCCATCTTGATAAGCACCGCCACACCAAAGATGCAATCCGAAATGAGATGTGCTGCGGGAAAGGAAGCCAGTGCAAGACCGCACGCATATATAGGGATACATGTTCGTACTTGGTGAACCCTCAATAAATCGTGCGGCAACCTGGTGGACCCTCTCCAAACTCTCAATCCGAACCCGCGGGAGACCAGCAAAGAATCCAAGAGTCGCAGTAGTCAAGGCGGCTCAGCACAAACGCATGGACAAGAGAAGCTGCAGCTTTAGAAGCCAGAGAGCGAGCAATGACCCTGAGCAGCCGTAGTTGGTAGCAGCAGCTGCGGCACACCTGATCTATAAAATTATGAGATTCAAGGTCGAGTTCAGAGTCCATGAGCACTCCAAGGTCACGCACCGCCGAAGAAAAAGTCATAGATGGAAATTGAGAAGAGTGAACGCTCAGGTCGAGATTAGCCAGCTGCTGACTTGTGCCCAAACAAAATTAATGGATTTGTGTTTTTTGGCAATGAATTTTTTTGTAAATCTTGTATTTTGTGCTTTCATTCATTCATTCGAGTATTTATATAGCGCTTCTTCAAGAAAACTACTGAAAGGTGCTCCCGACTCCAGTACGGACAAACAGAACAGTTTTTAAGAAACTTATAGAATGTGTCAGAGAGTGATCTAAGGAACAGGCGCAGCTCAAGTGGGAGGGCATTCCATACCACTGGGCCAACCACAGAAAAAAGTACGACTCTGCATGATGGAGGTACGGGCAAACGGGACCAAGAGCACTTCCCTATCAGCCGAGCGTAGGGACCGACCAGTCCGAGTACTTGACACAGACCGACAAAGAACAAGTAGGTAAGTTGGAGCAAGACCTAGCTGGCATTGCCATATCAATGAAGAGATTCTGTATTCGATGCGCTGACGGACAGGGAGCCAATGCAGAACCTTCAGCATGTAGTTTGACCAAATTTGGGCAGTTGACCCACGAGGCACCCCGCAGCGCAAAGAATTCGGTCAAGAAAAGATAACCGACCAGAATGGTAAACCAGCATTAAGGGATAGGCAATAGTCAAGACGAGCTGAGACAAAGGAATGTACAAGCGTAGTTGCAGTGCCAGTTGAGAGAGAGCGAGCGACAGTGCGAAGGTAGCGCAGCTGATAGAAACAGGAGCGACTGAGACGATTAAGGTGAGGTACAAAGTAAGTTCCTAGTCTAGCGCGACGCCAAGGTCACGGACCGAAGTGGAGAAAGTACAAAATAAATTAAGTCAAGATGTTAAACTCAGCAGAGAGGTTAATCAGATTAATCTTAGACAGCTGCTGCCTGGAGCCCAGTCAAATGAATTTGGTTTTAGCAGGGTTTAGGCTACGATTTTATTCCATCCATGCTTTCAAAGCAATCGTTACCTGACCATAGCGCTAATATAGATGCATATACATATACCATACAATGCAACATTCCGTCGTGTAATAATGGTCCCATTGTATAAACAAATACGATCGATTTAAAACACCTTAATAATGCTTCTGAGAAGCATTATAAATTCCAAGTCCTTGTCATGTCATGTCATGTCGCCATCGTCGCATCGCGACGGTTGGCTACATGAATGGATCTTTAATGCCCAGAGTCTTCTGTCCCTTGTCGCGCTCATTAAGTCAGAGCCTACAAGTCCTGTCCAGTTCAGAACGTTGTCGATCCAAGATAACCTCGGCCTTCCTCGTCCTCGGTTCCCTTCCACAAAACCCGTCATGATGCTGCTTTCGATGCTATCGTTTTGCTGTCTCATGCTATGACCAAAATATCGAAGTTTTCGAATTTTGGTGTGGGCCAATAGTCCTCTTCTGGCTCCCGCTGACATATACACTTGTTCGTTGGTCATCATTTTTGTCCATGGAATTCTCATCAGCTTTCTGATACACTTGTTCTCAAATGCTTGAATTCGCTTTTCTTCATCCTTCTTCAGAGTCCATGCTTCGCATCCATACGTCGCTACTGGCCACACCAAAGCCTTCATCAACCGCAATTTGGTGTCGATGCTGATTGATTTGTTCTTCCAAATCTTCGTCAATTTGGTCATGACAGTCATCCCCATGGCTAGCCTTGATTTAACTTCATTCACACAATTCCCATCTTTTGCTATCCTGCTCCCTAAATATACAAAGGAGTTCACTTCTTCTAGTTTTTCCGTGCCCACCACCGTTTCGAGCACCTCCTCAGTATTCGTCATAACTTTCGTCTTTGTTACGTTGATCGACATGCCATATTCTTCTGCAGCACTTGCGACTTGTTTCACTAGTTCTTGCAGTTCTTCTGGTGTTGTGGCCAGTAGGACGATATCGTCTGCATATCTCAGATTGTTGATGGTTCTTCCGCCAATCCTGAATCCACCGGCGAAACCTGCTAGTGCCTTTCGCATGATTTGTTCTGCTAAAATGTTAAACAGACATGGGGAGAGGTTGCAGCCCTGTCGAACACCTTTTTTAACCTTGAACCATGCCGAAGTGTGGTCGTCTGTTCTGACATTTGCCCGTTGTTGTCTGTACAAATTTCTTAGCAGCTGGACTAGATGAGGTGGAAAGCCCATTTCGAGCATGGTCAGCCATAGCTGATCGTGTCGGACCCTATCAAAGGCCTTAGTAAAGTCAATGAAACAAAAGTAGAGTGGTTGATTTCTTTCTCTTGCTTTCTCTATTATGATCCTGAGGTTCACAATCTGGTCTCTTGTACCTCTTCTTGGTCTAAAGCCCGTTTGTTCCTGGGCAATCTCCATTTCGAGCTTGTTTTGCATGCGGTCTAGCATAACGCGCAGCAAAATTTTGCTTGCGTGCGAGACCAGTGCGATGGTTCTGTAATTGTCACACTGGAGCGGGTCACCCTTCTTGGGAAGTGGGATGAATGTTGATTGAGTCCATTCTTCCGGCCATACTCCGGTCTCCCACACCTCCGTACATATCTCATGTAGTTTGGTCACTGTCATCTCTCCTCCAAACCTCAGTAATTCAGCTGCCACGTCATCCGGACCTGGTGCCTTTCGTGACGCCGACTTCATTACTGCACGCCTGATCTCTTCCTTCAGCGGTGGTGGTTCCCTTTCTTGGATGTCAATCTCTACGTGCTCGTCTTCTTCGATGTCCAAGTCCTTGCAATTACGTATTTGACTAACGGCCACCCCCGTTTGCATGGGCTAACGTTTACGTGTAATCGTCAGATAATAAGAAATCAATTGCACAATGGGCAAACATATTTTTAATTAGTTAATTTACTGACACCATGAATTTAAACTAACCAGCTAAATACATAAATATAATCTCACAGCCTCATTGTGTTCATAGGAGATGAAGACCCCCAACAAACTCGATCAAAACTTTTAGCATTTTCCTCAAACGCCGTTTGAAAAATTGTTGTGTTTATCAAGTTTATGAACGTTTGAGATGCGGCGACGCAAAAGGGAAATTTTACAAGATGCAC